>NW_019059928.1:296551-310531 GCF_000696155.1 Zootermopsis nevadensis
ACTGTCTTCACATAGATGATCAATATTTTATACCCCATGATTTCTGATAATTCGCATACTTCATTGGTAGTCACGTTATTATGTATGAATATAAGGGCCTGTAAAACTAGTAAGCCTGATAGTTACACTCAATACTTCAAATATAAATATGCAAGCATGCGCGCGATCGTGTATATTTTTAACGACTGTATTTGAAGCAAAAAATGTGAAGTACGTATTATAAAACGAATAAGTGAAATGACTTCCATAACCATAGGCCTATGCTTTCTTTATTATAAGTCTGCCAAATACTGATAATATTGCAAGTCAAAAGAGCAAGTTTTCAGCATTCCTGTTTGAAACATAATAAGCTGATTCCAAAGAGGTTATCAGAAACAGCAAGTGCATTGGCGAGGACACTGATAACGTCACTAACTAACTAGTCCGCTTGACTGATATTTTTTAGTAGTCGTTAATATTCGGTCAAACGTTGCTTAGCGAAACCCTGTTTCATGTTATGCAACACACTTCAACGGTGTATTAAACCACGCTGATGCACGAAGTTCATCTAAATAATATTTAAAGGTTAGGTTCCTAAATCGGCGGACCGCATCATAAATACCAAGTGGTTAAGGATGTTTTCAAGGAAATTATCCGTGTTTAGTCTACAGATCACAAGGAACCGAAAGATACACCCTGTTGGCAAAATAGACTCTTTGATTTTTCGAGAAGTTTCCGTTCAATTAGATGCAAACAGCGTTTAATATATGACAATTTCTTCAGTACTCTACACTGCAAACCATCACGTGAATCTTGAGATAACGAAGTTCAAGAGGAACTGAAGTAGATCCTCTGGTATTTAGTTTTATAAATTAGCTGCATAAAAACCAAAGTTGCGTCTCAGTCCCGGATAAAAGCTACACAATTAGGAATTTTAGATGTCACTAAAATAAATTTAATAGAAAATAAGAAACATAGGTAGTTTTAGTTAAAAAGAAAACTACCACCATAAGTAGTAGTTTTAGCATTTTGCAGTGTCCGATTTCCAGAAACTGTGAACAAAATTTTGGATATAAAGCCCTCTTGCATGTCGCATTGGAACATATTCATAAACTTGTTTATTATCACCGGCATTAACAGCTTGACTGAAATTTTGCTGTGTTGCACAATTCGTCAGGGACGACAACTTTTTTTTGCAATTGTATGGACTTTATTTTCCCGGAAACATGTGAACGTTATCAATTGACAGCAAGTAATATTTTGAAGTTGTATACTTAGCTAGAAAAGTCAGAAGAGAAATTGCAAAATTTAAGTAATGGCGTGCATGCACGAAAGACTTTTTTGAATGTGAGTTCAAAATCTCTTTACACGCGGAATATCACGAATGGAGGATATACTGAAGCACTGAGAAGTAACTTACCTCAGGCAGTCAAACAAAACGATAGTCCATATCTTGAATGAGGGAAAGCAATTTAATTGGGAATTAACACGTTGAAACATGACAATGTCAGATCCACAGACACAGAAATGTAAACTCACGTTCCCTGCTTAGATGCATCACCGTACCTGAGTGCTCTAGCTTCACAATGCTGGGGCTTTGTTGCATGGAGTTGGAGTTCGCACCTCCACTGCTCCCGCCTCCAGAACTTTCTGACTTCGGAGTTCCACTTTTTGGTTTCCTCTTCCTTGTCTGCAAAATATGAGCATCAGGATTATGCTCTACACTTCGGTTGTTACACTGTGGAGATGAGAATAATATAACATCCACGGGTTGACATCAAACAGAGACTCAACAGACTACTATTTAAATCAGGGATCAGTCAAATTAAATCACAAATAGTTAAGTTTTCTTTCAGCGCTCAGAATTTGTAGCAGTCTTAATGTAAGCCTTTCCAAAACGTCTGCCAATTTTACATGTTTTAACAACACGACCGGGATGATTTTTATACCACGATTCGATTTCATAGCTATAGCTTTTAAAAAGGGTCTATAAATGAAATATCCAACTGCAGCTTTCGGCGAATGCTGTGAGGTAGCAGCGAACAATTAATTTACCCCATTCTCACTTGCGAGGTCAGTGACCCTACGTTTCCTTATAGCTTGTAGCTGTATGAGTAATGGCCGTCTAAAATTAAAATGGCAGAGTCTTCCTTCAGAGGTTTGATCATGCAGAAGTGCTTGAACCACTGAATAAAAATATCACTTGTTATTCAGACAGAAGAATGACATGCTGAAATCGAACCTGGAGTTCATGATTTCTTCCTTCACATTCTTTCTGCGGATTACAAGGAGCGGGAGGGCAAACATTCCAGTTGGATTCACAAAAAAGCTGTTAATAAGACCACATCTGTCTTCTCAAGCAGTCGATCCGATTTGGAGCTTCGATTTCAGACCCAATCTTGTTTTGTACTCAGATGAACTGTCAAATATGCTGTTTGGAGGAAACTTAATTTTGTGCATTCCTTGCGCCAAGATATCAAAGAAGTTTTCACTCCCTGGGATTACAGCTTTCATTCCAGCATCTGTAAGCTTTACGGTGTACACACTGAAAGACAAACTTCCCTCTTCTGACATCCTCGGCCACTTCTTCCCGGATCTATCGTTTTCTATACAATAGGTGATTAGGATGTCGTTCTGTTTGGAGTTGTAGAATCCAGTCCGTCATACGTCATTGCAACAAATATCCAAAGCATCGTTGCTCCATCTGCAAGCAATTGTATGTAGATGGAAAGTTCTTTTAATTCAGTCACGGAATGAGCTTTCGTCCTAAAGCTTTCACCTCTGCGCCTACATTCTGCGTACCACGAAAAGCTAAATGAGTTTTCACTGTTTTAAGATAACCTATTTCTTTTCACTTAACAGAAGCTACACCGTCACCCATAATTTCGTGATTCCAACATTCCCTCTTTCGCTTGTTGGCGACATCTGCAGAATTAACGTATCGTGTCTGAAACAAACGTATTGCCGGAAACAGTAACAGACAGGGCTGTTTAATAAAGTATCATATATTTCAGGTGTTACAGAATAATATTGGAAATAAAAGTAGTTAACTGTGTCGTTTACCGTAAAGTAAGTACGTATACACTATACAGGGTGAGTCAGAAGTATATTTACAAACTTCGTGTGCGTGCTCCAGGATCAAAAATAAGAAAAAAATGTTCCTATGAACATGGGGTCGCAAATGTTTCATTTTCGAAATAATAACCAAAAATAATTTTCAGTGTATGCCTTTATTGTCAAGTAGAAGGACAGGGATGTTTCTTTGTAACAGATGCTCAAAGGTTGTTCCTCCATTCTCCACACATGCACGAGCACGACGTACACAAGACTGACGAATTCGTTCGTACAAACCAGGGTTTCTTCGAATCATCTGGCATGCATTCTGCACACGTTCCCATAGGTCGTCATCATTGTTTATGGGTGTTGCATAAACGACGGACTTCAAGTGACCCCACAGATAAAAGTCCAATGGAGTCAGGTTCGGTGACCATGGTGGCCATGCTACTGGGCCACCACGCCCAATCCATCGTTGAGGGTACTGTTCATTGAGATGATATCTGACGCGATGGGATATGTGTGCTGGTGCTCTGTCATGCATAAACCACATCTGTCTTCTTGTATTCAGTGGTACGTCTTCAAGGAGACGTGGCAAGTGTCTTCCTAAGAATCGCCGATATGAAGGTCCTCTTAGACGCGATGGAAGCATGTGTGGACCAATAAGCAAGTCGCCAACAATTCCTACCCAAACCTTAATTGAAAATCTTTGCTGGAAGCTGGATTCACTTTGATATAAACTCGATTCAATGAAACTTATTTTTGGCTATTATTTCGAAAATGAAACATTTGCGACCCCATGTTCAAAAGAACACTTTTTTCTTAATTTTGATCCTGGAACACGCACACAAAGTTTGTAAGCATACTTCTGACTCATCCTGTATAGCTTTTCCTTTATAAATAACTCCGCGCTTCCCCACATTAAGAATTCAGACACCATTTAGCTTAGCGAATAATATAAAAATAACTTATGCGCACTAAGTCCGAACTCAACCATCAAACGAAAGGTAAATAAACGTCCTTTCGTACAGAAGAAAAATGTATACTCTTATAAGACGTATCACTGTAAGTGCTAATTTGATGGTTGTAATGTTACAAAAATTCGTCCGACTATAAATTAAAAATATGCAAACACCACTATCCTTAATCCTTCGAGTGATTTTGGTATTACTTGTTTACTCATTGACTCGCGTTGTTACATTTGAAATAACTTATACATGTGGTACCGTTATACGTCTCATAGACACAATTTTCCTGGCTTCCTTCTTGTTTTGATGTACTGTGCACGAGAACAGTGCGGAACGTCTTTATTACGTGAGAGGCAGTTTACTAAAACATTCTAATACAAGCAGCCACGTGTTTTAACAGAAAATTCACTGCATGGAAGTAAAACAGCCAGCATTACATTGCAGGACACAGGGTTTAATAGCTACAGCAAGTATGTAAATAGCAACACGCCATTGTTATAGATTTCTGTGTAGGCAGAGAACGCTCGTATGAAGGCCGTGAAAGTACACACAGTAGGTTACTAAGCAAAACCCCTTCAGAAGTCACGTAGACCGATAATTCACTTCATTCGTAAATTTTTCCATTCCTCTTTTCTTCGAGCAGTTCAGGGTTACCGTACTTGTCTTTTAGTTGTAAGGTCTGGAAATGTTCTTTCGTAACAATTACATTGTTTCCGCGAAGTGAACAGCTTCGGTCGACCAGCTGATGCATGAAGATATGCTTCCCGTAGTTTCACTAGACTGACAGTGGTGAATGTTGACAAAAGTCTTAATTTTATAAAGCTGATTCCTCTGTGCTGCATTATATGCATCATGATGACCAAATGAGCCCGAATTAGTCCCCGGTTACGAGTGGAACGTAACATTTCAGGTCCTTACGGTGGCGTGTATAAAGATGTCTTGTGTGATACTGCGATCAGAGATAATGAAGGAAATAAGAAGCTCTGAAACGTCGATAAACTTCTACCAGACTAACGCGGCTCACCAAACCAGAAGACAGTCATCTTCGAGTGGAACAGGGGTTGGATTGTCAACAAATACGTTGTCTCGGTTCTGCTGACAGTTGTTACTCTGTCCAAATGAGCATCGGTACTAATACGAAAAACGAAATTACAATGAGCGCATCTAGAAATTCCTGTAGATCCATGTTCTAATCTGCAGCTCGCATTATCGCTCTCATCCATAAATGCATAACTATGAAGATAGTGGGAACGACCCGTTCTTCAAGTGCCTGAGCACTGCGGGTCGCAACGTTTCGTTGGCTTCATCTATAGACATTTTGGTAGGACTCCTTGGACGAGGGATCGGCCCGTCGCAAGGCCTCTACCTGTACACAGGACAGCACAACACAGAAAAACATCCATGGCTTGAGTGGGATTCGAACCCACGGTCCCAGCGACCGCGCGGCCACTGCGGACCCCAACTATGAAGAACAAACTTCTAACAGTGCCTCTCGCTGTTTCGGAAAAAGCAGAGGCCAAGCCAGTGTGAGCGCAGTAAATCTCACCTGGATGCTGTCCTTCTTCATCGCCAGTGGGCGGTTGACGCCGTGCAACTTGTAGTATAGGCCGCACGCGTTGCACACCGGCTCGCCCATCGAGTTGCGTCGCCAAAGGGACGTCGTGTTAGTGTGACAGTTGGAGCAGGACAGGCCCACGCGTCGCGATGCCGACTGCAATAGTTAGTTATCAGCTTGTCACTCATATCAACATTGTTGCGTCATATATAATGCAAATTTACCCACCCCTTCCAAAGAACATTACTGCAGTACATACTTGAATGGTCCCCCCCCCCCCTAAATTATGTCGCATATTGAACGAGCTGGCAAGATGGCTTTCATTAGTTTAATATAAGTCCCAAGTCATTTCTGTTATGTTACATCGAGTTTAAATAAACATAAAATTTTATGATTGAAACACGGAAACGTGCATGCCCTGAACGTAATTAAAGCCCGCAAGCCAAAGACACATGTCATTATAAAAACGTATCTACCTACTGAGAAGGGCAAAGGCCCTATGACAATGCGTCTATATAATGTACTGGAGCAAATATACAAGACAACACACATATTACCATGCACGAATGTAACTAATTATACATACTAAAGTACTAAGATTATTGAGTAATTTCCTAATAATATGCATGCTTACATCTAGTTCTGCTCGTGTGACAACGATCGGAATGCTTACAACAGAAACAAAACTGTCTACAAGTTTTCATGCAATCTTTACTTTACTTAAGAGCATAAACTGCACAGAGTTTAAAGAATTAAGCGACCCCTCTGAAGGAAAATCCAAGGAAACTTAAATATTCGTTTGAGGAAGATGAGTTCTATTGTTATTTAATAGCAGAAGTTAAGGAAAGCAGTAGAACTATGTGTAAAGTTTTGTGGTAATATATTCCAGTGTGAACACCAACTTAAGTCGGTATTAATTAAAACCAAGGACTTTAAAGATTACAATTCATAATTTAGATTCGTGATATCAGGCATGCCTTTCATTTTCAGACCTGCAATCAATTTTCCACGACCAAGAAAAGAAAACATTTCAAATCAGCATCCTGTATGCGTATCATGTAATTTCTGGCATTCATTACCATAAACAATTATTTGTAAAGAGTTTCCTGAAATCATGTGTTTACGATCCAATAATTTGAATCCTTTGCTTTCTAAACAATTATTAGGGCCTTAAATATTGTGAGATTTCATTTGTTCAAAAATATTCTCTGAACCTGCACTTCAATTAGTAATAGAATAATGTCCAGGCAAATTTATTAGTTCATGAGTTAACCAGGTATGATTTTTGGTTGCAGAACTCCTATACTGCATCACGTCTCACGTTGTCAAAATAAATATTCTGGTGAATTTCAGCTGGGGAACAGTTTTGTACCTAAAGTGGTCTGGGCTTAAATAGTGGGAACGGCATATATATTTTTTTATAATTATGACTAATCACTCCCGATTATAAATGGATTCTTTATATTTAATATATTATAACTTGTGTTATGTAAAGGAACTCTGTGGAGCGTATTAACAATAAATTACAAAACATAAATTGATGCAGGATTATGTCAACCCGACGTCCGAATGCAACATATAATACTGGCATCTATTCACATGGAATATACTAACCGATTTTAAGTGTATTATTTTAGAGGAGAGTTATGATCACCTACCAAACGTCGGTTGGATTTTTCCTCCAGTGGACTTCGCGTGATCCCATTAAACCCATAGTAGCTTTTGTAGTAATCCCCCGACTCCGACGCCGCCACTGAAAGTACACAAGTGCGCCATTAGCCAAGGGTCATCAGACAAACTACTACAAGGGAGGGTGAAGGGTTGGGGCTGGGGCGTGGGGTGTTGCGGCGGCGTCACGGGGGATTCCCACAAGGCGTACCTAAATATACTTAAAAGTATTCGAATTTTAAAACAAATCAAATATATTCACAGTTGCTTCTTCAAATTGTGTTTATTAATAATATAAATTTCGTATGCATGACAAAGGTATTCGACACACGGAATTAAATGTTTGTAGAGTAATGGACCTGGAACAAAGAAACCAAATTTATACGACACGGTACGCCACAAAAACAATAAGTTAGTCGTGGCTTAGATATGACATGCAAGCAACTGGAAATATCACATTATTAGACAGGTATATGTACTGGTGACCGAATGCAGGGCACTGATTTTATTTATACAGAAAATTAAGCGAGACTAAATTAAATAAACTTGAGTAATTTCGAGAAATTTCATTGTTGTCTGAATTTTGAACAAATGAATTTGAGAATAAAGATTAGCGTTATATAATATTTCATTCCACCGACACTAATAACTGTTCCCTTCAAGTAAATTTTATTTTATTTTAGGGTGGGGGAGATGGATATTTTCGAAAAAGAGAAGCAATTCGAATACTTTTGTTCCCTTAAAGTTACAGAGTGCGGTATCGCCTGTGTGGTCTGTCTTACCAGACGCCGTGGCTGTTTAACCAGGGGTCGGTTCATGCCGTTCATCTTGTGGTAGAGCCCGCACGCATTGCACAGGTAGTGACCAGTCCCGTCCCGACGCCACAGGGGCGTCGAAATGGCGCCGCAGTTGACACATTCGCGACCCTCCGAGAAGTACTCGGCTGTCTCAACTACATCAAGAGACACACAGTGTGTACGTGACGTGCACCGGGAAGTAGAACACAACATGCCAATAAAAATAGGTGCAGTATTCAGCATCACACGGTTCAAATCCTGTTCCGGCTATAAAAACGCTGCAAGAGAAACATTTAATAAACATTTCCTCGTATGGTATTTTAAAGTGAAACACGAGGAGAATTTGCATAGTTTGTTTCGCAATGAACATTTGACAAGACGCCACTGACAAATTTCTGTGTTCTTATGGCTTATTTGCACGAAATATCACTCCCCGCTTTAAGAAGATTCGCTAAACGAAATTTTATAATGAAACTGACACCCTCTGGTCGGATCGCCAACCAAATATGAGAACTGACTCATCCGAAATCTTCCAACAAAATCTGACATTTGCCAACGAAAACGCGAAGAAACAGAAAAGAAGTTAAAGGCAAGAAAAATGTTTTAAATTTCCTAGTTCTTTATAGCACGCATTTCTGTTAAATATTTTATACCATGTGTAATAATCTCTTTCCATTGTTTTTATATCTTTTATTTCAGATAATAAAATTGATTTATAACTTTTCGAACACCAGTTATAACACTGCCAAACTTTCAGAGTACAATACAGCAGTAATTCACGCTGGTGCGAACAGCCAGCTTCTGCGCAGTGATGACTGTAAATAAAAGGAACAGTTTTCAAACAAAACTGATATGCCAAAGTGTTCACTGGATTTGTACTTTTATGTTTGTCAGTAGAATGCCTTGCCAGTATTTATAAAATTGTAGCCTATAGGCTGCACGAGTATTTCCTGTCTTCTATGCACAGTACGTATATTACATCTAAGATCGCATTTTGTAGTATGTGATAGTCCCTATAGAGGAAATATATATCGTTCAATAGAAACTGGATTAGAGATTCACTTATCTTCATATTGTAACCGAGTCCCATATGCAACAGACTGATTCAGCGATTCAGAACAGAGTCATTGAAAACTTTCAAAAGCAGTTTCAGCTGTTTTTACCTATCTACGAGTACCTTCCGCCTCAGAGGTATATGGTTACGTGAAACGTGAACTCCAAATGTGAGAATTAACACAAGAAATGCGTTAAGTTTCTAGAGGCCTTACACTGGTTGTTGTCCTTAATTTCGTTTTTAGGAAATAAGTTGTAAAAAATGTTACGCACTAAACTTACGCCATAAATCACAATCCTGAACCAGTTTCATCCATATTAAATCCTAACAGCAAATTTTGTAAGACCCCCTTTTCTAATTTTATCATCCTGTCTCGGAAAAACGAGACTTAATCACTTAAGTGCCAAGTGCTTAAGTCTCGTTTTTCCTCTTCAAAATAGCTCTTCTCCGAAAGTTTTCCGAATAAAATCTGTATGCATTCCTTGTGGTTTTGAAATTTTCGTAACACAAAATAAATTGCGGTGAATGGCTGTCTGCCCTGTGTCTAACTCCCAAGCTGTAGGACCACCCCTTCTCATCTGTCCTTGACTGCTTATTCAACATATTCAAACATCTGGAGGTCTTCTCCCCCAACGGTCACTCCATGCAGTGGTGACAAGGGGTCCAATTAACGTTCAAGAAGTTCCGCGAACGAACACGCCAGGGAAGCGCGGAAAGTGTAGAAAAAGCGTAAAACAAGAGACACATATTTTATATTACATCACTAAGAGTTTTGCATCTCGAATAAATGTAATTTGTTCTCTCTGAATTATCATAACGCCTGTGTACGGATCTAGGCATTGTCATTGTTTCATTGCAATTGAATTCGTAACTACGTCTTTCTGTACACTTTACAGACCACCTAAATGTCTCGCACGGGGATTCTTTTTATGTAATTTATTGTTAGTCTGTCTTATGACAATCATGCATTGATAATGGCATATAATAGATGGACGTCACTTATTTAAAAGCAGAGTCGGAAATCGTCTTTAGGGACACTGACAAACCACTAAAGAAAGATCTTTCTAACCCAACAGGTTGGCGTTCTGGTATCGCTCTACACTTCTCTTCGGGAGATATCGATTCGAATCTTGATCGAGACTACCCGTCACCTTACTAAGGACCAGTGGATGAAGAAACCTAAACCAACAATAGTTCATTGAGTCGGTCCGGATTTGACCATCGCCTTGATTTGCTACGATACTATCGTAAGTACAGATACAACATCTTCAATTAACAAGCTAGGAAAGCGTATTCCGTCCCCGAATTCGCATATCTTCATGCGTTCTCTGAAACGTGCATTTAGGGGTATTAAACCCGCCTTGTTCAATAGTTCCTACTTTGGCCATCATATCGCAGCAAATCAATGTCTACCGCATGACTTCTCCCATCCATCATTTTGTTATCACCTCTCGTAGAATATTCAAAATATTTTGTTTTGGAGGTCGTACAGAACAGCACAGTCGAATCGACTAGACAGACAGATAGACATGACTAGTCCATAATGAGGTCTCGCTATGCACTTCAAGTAACAAACGCATAATGGTTCAGTTTTAATTAAATTTGGCGCAAGATGCGACTAAATGTAATTATGGTCTTTTTAACGTGATTACCACTTGGCGTTAAAGCTAAAATACATGTTTGTGGAGACGGCAGTAATCTATGTATAGGCTATGTACGTTAGTAGCTACTTGACTGCACCAGAGAGATAAAGTTATGGATTCCTGTCACATACATCTCACGAAGCTCACAGGGCTAAAAACTACGTATTATGACTTCGAACACGCGGTCTTGTTATTCTCGAACTCCCACGGGATAATCTACAAGCAACGTAGATGAAGGCTGAGGTTTCCATTGCTAGGAAGGAAGTACAATCAGAAAGCGTTACCAGCGTTGCCTTTTTAAGACATCGTCTTCTTGCTACACCAGAGTGAAGTGGCACTCCTTGATAAACGAACAAATTTCTCTTTACTATTACTCCTTTGCACTGCGACGAACAGAATGTGTTTTAACCCTCTGAAACCGAAGGTAATCTAAATAACATGTACAAATTATAATGTTGTTACAGAATATAATCGGTTTGCTTTGAGAATAATATGGATTACGTTTTGGACACATTTTACTAAACTATTTTCCTTTTATATTGCTCCAAGATTATTTTCATAGTTGATTCTATAGACCTGCACGCCCATAAGTGCTGTGCTATTAAAAATAAAGAAAAAGTTCCAATATACTTTCAGAGCCAAACAAAAAAAAATACTAAACTACATTTACCCCGAGACCAGCCAAAGTGCCAGGTCAGTGATAAAGTCTTAACACAGGCCCGAGAGTACGATAACACTCTGCTTGGTCAGGGCTATCAGAATACAAAAATAAATGCGAAGTTCCCCAGTTAGCTGCAGATATTCTGCTTGCTTTGTATGAAGTATACAAATTACATACTGCCACAGATACGACATGCTTACAGATTAGCTAACCTGCCTTAACAACGCAAATGTTTAACTTACATAATACGAAGGAAGAAACTATTACGTCAATGAATCTTCGCTTTATTAAACTGCCCGTCGAGAATGACGTAAAATCTGAAGTGGTCAACACACACAAGTCATAAATAATATCCCCTACGGCCAGTAAAACTAACAGTAAATGATCACTTACCAACCAATCAACACTCAAATTAACGTATGAAAAAAAAACTCCATGTATACAAATTTTGGATAAGATTCCAGCTTACTTTACCAAGTTCTTTCAAAACGTATCTGAAATAATTTTGGATATAGCCTATAGAGAACATTGTACGAAGTACAAATAATATACGTAGTTTCCTCGCTCGTGGCTTACTCATAGCCTGTTTGATGGAGGCAGCATGCGCCTGTGACGCAGTAACTCACAAAACAGTCAGCCATATTTCTATTCGCCACCGTGAGAAGTTCAGATTTTACAATATAATCTGCGTCTATATTAAACGGATACCACGATCAATGAATTACATAAATCCCTGAACAGCGCATGTGTTAAATATTTATATGTGCATTGCATGCTCAGTAGAACCACCCAAAATAAAATTATGGGCTCAAAAGCACTGGTTTATATGCTCTTGGACCACAATTCCAGTTTCAGGGTTTGCGAACAGAATCAGTTTTCATCTTGTAATTGATAGAATTATGTGTGTAGAGCCCCTGGGAGCCTGCCATAGATCCCCATGCTCCCGCGGTATCCCTCAGAGCAAACGGTCTCTGAATGAGAATCAAGTAATGTGTTCTCATTGGTAGGCACACTCAGTGTGTGTTATTGTACTGGAGTGGGATATAATGAACAAACGAATGATGACGTCACAAGTAGGTAATAGTAAAAGAGTCTTCTTGTTATGGAATTCGATCACATTCGGCTAAGCAGGGCAATGTCCAAACACAACAATCCTGAAGCATCAACGTGTTCGTCACAGGCGAGAACTCAAAGATCCATATTTTTCATCGCCGATGGACTAGATCAGGTGAAAGTTCATTCTAAAAAAATACTGCACGTAGTCCCCCCCCCCCCACAACCCCCCCCCCAAATATGATATGCACGGGTTAATTTCCGTTTCAGACAACTTTAAGGTACAATCAAGAGTTTATTTACATCAGTGGTTCTTAACGTTCTTCTAACCTGGGATCATTTTCACTTCTTGCCACAGACTCGCGGGTCGCAAAGGTAATTGAGTCCAGCCTATTATGAGCAGGTATTTAGTTCTGACTGATGTGCACTTGTCAGTCAATGACCTTCCACAAATAAGGTACATGTCTCTAGAGCGCGCTTATTCGGCGTTGGACTGCGATTTCTCACGGTTTTGTCGCTGAGAGGGATAAACCTTAGCGAGAAAACTGCCAACTCCTGGGTGGTGGACAAGGCACTCATTTCGGAGTAAGCATATTTTACAGACAACGTCTTTGTTATTCGTTCATTTACTGCAGACAGAAATCGTGTTTGTGTACGTTTCCGTTCATGACCTATTAGTCATGGAGTGAGGGATTTCGCTACAACCCAGACTTGAAATCGGAGACTCAATGAAGAAGGCAAACATCTCAATATTCGTCTCCGTGAGAACATTAAATGTCGGGGAGTCTCAATGTTCTACCTTGAACTGGCTACGCAGAGCATTTTGAAAGAAGTTCCTTGACGGCGCATTTATATGCAGCCAGGTTCAGGCTACGCAAGTGTTGAGATTTCTGAGAATGATGATGCAGCGTCATCATTAAGCGATCAAGATTAGCGTTGTGTCACCGCTCCTGTTACAGAGCCATTGAACTAACGTGACCTACCATTTATCATTTTATAAATGATAATTGTCAGAGTGGTCAGCGCCGTTACGTGCTCAACAGAAGACCAAGAATAATACGCTGTGCGGACAGATCGAAATTAAACCTTGTGTTGGTTTACTCAGTCATTTTTCCATAATCTCCATAGGCCTGTATCGGGCGTAATAAAACATAAAACTTGAAATGATTCGAATTAAAAAAAACTGAGCTGCGTCAAACAAAGTACAAATCATAATACTTATTAATCATTTAAAGAAATATACTATACTCTCTTCTTTTAAAATAAGAAAGATTAAATGTCGTGGGATATTTTGCCGTAAGAATCGAGGTCAGAACGCCATGCCAGGAGATAGAAACCAATAATCCCGTTGCCACACGCTGTAATATATGGGCTCTTTATTTGTTTTTGCTGGTCTTAGGAAATACGAGAAACAAGAAAATGTGCAATAAATATGTCAAAGGGGATTTGGGTTCAAGGCGTCGGCAAATTTAAAGGTCTGAGATCATGTGAAAGAAATAACAAGTCGGACAACCTGCAACATTTCTCCCCCCCCTCCCCCCCCCCTCA
>NW_019059928.1:336946-368589 GCF_000696155.1 Zootermopsis nevadensis
CCACCCAGCCATCCTCTGTGAGCGTTCATAACAAAGCTGTGCACAGGTTTTCTAACGAGAAAGTTTAACGACTGTAAATTTATATCGTATAGCGTCTACACTACTTTTATCAATACAGTATGTCAAGGCGACATGTTTCAACTTTGTACTGTAGTGTTCTTCAGGTTTCCGGTATCTGTGGATTAGCACTAACCTACAAAAAGGACAGCTGAACATGACTGTAAAAAGTTGAAACTTGATGTATAATACTGAATTTAGCCATGAAGACGTAAACACGGGCCTACCGCATTTGGATCGTCACACACCGGGATGCTAATACACAAGCCTAAATGAACGTTATCCTGTTTTCCTTAAGTCATATGAAATAGGTCTATGTGGGTATTCTGTATTGTCTGTTTCGACACACGTGCAATCATCGATCCATTACGTTTCTTTCCTTTCATTACTGAGTGAACTGCTATTCAAAACATAAAACATATTCATACTGGTTGTAGTTTACACAAATAAAATCATGTTGATTTTATTATTTCTTCCTGTTTTTGTCACGTTTCTTTACAATAAAAGGCTGTAAGTGAATTCGCTGTCAACTTCAGGCCAGATAAAAGTAGTTCTGTTTTCTCTAATCGAATGTCCAATATACAATTCTCCAATTACAAATTACAATCAAATATAAACATGTCAGCAAAGCAGACAATGTAATCGAACTTTACTACAGTGAGTTTGACAGTAGTACTCGTCACATGAACCGTTATCGCCTGCAGTGTTCAAACAAGGCTCCCATTTTAAGGAAGTGTGATGTAAATTCCACACAAAATCCGCCATCTGAGCATTTCCGCCTCCAAAACGACTCCTGAAATTATTAGTTTTTGTACAGTTAGGCCAAGTATTATTATAATTATTATTTTATTATTATTGGCCTTTTTGGCTATTCTCAAGCACTTAAATAAATTAACTTAATAATAATAATTATTATTATTATCATCATCGTTATTGTTATTCTGATCACTTTCGTCGTCATTATTAATAAATTTACTTTTTCGTAGGCATCCTAAATTTCTTCGCCATCATAAATATGAAAAAATAACGGCAAATTTGATTCGAATAATGTCTGCTACGGATCTCTACAGAATCTTTTATTTTCCCTGGCCTACATAAAATATAACAAGGATTAGACTGAATTCCTGAAAGTTCAAGTTTTCTCGCAACAGAGTGTATATGAAGATGACGTTTCCAGGATGTCCTTTCGCGGGGGTAAAGAGCGGCCGAGGTGTGACGCTTACCACTCACCCCACCTAGTGCCGAGGTTAAGAATGAGTAAGAGCTTTCTTCCCCCCCCCCAAGCGCCTACATGGCGTACAGTGAGACAGCTCTACTCACTTAATTTATCTAGAATGCTGCACCCTGTAGTCTCGTAGGCTCGCCGCCCTGATGATGGAGTCAGTATCTACGAGACTACACGGCGCTACATCCCAGAAGACATCTAGTCATCTTTAGAACTGTTTCCTTTGTCTGAGGATAGGTCCCAGTGACTTGCTCTTGAGAACACGATAATGGCCCTTTGAGTTACATAAAAATGGGGTATTTATTGACTAGTTGAGCGAGCATCAGCTTCTCAAGGAGCTATATCCATGGATTTATATGTTGTCCCAGATAGACTCCGCAAAACCTCTGAAACAATATATTAATCACCTAGCACTTTGTTACTGAATGCCCTTTGCTTTCAAGGCAAAGGTTGAGCTCACTTAACTATTTGCACTCCCTACAAACAAAACTCAGAGGAAATGTCAAACTAGCGGTCGAGGCATGTTTGCTTTCTGAAATAAGCGAACCGGATTCATCAGCATGTCCTTGACGGAAGAACAGGTAGAATGGACCACTAATAACCACTCTAACGATTTTTTTATAAGGGATGGAACAGAGTACTTTTTGAGGCACGTCCAGAAATAATCCGCATTTCTAGAACCAAACGGTTATATTAGAATCATTTGGCATTATTTTAATGTCACTACGTAACTGCGTATTGAGTTCAACAGAAAAAGCATTACCATCAACAGGCCTAATCAGTTCCATTCTTTGCAGATACTGTAAAGGCAAGTCTTCGGGCTATGTTGTGTCGGGAATTATTTTCCTTGCAGACTGCCCCTTTAAATACCCGCCAATCCCTTACCCATAAAGCTTTCGTTTTATGCACTTTGTGTAAATGACCGCAGGATGTAGATCAGTATAACAAGAGCATTTGATCCAACACAGTATAATGGACCCTTTTATCCACGTTTGTGGATGGACTACATGGCCTAGACCCGCGGGTATTATCCTGCGAGTCGCAATCCGCTGTTGGTAGCTCGCGAGGCTGCTAGTCTGAGACGCAGCGTTGAAGTAAATAATTTATAAAATTGTCTATCGGAAAAATCATTTCAGTTTGTAACATAAATATTTCAGTTACATTCATTCCTGTCGTAAACACAGAATTCAAATAATTTCCAGTAGCATTCATTCGGCTGCTGTTTTATAAGTCGGTAGTTTTCTGAAGTTTTTCAGAAACGTGTGTCGCTGAATCACAAACGTGGAAATCCAAGGCTTAGGGGATTTATGTAACATCAGTGAGTAACGCTGGTTTTTTGCCTACAATACACGCAACTTGAAACTTCATGTCGTTAGAATTTTGTACAGTATATTGGTGAACTCTAGAAGCATGGTTTCGAAGGTCGAAGTACAACCTAGCCTCACCGACATGCAATGTCTTCGGCATGCGTCATCTTCACGAGCAGCTGCTCTGATCAAGAGGGACAGTACCTCAACAAACTTCCACCAGAATCTGTAACCCAGTCTAATCCTACTTAACACCAAAATCAATTGAAATGGGTTCGGTCTTCAAATGTTCTTCACAGCGAGGTTTCTTCATTAAAATTTTGCAGGCCATTATTGTTTCGGTCATATTCCTCCCACGTTACATTTTTCTTAATATCCTGTATTTAACATTCCTCAAAAGTTATCATTCCAATTTTGCTACTAATAAAAATAAAAAAGAGATCCAGAACTGAAGGAAAACAGTTTTCACATTTTACTCCTTTCAATGTCTAATTGCTCACCGCTTGAAGCGAATGTATGAAAACTGTTACATGGTTTACAGGCTAAAAGGGAAATAGTTCGTGTAATGAGCACGTAACAGGTTGGAGTACATCACGACTTCAGGTAAATAATCTGAGAACTTTGAAATTACGTAAATCGAAACGTGATTCTACGTTCAACTTTACATACCGAACACTTGGATCAACTAGTTAAGTACGAAAGTGTTCTAGACTCTCACAATTTCATAATTAATTCTGATTTGTCCAAGGTATCTAATCCTTTGTGGAATAAAGATGAACAAACAGCCTCATAATGCATGTCTGTAGCCAATAAAAAACACGTTCAGAAGTCATTACCTCCGTCCAAGATCAAGGTTTAGGGCAGTAATATACCCCAATCATAATTCGTTTCTAATTTTATGTACGATTTTATGGAGCTGATTATCAACATTATATAGCTTTCTTCCAAGTACGCCTACTGTCAGTTCATTTATTGCTAAGAGTCTCAATACTGTAGATGGAACTTGACGTTACAAAACAGCCAATACGTATGTGTCTAAAAACGAAATGTATTTTTACTTTCAAAATTCCATAAAGTTAAAAAAATTCGAAGTACTCCCAGGTTTCTTATAGAAAGTATAACAAAATCTTTGTTGTTGTGTCTGGGATGATAACAAACAGCAGTCATAATTTTAGCAGATCATAGTAATTCCATCGAACAGAGTACTCGGTCCTGTTAAGAAATTTCTGTAGTCTCCGAGGTGTTGAACAAATTCCCGCCATTATAGGACCACATCCTATTATTTTCAGACACATTTTAATATTAATCTCTCATTTACGCTTACGACTGACGGTTGGTTTCTGACATTCGTGCTCAATGCCCAGTCCATCTCGTCCTCACTTTGATCACATTAATTTGGGGGGGGGGGAAGAGTAGGCCTACAAATTGGGCCCGTAGATTAAAAGACTTAATAACATTCGAAAGTAATTACAATAATGAAACATTATGAGCTTGACAGAATGTGCAGGGATGCTACGAAACCCATGACTGGCCCATCGGTGGAGATGGCAGAGATATTAAACGTATCAATCAATCAATCAATCAATCAATCAATCCTTACCTTGAGAGGTTGGCGGCCGCGGAGTGCATAAGCGCCGAAGCACTGCTGACACCAACTGCTTCGTGATGATGGAATCCTGCGGAGTGATGGAGCCCGGCCAGGTGATGGTGTTGATGGTGATGTTCAAGTGCTGAGGTGGGTGTCGTCGCGTACATCCCTCTGTGTCCGTTCGTCTCGTCGTCCTCTGCAGGACTCAGCTGTTGCAGTACACTTCCGCTGCCACCACCGCCGTCTTCCGCCGTCGTATTTCCTCCAAGTGCCAGAGGCGACGGCGTTGACGACGAAGATGGTTGGAGAGTTGTCAGATGCGTGAAAGAAGTTGCGTTGCTGCTGTTGTTACCGGCACTGGCTGTACCTGATGAGAGATTGCTGTTACTTAGCAACGGCGTCCTTTCCCCTCCACCCCCCCCTCCTCCACTGTTATGAATCTGAGTTCTGCCACTCAGTACCACGTCTCTGTGATGCTGCAGGTGATCAGAAGGTGACAGGCTGCGTCCGTTCCGCCTGATTTCTGGTGACGATGATTCTTGGTGACGCTGTAGATACTCCTCTTGGTCTTGCTGAGGGGATGTGCCTGTTCTACTCAGTAAATAATGATGATGATGGTGGTGATGAAGGTGATGGTGATTCCGTTCGCTTCTTGTCTCGTCAGAGGAATTGACCTCGTCTTCCGTTTTCAATGATGCGTGAATGACCTCATCGATACCGTTAACTTGGTTATGTTGGTGGTGATGACTTCGAGCTTTGTCAGTTGTCTCTTCGTGTTCTCTGTCTTGGTGGTTTTCTTGTATACCAAACGACAGTCCTTGTGCCGAAGTGCTGAAATGAGTCTCTGCGATTGCCTTATTTGTTGTCAAATGCGGAAACAACACTCCAAAAGGAAATGCATCAGTGCGAATTCTCATTCCCTGACCGTGGAGCTGATAACTGTGAGGTGACTGGACGGCTAGCACAATGCTCTCGGTACTGGCGTGTTCGTCTGCAGGGTTTGCGACAAGATTCTGTTGGTGTCTCATTCGAAGATCTTCCAGACCAGTTGGGGGCAATGACGTTGAAGAATACGGCATGTCATTATTGTTGGTCTCGGCTGTGGGTTGCTCGAGACGATACCTGTCACAAGCCCCCGCTGTCTGCTGCTTCACACCCTCTCGGTCGTAGAGTGTCAGCCGGCCGTCGCTGTCCGCCTCGAGACCCTGCTGCTGCTGGTGAGTTACTCTCAAGTACGATAAGTGAGACACGGCTTCAGGAGCACCTTGCTGCTGATGAGAACTGGTCCCCGCTCCTGTCTGATGCTGATCGCTTTCGCTGATATGTAACACGTCTCCTTCTCTGAGTCTAACGCAGCGTCTCTTCTCTGTGGTCACCAGTTCTCCCTCTTCGCCATCGAGAATAATGTTCTGGTGGTGGTTGACGTGCCGTTTCCTACCGCACGCCACGCCTCCCCCTAGCTCCAAAAGACCATTATCGTCATCGTGGTGGTGGTTTCCTCGGTCTCTGCTGGTGTTTCTGCGGTAGGGGACTTCCGCTTCTTCGCGTTCCTCTACTTCTCCCTCCGCTTCAGTGGCGTCATCTATTGAAGGTTCCTGTAACTTGTCGCTGAAACCATTGTTGTTATGGAAATCGACGGGACAGTAGTTTGGGGAAATGGTATTGCAGACAGCTGCTGTGTCGGTGATGGTGGTAGGCGGTGCCGCTTCGTTGACGCATGCGCGAGTCTTCGATTCGGAGCCACTGTCCGGTTCTGGGGACCTCGAAATAGGAGGAGCTACAACTAGGGAGTCGCCATTTTCGAATTCGGATTCGTTGTGTTGTTGATGAGAGGGGTCACAAGATGTAGGGGCAGCTGTCTCAGTGGCGACATCGGACGGCAGGACTTTGTATTCTGGCGTATGCTCCATCCTAGTGTCGTACTCCATTGCAATCGTGAAGCCTAAAAGAAGATACAACGGGCATTATTCCTTGCAACGATAAGAGATTAAGACTTACAGCTGACGCTTATCATTTCAAGGACACTATTCATGCAAAAATATATATTTAATTATTCTACCTCACCAAAATTTAATATTTTCGCCGATACAATTTCAAGACCAGTTCTAAATGGATCTGACGATGCTGTATTACAATCTGGATTACAGAGTTTTTGCCCTCGTCCATTGCCCGGTATTCTAAAACTGGATCTGTCTTCGTCCTCGGATATAGGGAAGAGGGCACCTACTCATTTGGGTCAGTTTCAAAGATCTAACCTAAGTCACTGGAGGACCACGTGCATCTGCGTAATTTTAATTGTGGTATTTTCTTATTATCTCCCGTTGACAAAACCAGATTCCAAATGCTTGGACACCTACAATTGTTATCGATTTTACATATTTCTCATAATTAGCGGCAATTATTTCCTTGATTAGTATTAAGAAGTTTATCTTTGTAATGGTTATGGGTTGTTTTCTTTGAGGTAAGAACTGAATATCCCAATATTACTGAGACGAGCTCCGAATTCAAAGGGCTGAGCTATTCTTGCATTGCTTGTTTCCATATCGGCTAAATCTGGTGTTAATTTCGGACACACTTTAATATATTCACAGTCCTCGGTTGACCCAGATACGCTCATCGTCGTGACCCTTAACCTCAGTCCAGTACAGTCGATGGCCGAACAGAACATCTATTAATATCGACACTCGTCCGTCCTTTTTTGAATCTTTCCACCCATTCGTAAGCTTTCCTGTACTTCATATAGTTAGGCATCGCGTTACAGAACTGTCATTTGTCTGCAGATCTCTGCATTTTCATACGCTTATCTAAAAAATCGGATCATCTACTTGCAGATTATAGTCTTCTGAGTTGTGAGTCTTTTTGTCGAAAAGCCTGAAGGGAATAGACCACTCGTGGGAGACAAGGGTGTAGGCGGTGGTATGCTAATAAAATAATATTAAAATGGATTTTGGGGAAACAGAGTTGGAGGTTGTGGATTGGGTTCATCTGGTTGAGGATGAATCGATGGCCGGCCATGGTGACCACGGTAATGAACCTTCGGTCTGCATGAAAGGCGGGGAATGTACTGACTAGCTGAACGACTATCAACTTCTCAAGAAGTAGCTAAGCTACTCTGGTCCATGGAGTCAGTCAGCCCACCTACTCAGACGTATCCCAAATAATTATTTGGGATACGTCTGAGTAGGTATCTTCGAAATGCGAACCAATCATGCAAAATGAATGTCATTTTCGTGTTTAGCAGCTCAAAATTAGTAAAAATTGGTTAGTTTCATCTCCGATATATTTTGACTGTTGAACAGTGTAATCTTTCCCCCACAAGTTTTCCGACTAAAATTGTATTCATTTTGCATCTCCCAGTGCGTGCGAAATGCTCCGTAGATCCTAAATAACGCACTTTTTCACCGATCAAGTAAACGGATTCTGTTTGTTGCGTGAATGCCAGTGTTCCGCATACACGTTCTCTATCGTCGTTTCGGGACGTTATTATGGAGAATTGAATTGGCATGAAAACGACTGTCCTCTGGGATATTGCACCGTACGGGTAGAACTTTACTGGCGTTTCAGAGGTACTTACTGCTGCCATCATCAGGGCCAAATTGTGTTTTAGAACAATAACGTTTGGTCCTAGTACAACAGACTCTAGAGTATTTTAACCCGAAAATAGCACAATTGTATTTATTTTAACATGCCGTTGGATTGTGAAATTTTCCGTTCACCCAGTTTTGAGTCTTCTTCTTGTCGCTTTCGATGCGACGTTCACCTGCATAATCGCCGATAGGCGTATTCAGAACAGCCTGATAAGAAGCATGCAAAGGCACCCACTCAAGTAGATAAGAATTCTTTATTTCGTTGTGACGGTGGAATAGGACCGGTCTGTCCAGCTTATTTGAAAAATTTCAAACTTCTTTTTCATATTATAATGACTGCCCTCGTTTCTGTTCCTCGTTCGCGGTAAGTGGTATTTTTTTTTTTTGTTACAAGTAATTAACTTGCGTTTAGCATATCGTGAGAGCGGATAGCAAGTATCGCAACGCAGTTAGCTGCAAGTTTCAGGTGGGAAAGTCCCGTCTGCCTCAAAACCTCCAACAACGCTCATATTCTCTTGCACCAGCTTAAACACTGACTAACCGAATGCTGCCTGCGAGCTGCATGTTTCGTAGATGAATTTCCAATGCTCCACGCTAACTGGCATTTTAAATTGCTTGAGGCTTACGTTCGCCGTAAGCATGAGTTTCAACTAGCTGGCTGAAAACCCCTGATGGCTAACGACGGACTTCATCTGATCAGTTGTGCTGTGTTCAGTGTATGAATTTCCACTGAACCACGTAACGTGAGATATTTATTTTTCATTTTGCAAAGTGGTAAATGTGATCTCTCCGCCCGTGGTTATTTATCTTTATTGGACGGTGTATGACGTTATTTCGAATTCCTTCTTTGGTGTCATCATCCAAATTCCATGGTTTCTATCAAAAGTTGATAGTTGCTCATCTGGTTTCCCGTATTTTAAGTTTCATTACCGCGTTCGCAAGTATTCTGAGCCAGCTGAATCAAGTTTACTTCCCTCCCATCCTGAATCTCTGAGGTATTTTACAATAGGAATGTCAGCAAACACATTATATTGATGGACGAGACCTGACTTAAAACGAGAGACGCTGCTACGACAGTGTTTTAACAGCATGAAAGGTCTTGGGGACATGGGTTGTGGTAGTGGTGGAAAGTGGATGGAGCTGCCGCTGGATCCTATCAGACTTTGATAATAGCAGTTTTGAATTTTGGGGTTCTGCAGCCACATAGTTTCTTAATTCATTCATTTCAAGCTACAGACCTAAATTAAGAAGAAAACGGACTGAAATTTCACGGAGGTAAAAGTATCTATTGGGTATTCTGGGTTCTTACGCCGTGGCGTAGTTAATTACCAACGTTTCAGAAGGTGTTGCATACATTTTCAAGGGTTTAGCCCTGCTGCTTCTAAATTAAGTAAATCACAGTTACCAAAAAGAAGAACGCTTTAACTAAAGATTGACTTCTTTAGCGGACTCATGGTTTGCGCCGTTGATACACATGACTTCTTCACTGGCACAGAAATTCACTAGGTTACTAGCCTATTTTGAAATTATTTATAATAATGACCACAGATAGCGTATAATTGCTAGCATGATATATATATGAGCGTGCAACTCGATTTTTAATGCTCCTGGATTCTGGCTTGTTTCCAGCGTTATCAGTTGTGATGGTTTCACGCTAGGAGCGGTTGCCAGAGGTCATCCCACGCGCCTTGTGCCCCCCTCATTAGAGAGCGACCCGGGGTCCCAACATCCGTCAGACTACCGAAAGCAACAAAAACGCAGCACGACCCCAAAAGAAAAATTAAAGACGAGTCCATATCAGTTCTGGTGTAGCGTACCGTCGCTGGGCATATTTCTGGTAACTAACGTTGTGTAGTAGATTCTTTGCAGAAGGTTTCGGAACCAGTGTTTCTCAACAGGTGTATCGCGACATTTTCAGTTCATCTCCGAGTCTGCATGTTTAACAAACCTAATAGTTCACTAAGTATTTTAATAGCAGTTAGGTATTCTACAGCAATGATCATCCTTTACTATTTTGTTTTTGTGAACTCGAAGCTGCCTTAATACTGAAACGTCAGTCGGTGAACAGGCATTTCTCTTCATACTGAAACTTTGCATACCGTGTAGTGTATTGGAATATAAAAATAAGCATACAAACAAAGTGTTTACACTAAAAATGACACTAGTGCCAAACGCGTTTCGACCTCAAGAGGTCATCATCAGTGACATTAATTCCCCTTTTTGTCACTGATGATGACCTCTTGAGGTCGAAACGAGTTTGGCACTAGTGTCATTTTTAGTGTAAACACTTTGTTTGTATGCTTATTTTTATATATAATGTAATGTTAGCCAGGTCAAGCCAAGCAGCTGAGGCTTCCGCTCGCCGCGAGCGCCTAGCTGGTTGAAGCTGGCTTCAATACATTATATATCTGGTTTCTTCTGCTGTGTTCCAATGTGCGGAGTGTCACTGAACCTCGGAAGACTTTTTTATTCAAAATGTTAGCCCGGCCAACACCCCCAAAACTGTTAACATGAACACTGTGCTCACGATTGTCGCGATATTCGCCTTGTATCTGACGGCTATTATCAGCCGGACTGTCAGGAGGCACGCGACCAGTCCCATGGGAGAAGAACTGAAAAGGCTATCTGAGCATTGCACTACCACAGATACCCATATCTCGGCAGCCTAGACCTTCAAGCCAACAAGCAATTTCCCACCCGTCGCTGTCAGAAGATTGCCAGTGTAATCAAGCTCAGTAAACACTCCCCGCTATGTTTCATTTCCATTATGCATTTGCAAGACTTCATTCAGAAAAGTATCTGAGATTTCACGTTCTCACGGGGACGATTATGAAGATGGCTGTTCTAGGATGTTGTGCCGTGTAGTCTATTAAAAATTGACAGATGTTTCGGAGGTGCTTGCTGCTTTCATTACAATTGCTGTCTGATTTCATAAACCAACGTGCAATGTTTCGTTTGTGCCTTTGGTGGGTGTCAGAAGATTGCCAGTGTAATCAAGCTCAGTAAACACTCCCCGCTATGTTTCATTTCCATTATGCATTTGCAAGACTTCATTCAGAAAAGTATCTGAGATTTCACGTTCTCACGGGGACGATTATGAAGATGGCTGTTCTAGGATGTTGTGCCGTGTAGTCTATTAAAAATTGACAGATGTTTCGGAGGTGCTTGCTGCTTTCATTACAATTGCTGTCTGATTTCATAAACCAACGTGCAATGTTTCGTTTGTGCCTTTGGTGGGATTCTGGCTTGCGACGTCATGTTTCACCCTCTAGATGGAGGAGACATTATGTCCTTCCGAAACATTCATACCCACCTACAAGTCCACACGACGTCACAACCCAAAAGACCACCATCTACATCAGTGTATAAAAATATACCCCAGGTCAATAATTAGTGACAAAAGAGTCAACAACCTTTTATTTTCATGTAGCGTATTAATTATCTTCTGTAAGAGCTGAGTAGGCCTGTGAAGTGTAATTATTATGTATTGTGGAATTATAATAGAATGTGTGTTAGTAGGTCACGTCGGAACTGTGTTTTATTTACATGTACAGTTTCTGTTTGTATTGAATATTCTTATTATCAATGGTCCGCCTATATTTTAATTGTTTACTATAATAACTATGTTGTCAGACAAGTCAAAGAGAAATAAAATTAAATTATTAACAAACGGAAATGAAAAGACAGTCTACGTAGGTCAATGTAAGTTATAAATTAACAATATCAATTCGTCATGTAATTGGCTATAGGATAAATGTCCGGTGTTCTAATCCCAACAGGGGAAATTCTTATCCGTCGCATTCACTCTGGTAATAAGGCTCACTCCTCCACCTCCTAACCAACGAGTAATGGCCCATCTTCTCCTGGGATAAAGTAAACCGGAACGTCAGACAGTCACTCGTCTCGTCCTTAGGCAGAGAGATGAATTTACTCTACAGATCTGATAAATATGAATACGTCATAATTGAAATAAGAATTAACCTTGGTCTTCTGGCTTGTGGCATCGTGTGTTCTGTTGTATTGTTACCAGCGTTTTGGATAACCTCTCGCTTCCATCTTCAGGTTTGAAGTCAGAGCGGAGACACGTTTCTCCAAAACGTTAGTAACCACCTACAAAGTTTCACGACGTTTCAACGCAGAAAACCTCATTTTGACATATTCAACTCATTAACAGTCTCAAATTTCAGATAACTAAAAAAAGTTTTAAATGCTTATTAATAATATTACCGATGTGTGTCATTGCTGAAAATGACGTATGTAAATTTTTGGACGTATTTGGCAATTTCTCATTAACAGAAATGATTTAGAGAGTGGTCTAGAGTGGATCTAGCTTGGTTATTTGTTTTAATGTTATTACTGATTTTATTTTGTTTTCTTGTATTGTTTTAGTATTTTTTAGTGTTTTACATTTAAATTAGAGTTTACATTGGTAGTTTATTTGTTTTTGTATTTAATTTGTATTTTTTGTTGTATTTTTGTATTAGTTTTTGTCTGTCATAGGCTCTTTGCTGTTGGCAAACACTCTAATAAAGGAATTGAATTGATACAGTTTCAGGCTACGAAAAAGAATGTGCTAACATGTTGACGGAATGGAAGAAACTCGAGTCAGAAATGATTTTGAATGATGGCTAAAAAAGGGAAGAATAAATGTTGGAGACCAATAACAATATAGTTATTAAACGGGATATTAATGCAAATGGAATGGGCGTAATATTTGAAGTTGATTGAGCTGGAGAAGCTAAGAACAGTAACTGCATCTTAAAACATCCTAATACTTGCACCTCTAAACTTAGATAATTTTTCAATCCTACAATTACCGCCTGTTATAGAGCTTGGAATATTTTACGGCTTCTGAATCGCAGACATGAGTTTGCTGCAACACAAAACGTTTAACGTCACCATGTCGATCAGTTGACGTCAGGGTGAAGTGTGACCTCGAGACCTCAGGCGGAGCTCCAAGAACTGATGTCACGTGTTATTATAATAGCTTTGAAATAAATAAAAATTTATCTAGATGCGGCGTGAAGGATCATGGAATTGTATGTAAGTAGAGGGGTATTTATGTCATAAATGCCATTCAATGGCTTATGAGAATCGAATTGAGAAATCGAAAAGAACACACTGGATTCACGTTCATGGGCATGAACTCCCCGATGGCAATAAATTGAAGCCAATAAGATAAGTAACCGGGTTTATAAAAAACTAGGCTGTAAGCAGAGTTAAATTTAGATGAGGTCAAAAATGTATCAAGACTTTTCCGCATACGTTTTGCCTGAAGATACTCTGCAAGTGATGATTCGATTTTACATTTTACATACAAACAGAATTCTGGTTGGGAAACTTCCACTTGGAAAACCGTGAAGGTGAGGGAAGGATAATATTAAGATGGAACGTGGGGGGGGGGGGGGGGTGTGAGGATTGGAAGGTGGCTTAAAGTAGCTCAGGATTTTGTAGCTGATAGCGGTACCACAACGTTCTGGTGTTGCTAAGAGTCGTGCAGTTCCAACCGGGAGCCTGGTAGTAATAGTTACGTTCAACTTTATCAGTGAATGCACTATATAATGATACCGCCTACCTATTATTCACTTAATTTCATTTTAATTTGGTATGCCTGTGTCTTCAAGAGATGTGTATCTTATAGCATCTGTTAATTCTGTGTCCGACACCAAGACTCATGAAATGCAAAGCAGGACTGAATTATCAGAGAAACACAATTGAAGAATTGCTGTTCCTTCCAAGGCAGTTGCCTTCATTTAGCACATTTACTTTGCCACAGTTCGATTCTCAGCACAAGCAAAGATTGTTATCATAACGTGCAATCGAAGTATACTCTCACAAACGGTAGAAGACATTGTGGTGACATTTAAGGTTCTCATGGCGGCTAGTATGAAGACGACTGTCTTCTGGGTTGTAGCGCCGTGTTATCTGGTAGACGTTTGTCGATGTTTCGGCGGTACTTTCTGCCTTCATGATCAGGGCGGCCAAAGTCTGTCAGTCTACCCCTGGTTTAATAAATAGCCAATGACCGTCACGCTTCACTGTATGAATGCGCCGTTCGTGCGAGACGGAAAAAATACATTAAGGTTCTGACGGTGGCTACTCTAGTAGCAATAAATGCAAACAAGTTTATGGTGGCGCCTATGTTGAGGTCTGGCGGAGTCTGTGTTTGCTGGGATTCTGTGCTGGTGCTGGCGTTTAGCAGGAATTTGGCTTCGGTCGCCATGATTTCACATCTAATCTACTATTTTAAAAAAGTTTTGTAAATGATATATTTTCAGTGCGGTGTGCACAAAAATAATGCTGCAATAAATTGTAATAGGCATACTGTTCAATGCAAAAAGAAAAAAAATATTCCCGTCAACTTTGATAAGTTATACTACGCTACTTAGTTGTATAATTCTGACGTTCGTTTCTGACACAGAGGACGAATTGTCAGTCATGCATTTCTATTACAGGGGCTCAGAACAGGAGTTCTGTTTCTTCGGAACCTTAACAACCATTCTCCATTCTCTGTCGCCATCGCCTCACATATTTTGAGTCATTACGCTAAGAAATATCGTACATTCTTCGCATCTTCTACTTAATAACGAAGATTAATTTAATAGCTACGTGGAAGGGTCATGTTTTATCTTACACACTGGCTAGATTATCGTCTACTCAGTTAATTCAATTTTTCTGCATTTATTCCAGCGAAGAAAATTCTTTTTGGAAACATTCTTTTCTTCTGATAATTGATAATTCCGGCAGCTTCGCAATGACATTGTCATTATCTGTATGTAAAGAACTGAAGCGATTATGTCTAAATATCGATTTCAGACAATTACATACGCTTCAAATTCAGATGTAAAATTATCATGAAGACAAAGATAGTTCCTAAAATACCTCTACATTCATAACAGTTATAATCATCAAAAAAGGTTGTGATATGCTCAGTTCTATTCCCTGCATACTGCCCAGTGTATGTATGGCATCCCAGACCCCCACTACATTCATACTGAAGATGTCAACTTCAATGCTTGTCGAAACGTCGGGATACCCGGATTATTTCCAAACGCATTGAACTCTTTCCGTGTAAATCTGAGGATAAGAACCATGAAATGATAATAAGCTGTCAAAAGAAAAGAGCACCCAAGCCTGCATCATTGATAACACATTTCGCCACGGATTCCTGTGTAGCCTTTCTTAAATTTCCAAAATACGTTTCATTTCGCTTCCTCTCCGCGGCCTCAATCTATAAAAAGGTCACTCTTTTCCCCTTTTGGAAAACGTCCTTGTTAGCTGCCCTCTTCGGTCAAGGTTCTCTCTCTCTCCTTCACGCCACGCCATGTTGAACCCCTGACCCGGAACACCCACCATAAGTCTCTCTTCGTCGAAGGGGAAGACGACATCCTCAGACAGGCAAGGCCAGACGGACAAACACACGCCTAACCCTCATTCACAGTAACCTCATAAAGTTGGCAAGAGGGTGGATGATGGAACAGAATTTCCTACTCTTTTGCTGAGACATGTAACGTCGTTGCTACGTCAGGCTGCAGCGATTTCGGACAGACAACTGCTTTTCGGTTGTCAACAGAAAAAAAGAAACAGAAGAAATCGACCCCGGTGGCTTCGCGCTTGCAGAGATTTCATGCATCCACACACTGATCGTTATACTTTGCGCTCGCCACCAAATATAATTAGGGTTATCAGATCAGGAAGGAAAAGTGGCACGGAGGCGGAGATGAGAAATGAATGCTGAAGCCGTTTCAGAGGAACCTGTAAGGAAAGGACCACTTGAGAGGTCTCGGAATACATGGGAGGATATTAAGATAGATATGAAATAAAATATGAGGGTTTGTGCTTCAGGATAAGGTCCAGTGGCGGTTTTTTTTTTATGAAACTTCGAATTCCATAACAGGGCGGAGAAATTTATCAGCTAAGTGGCGATGAGTTGTTCGCGAATTTCTCTCCTCCACGGAGGTTTATTTAGTTAATGCACGTAAATGAACGTATTTGTAAGTTATGTTACGGAATCAGGCTAACTGCTGCTGCACTGCGTTTTGCTGGGTCTGAACAGGGCCCTGGCAAAGTCCCCTGTCATCGCCAGCGACTTGTCTCCTGCCGGCTTAAGGTCCTCATCTTACACATTCTTAATAAATAAGACAGTACAAAAAATTCTGAAAGCATCGGGCTCTTCCCTTAAACACTTCTTTAGTTAAGAGGCAACAAAAATGAAGACGAAAAGGTTAAGGACACAGTCATAGTGTCTGAAATTCAACTCCATTCACATGCCAAGCGAGAGATTTAAGAATCTTAAGCACCAGTGAAAGTAATGCGAGTAAGAGCAGTTAATATTATTTATAATTAGTTTATTTAACGACATTGTCTATTAGTTCGAATTATACGATGATAAATAAGTAACGAATTAGAAAGGCTATAGAAGGGAGCAATCGTTACCTAATTCAGGCACACGAAAAATCCGTCAGGATAGTCGGTTTCCGAGTCAAGATTTGATCCGTGGACCTCCAAATACGAAATAGGAATGCTAACCACTCGGTAGCTACATTCGATAGTAATTGGTATCTTGAAGACAGTTTATTTGATGTAATGACACGTGACAAAGTATTCTGTGTCGTAGAGCGCGAGTTCAAAATCTTTTAAGCTGCCACAATTTCTGACCAATCTAAAAGACATTAAGTAATAAGTATGGCTGATATGTAGTCGGAATACGCACGTACAGGTCTGTAGAGCAATAAACATAGATCACTTTCTACGTTATTTCTTTAATATTCGTTTTAATATTCCCGGGGGTTTCATCTCGTCGCCGTTCGAGGCCCCAGAAATCAATGATCCAGAACACCACTTTAGTTTGTCTAGCTTTCTGGTTGGTTGGTTGATTGGTTGGTTGCCGGTGACTGGAAACCAAGTGTAACCCGCATCGAAAGCGTATAGAGCAACTACCAACGGTGTGAAGTGTCCTGGTGGAAAGGGGAAGGCGTAAACCCTCATACATAATAGCGGTTGTCCGGGCAGGGGTTGGAAACTCGTCCATGTAAAAAGTATAATTTCTGAAAAGCAAGAAGTCCAGATAAATTTTACGTTCAGGAGCCTAAATATGTCAAATGGTCTAACCCCTGTTGGATTATGATGACGAATAATAGTATTTTCACGTGTACTGATGGGTATTCTAAGTGGTATCCTCACTTCATGTTTTTCGAACGAAGTTTAAAATTCATTCCTCATCTCTCGGATAAATGTTGCATGCCACGCCCATCTCATCCTTCTCGATTTGATGATCCTAACAATATTTGATTAAGAATACAAATTATGGAGCTCCTTATTGCCGTGTTCTGTCACTTCATCCCCCTTAAGTCCAAATATTCTCCACAGCACCCTCTTTTCAAAGAGGCTACCCTCGCCTCAGGTTCAGAGACCAAATTTCACACCCACACAAAAAACTACAGTACTAATTTTCTATATTATGAGCCTTGGATGTTTAGATAGAAGATCGGGAGACAAAATATTCTGAATTAAATAATAGCAAGCGTTTCTCAAATATCATCTTATATTAGCGACTACTACGCTTTTCTCTTTAGTATCCTCAGTTGTCAGTCCTTCTGTCCGACCGTCGTTTTTAAACATATTTTAATGCCGGGAACTTCTTTTACATTTGTGTACCCGGGACATCTACTCAATTGGTTAGCCTATTGCCTCTCTGTCCTACACCTCAGGACGAAAGCAGATCCATTGTGTGTTTTTTAGAATACCAGACTCAGTAATTCAGATTGTAATACACATCGTCAGATCCCTTTGGTAGATACGTTTCGGAGGAAGATCTCCATTAACATCTGCTGTAGAATAACGAAACAGATATCATTAATACCCGTCAATTCTGTTGCGTTAACTTTCTTTTCACGAAGCGTACAATCTTCTGACGCTTCAACGGTCCCTTGCAACAGATACAAGCTTCAGCTTTGTTACAAAGATCTTTCTGATTCTGACCCTTACATCGTATAGATGTGGGTGGGTACGTTCTCATTTCGACTTAACGATAACACAGATATCCGAGTTGTTAAAAGTTAGAATAGGAGACTGCTCTAGTAAATAAATGAGCTTAACCCCCCCCCCCCCCAAACAATGTGGAAAGAAAACTTCGCTCCCGTCAAAAATTAAGAACTACAGCCCATTTATTAACATTGAATGAACTGAGCTGAGCTGGTGAATAGAGCTTCGAGCCACGATTACGCTAAATAAGGTTTGATATTTTGGACGGAGAGCTAGTTTGTATGGCTCTGAACTCCAGCCCTGTCAGTATCGAAGATCTCACCTGACTGTCATATCAGAGACGGGCTAATTATGTTCGATGTGTTTTACTTGGGGTATATTACTTCCATTTTCGTAAACAGGTTTCTTTGTAGGCAGTCAGTCGCCCTTCCGAAAGGCCGGACTCTTATGTTATTACTGTTATTATTTATTTTCAAACAATGTTACAGGAATCTGGCCACTTTGGAGATTCTGGAAAATACATTTGATTTCAATTAAGTCGCGTGTTACTCTCAAAATGCCGTCTTTATAGTTCAATGTTGGAGAGTTTACCGTGGATGGCATCTGAATGCTTTTGAAATGTCCGTGATAAGCTTCCAGTCGTACCAGTATAATTGTAGGTATTATTATTTTATTGGCCTATTTAACTCTGCTGGAAGCCAATAACTACTCTGTGAACCAATCAACCTTTAAGGTAGGTTTAAACCTAAACATGTTTAGAACTTTACATTCAGTGGTTAGTTAATAAAGCGAGGGACTAAACACACGGAAATTAAAAGCCCGGCCATTCCAGAGAAAGCTATGATCTTTGTTGTGTATTTACTGAAGGACAGGCGTCCATTTTTATTGCCACTAGTTAATACGGCCATAGCTTCGTTTCAAAACATGTTTTAATATCGAAGGTAATCAAATTGTGCACTTGGCTTGGTAAATAGCTCTCGGACCTCACGAGTAACAGGTAAACAGACAGCGCACTTTTCTAACCTGGAGGACATAATACTTCGGTTGGTTGAGTTTGTTCACATAATCGTGACTCACTCCAAAATGCCCTTTTTCTAAACGCAACCCGCATTTTGCATGCAATGAATAATTCTGTCACATCGTAGCAGATAACGACACGATAACATGCAGGGACACTCCAACACATGGGGATCTTCGCGTCTCAACTTCCTGCTATCGCCGGAAACCCTGGCTGAGTTTTTCCCCGTTCCCCCCCCCTCTTTCCATCTATACAATTTAAAATAGGCAATAACAGTTTATAATCAAGCTTCTATTAAATTGAAGTGTCGACAGTTTGTAATTCTAACTGATAAATCAGATTGGATAAATGAAGAAACAATTTTTAAGGCTATTGATTAGCATTGATTATTATTATTATTATTATTATTGAGTGTTCTGTCTTACGACAGGTTCATTGCTCTGCCCAAAAAGAGCTCTCCAGTTTTCCCTATTCTCGGCTTCTCGTTTTAATTCCTGGAACGTCATCTTCTTTCCTTGTTTAAGATCGTCTAGCATTGATAGGCACTGTTAAATGTTAATTAGAAATGGTGAGCTGTCTACATGCCTTGATTGTGCTGCGATTCCTTGGAGTCTTCCGATGGTCGCAGCGACGTACTCACGGAGACATCAAGCTCATTATAGGGCTCCCAAAGATTTCGCTTTCGGAACTCTAAAAAAAATAGAAAATAAAACGTGAAAGCGATTTAAACCACTTTTTGCGTGTCCTTTTTTCTTAAGAAAGGACAGTTCGATGGGATCATATTGTGCGTTTATGTGACTCCCTAATGACTTCTGATTCAACTGACTTTCATGAAAAAGTGTGGATATCATAAAGTACAGGCTAGTCCCATCTTTGCATTTCTTGTATTTCTGCCATCAGTAATACCAACATGACAGCTGTACGAACTTCTGAGATGCCGATACACCCACTGTTATTTGCAAATTACACGTTTTTTGCTCTAACTCAGCGTTAAAAAGTTAACTCTCGGTTACCATGTGAAGTGCTGCTAATCGAATCCTGATATCGGCCTTCTGTTTTTTTAAAAATTTATTTAGTGGTAACACATGTAGGATTTGAGGTTCTCACGGCGGTGTTTTGTGGGTTGTAGCGTCATGTAGTCTAGTAGAAGTTTAAACATGTACCAGACTACACGGCGTTACAACTCAGAAGATAACCATATTCCGTCTAACACATGTTCTAGAAAATGACAGAACAAAGCTTCTTACCACACGTCGTTTATACTGATTGACAAATTAATTATCTAGCGGTAAATACGAAAATGTAATAAAATTACCTTCGAAACGCCACTGCAACACATGTAGTACAATGCAGTGACGTTTTAATTAAATCAAGGATGTGTCTAAGGTAATTACCTCCGAATCTTATAAGATACAATGTAAAGAGGTTGGAGACAGCTAGTTTATAATGCAGTTGTTTTGTACGGCCATGAAACTTTGTCTCTACCTTCAACGGAGGAATATAACATACAAAGTGTCGCTGTTGGTCTTCTGGGTTGTAACGCGGTGTGGACTTGGACGTATACACAAACGTTTCGGAGAAACTTACTGTTTCCATGTTCAGGGTTGTATGTTTCTCCGAAACTTTGGTATGTACACGGATTTACAACCCAGAAGACCAACATATGAGTTATATTGGGAGTACAAAAATCAGATGATGAAAATATTTTGGCCTGAGAAAGAGTAGGGGTATGAGCATAATAACTCAGTGAATAATTTTAATATGTTATTTTCGCTTGATACGTTTTAGATTATTGTATGAAGCGGAGAGGGGATTAAGGTGCCGGGTGGGGCATTAGAATGAATTGGGAAAATGGAAGATGCGTGTATTTCCCCGAGAAGCCTCGAAGACGGAGGCTTCTTGTGCGACAACGTAATCAGGAGGATCCTGGAGAAATACGTGGGTGAGAACACGTGGTCTGAATTAAAATGCGTAGAATTTGGTCCAGCTGTCGGTTCGGGCTCCATAAAAACACTGAAATTTTAGGGTGAACTGTCCTGTATACGACAATAATTTTGACTAAATCCAACGACGTGGAGACAGCGCGTCGGTAACAGGTGTGTTGGGAGGTCAGCCACCTGCATGGGGCCTTATCAGCAGGATGCGCCTACCTCCCAAGTCGTGGTGTGATAACAGTGCCGACCTGCCAACTTGACGGTTCAAAATACAAGCCCAAGTCATATTTCAAGCCTGTTCCTACAGCAAAAACTTAACATTAACACCACCACGTTTATATATATATATATATATTTTACTTTGTCTGAATTTTAAATGCAGCTGATTCAACCAGGCATTTGACTGCAACGTCAGTCTCTGAATGACGGAATCAAGTATTGTATATCATGTTTTATCAGAATTTATCACAAGTTCCAGAGTATATACATAAAAAACTTAATTCGGTCCCTATAATTACCCTTAATTAAAGTTAATGAAACTTTCACGTTGTTATCTGCTAGTCCTATGAGAAGATGTTATCCTGATATGTTTAATGACTTAGAATATTCGCTTGAAAGGTAATTTATGCCCTTAAGAAGACCAAACTCGACCAAAATCTATATGGCTTAACAAAATTTAGTGCCCTGGCGTTGATCAAAATCGGTGAGGTAATATCGGTCATGTTACAAAATAGACGCAAGGACTGTGATGACGACACTCATTGCTGGTTTTCTAATTTTTTTTTCGAAATACGCCTTAAAGACACATGACTGATAACAGGAGTGGAAAGGTGTCTTCATATTCCGACTCTATGTCTACATACAGTATACAGTTGTGTTCTTTAGAATTTTATATCCCTGACCTGTTTTTAAATGTAGTTATATCACATAGACTGCACTGTATTATTGACATAATTAGCTGAACAGTGAAGATAAGGCGTCATTAATTTTACTGCTAACACAACCAAATAAAACTAGGCCTTCAGATGTACTGCACAATACATTATATTTTCTCGTATTATGTAGGGGCTATTAATTTTTCATTTTAATGGGAAATGCTCACTGAAATTCGACGGAGAACAATTTATTTCATATCTCATTCCCTTAAATTCTTCCATTTTCTCTTTCCTTTCCCTCCTTTATATATTTCAGAAGAATTTTTAAAAACAGTATAATGGCAGCATCCATTATAAATTTGTATTTATTATTTATCTGATGACGATCGTTGTCACTAGCTTCGTTTCTGCCATCTAACGTCATTACTGAGAACTTGATCAGTTGTACATAATAGATAGATCGTAAATAATATCCTTTTATTTTTAAATGATAAGACGGTAAAGACATGTTGTTCTTGGTGAAACAGGAGAATTACTTATATGTATTGAATTTTTTATACTTCGAAAATTTGGCACAGGGGCGTTTAAATTTATACAACGGCTCGTCATAGAATAAAACAGAAAATACACTAATTTTTTCCTCTAGAAGAGACAACCTATGGAGAATTATTGGTTTGATTTAAAAAATTAGGTTGTTCAAGAAAACGTACGAGTCAGACAGAAACTACTCAACATCTCATAAATGATGCATTGTAAAAAAATTTAATAACCAAACGGGGATTACTAGGAATAACAATATCAATAAAAATAATATTGTCCTTGGGTAATACTTTTCCCAGCTCATTGATGGAGTGAATTTGTTTCGAATGCTGATCTCTCTTTTGTCGTTGTGTCTTGGTCATTAAGTCTTCCACAAGAACAAAATTTGTCTTTTCGTATGTGAAGTCACCTCTTCAAATTTAAAGCATCTGATATAGAAACAGCTTTATCTGCCGTCTGAGGGACACGAATCTTAGCAACCATATTGGAGACAAACCCCCTCAGGGACCCACATCAGTGGGTACGGGGACTGGCACCCCCGGGCTACCCAGTGCCTGAGGATATAGCTGGGCCACCCTACCTCCGGGGGCTGTAAATACGGAAGTCTGGTCCTCCAGGTTGGGGGTTGGGCGTGGGGCTGACAACGCACCCTGTGAAAAGCAACTTGTTACGAAATCAGATGAAGATGGACTCATTCACGGCGGACTGGTAAACAGATTGTCTGTGAATGAGGAAAAATGGAAGAAGCTTTTGAAAAAGGTCAGAGCCCTCACAGGGCTGTAGAGCCAATGATGATGATGATGATGATGATGATGATGATGATGATTGGAGACAAACGTGTGATTCTGGAAGTAGTAATTATAGAAAATGAATTGCAATCAAGAGCCAAGATCAGTTCACACAACAAACTATTTTTTATGTTGCGTACAACAGTGGCTGCGATGTTCATTTATTGCATATCCAAATATAAATATTTATACGAAGATAATCATACTACATATAGGCCTATCACGCTGCATGTAGTCGGATATAATTTTTATAAGTATTTCGTTACATATTTAACATTGCGAATAAACTTTTGTGGACAAAGCTGATCAAGGTCTGTAATTTGCTTTATATAGCGATATTGAATACGAAAATTGAGGTTCTTAACATGTGTTATATTTGTGTGTCATGTTACATAGGCAGGTATTTTATCGATTCGAACCACAAATTAAAATTTGGTGGCAATATATGGTGTGATCCCACGAAAACCAAATGTTATTAAAACCCGTGAATTTCGAAGACACGAATGAGCAGATGATCTCCCCATTGTGCGTGCATTTTATTTAGCCCATGCAGAACGTAACGAGCGAATGAGACATCACACACAGAACACATTACTCCCATCTATACTCTTGTCCCTTAACCACAGGAATATAAACACTGAGTGACTTACAGACGCGAAGTTCAGCTTGCTAGAGAAGCCAGTACGAGTACCGATAGTGGTTTAATGACATCGTATTAATGACACATGTTACAATTCTTGATCAAGAAGGTCACAGTAATGAGAGAGGTACTGCAGTATTTGCAATGAAATTATTGAGTTTTGGTTAATGTTTCCTTTAATTTTGGTTTAAATTAGATTTATTTAATTTTAATTACACATTAAACATAGATTGCGTTTATATTTATTGCTACCGTTGGTACACGTTTCTCTCTGCCACCAGGCGATAGTTTAATGCATCGATATAAAATGGCAGATATGTCTGAAACTGAGGATCGATACTTTGTCTCTGGCGCTTGCATCTTCCTTTACTGTCAATATATTTTTTTGTCTTTACAATGCAAGAGTGGGATTACGCTGTGCCTGTCTAGTTTTCGCTGAAGTTCAATGTAAAATTTCAAGTTTGTGCATGCGTTTGAAAACTGCACGTCGACATTTTAACAGACTAGTCACATTCAAATATTTTCGGTAGGATTAAAACTTTTAGTCATCCTGGAGTAGAGAATCTTGTTGTTTTTATCCGCCTGTTTGCGTACATTTCTACATCTCTAAAGGTTTTCTGCCCCCAGGCTGGGGAGGGGGGTTAGTTTACAACTTGAAAGTGGTGATGTGTAGCCGACGGAGCTTATTTCATTTCTTCCCCTTTCGTTTCTCCAAAATTTATGACGGCTTTGCTGATAGGGCTTTCCTGCCTAATGAGATAATTTCCCAGTAAAGCGTGCGACATTGCTAGGCCCAAAATTTTTATAGTTAACACGTGCTCGAACGAAGTGGCTATAAGAGTAATAAATTGTTCCAATTTACTCAACTCAGTTCGCTTTACAAAAATATGGTACAATTTTCAAGCAACCTTTTGAACTCTTAAAAATATATTTAACCCGACCGAACTCAAAGGCCAGCAGTCAAGTCCATGAATGGATAAATTTAAACGTAACACACAACATAATGTGTTTTTTTCTGAGGAATCAATACAGACTGAATAGCAGCATGCCTTATAACCTGTTAAACACTAATCTAAGTTTGTTTATGAATAAGATCAACTAAATTAGAACGCCGAACTTAGTGGTAGAGTGAGCTAACCCTTTGAAGCAGAGAGCCCAACTCTAAATAACAGCGTCTGTTAAAAGCCAGTCCACTGGAAATGTCAACTGAACAATACTGTTCAGGGAAGTTATGGTTGTTGTTTATCTGAGTCATACGAAAGCTGTAAACTCTTGAGGCAGAATACAGAGTTACAGAACGTTACAGCAGGCGGTGCATATACTTGGCCTTGAGCTGAAGACGTGAACGACTTTTAGCTGTGCTTTATAGAATTTATCAGAAACAACTTATCATTCAAAAATATTTACATGACATAAATATATATATTATTAATGTCCACATCTTTCATTTGAAACATGTTTCTAAATGGCGGGATTTTATTGAAATGCAAGGACTAATATTTTATATTCTCAGCTAATAAAAACCGCCTATGTAACATAACGGTTTGATGCTGTTCTGTTTCTATAGCTGGAGAAAATTCATAGTTATTATAGTATTTGATTTTGCATATAAATAATGGAACACCGGTAGTATTGTGGGTTGGCTATAAATATAGGAACTTCAGTGAAGGGTTACTGTAAGAAGCTGACTTACAAGCTTCGAATCTGGCAAGTTCAGTGTTTGATCACCAACTTCAATTATTGTTCCTGGTAAAATTCGAGAGCCCCCCTCCCCCTGTGTTATTCGTATACAGCACAACACGAAGGTTAAATAGGCCTATGTATTAGGGGCAAGTATCACGAAGATAGACCGCAGAATTTATTCAAAATTGAACGAACTTACTATTTGCTTCTTGAAATTTAAGTACCTATAGGCAAATAGTGTTCATTTCTCATCACAAGAATGCAAGACGAACTCATAAAAGTTCACATATTTTGGACACCTTTACGATGTGTTTTTCCAGTATTTCTGCTTGCATCTTCAAAGGATACGTTGCCGACTTCCGTTTTATTTTAATTTGCGACCGAAGGTCAAATGTCTTCATTTCGTCTGCATGTTGAAACTGACTTGAAACGTCATGTTTCAAAATAACGAGCCAATATATTTTAATGGCTAAGTAAATAATATAAGATGGACTGATATTCTTGCATAGTACTAAATCAAATATTATATTAATGGCACTGTCCTATCTTTGACCCGAGGGAAACCACAAATATGTCCGGGAGGACAGCCGATCTCTAGGCCAAGATTCGAACTTGAAACTTTCAGAATACAAAGTATTACATCTGGACTTCGAGATTCCATAATTTCAGAGTGCTCGTATGTCGAAAGTTGGACAGGTTCCAGTACTCGATATAACAGTGGTATATTCGGGTTAATACAATGTTTCTCCCCCAATATTGCGCAATGTTTACAACCACCGCTTCCCCCACCCCCCGAAGAATGCTCGAGTTCTTGGGTAAATACGGACTATTTGCTTACAGTGTATCACGTGACATGGCACAAGAAAGTAACTTTCCCACTTATCAGGTTTCGCGGCCAAAACCTGCCTTTGTTTATACACGCGAACAAGAGAAGGTCGGAACACGCTTACGGGGGATATCCTCAATGTGATGCAGGAAGAATTCTCTGAAGAACTTCCTTTAAATGGTTCTGTTTGCACAGAGAGGTTCTGATTTGTTGCTGCCCTCCTATCGCATACTTGTCACTACCTGCAATTTGTCTTACATGATGTTAATTTTTAACAAACAAGATACGTTTCAGACATTTTTACGCGTTCATATACGCTCAGAACAATGTCCAACAGCTGACCCAGGGCCCAAGATGAAACCTGGATTAAACGAAATTTTGGTTGCCTCCTCACATGAGGTTTAGGAAGCGTTTTTCGACAGTTGGTAGAACCCTTTGGACGAAGGGTCGTCCCATCTTGAGGCCTATCCCTCAACAGGACAGCACAACGCGGACTAGAACGAATATCCATGCCTCGAGCGGGATTCGAACCCATGGTATCTCGAGGAATAATTTAACTAAATATATGTTTTTACATGTGACAAGTATTGGAAATTATCTTGCGTCGAGAAGCAGGTCTGAGCTGGAAATCCGTCAGATTGCATATCGTTATAAGCCGGTTTCTTCACTGGACTTCTGCAACGAGCTGTCGATCGGATGATGCAATAGGAAGCTGTGTGAGTGAGTGTTCGTGGTCGAGCTAGACACAACATGCGAACAGCTGATCGAATATTGGTCGTCAGGATCCATCTGGTGCAACAGATGTCGCGTACCAAAAGCTCCCGCATTAGTACGTGGCTTACAGTCATTGAGGTCCGCGGTAGTGAATTCGGCAGACCCCTGGACTGAAAGTTAACCTGGCTGACATTTTCGCAATTATAAACGTATTATATAACAGGTTATTAACTAATATCTTTCCCCCTTCCATCTCTCAAAATAAAATGGAAGAACGCTTCTTACCATCGACATCAAAATCTTCTGTCAGAAGACAGCCGTTTTCATAACACGTCTCTGAGAATTTCACACTAATTTACCTTCGGGTTACACAAGTAGTGGGAAGTTTTTTGTTCAATTGGGCGATCGTCAGTTTTTTAAGAAACGAAGTGTTGAGATGGAGGCAGTTGTGTTCCTCCAAAACGTTGGTATGTTCCTAGTCCATGCGGTGTTACAGGCCACAGGAACGACTGTGTCCCATGGAATTTCATTCAGTCTAATTTCCGAACGAATACTTCGTGTAAGTAGAATCAAGAGTGGCATATAAGGCAAAAAAGAAACACATGGAAGAGTGAAGCATAGCGAAGCACGAAGATTTGCAATAGGAAAGTTACAGATAATTCTAACAAACAGTCCTGTACAAAACCAAGTGTTTACGTAACGGTCATGTGTTTCGAAGCGACTTGACCCCAGCTCGTATTAGGTCAACATATTTATCTCCATGACACAACGAAGGATCCCTTTTTCCGCAAACGAAATATCCATAACTGCCTAAATGGATGCCCCGCACTCATGAACTTTCATTTTGTGGGGGGGAGGGGGGAGCCGGAGGGGGGACTGTGATTTAATTATATTAACCGTATGAAGCCCGAAGCACATCAACGTATTTGAAAATGCAGTTCGTTCTATTAAAAGATCAGCTGGTTAATGCTGTTTAGGGGTTTATTCACTGTTTATTTTAGAACCATACGAAACCTTGAAATATTCTTGGGCGATATACAGAAAATTAAAGTAGATGGTACATATAGTTACCGATGGGATTTAAAGGGTTGATTTAAGCTTATTCTACAAAGTGCTGTGAACGTGGAGGAGTAATTCTTATCAGGGAGGTCCCGGGTTCGATTCTCAGCTCGGGTGACTGAACTTCTTCCGCTAATTTATCAGGACGAGTAAGATACTCTGTAACGAATACTAGAAGCAAAGGTGACAATTTCGGGCTTTCGTTGGGTCTCTCTTCATTATTCCGTTGAAGATCTTATACAAAGTGTCATCAGCACGCAGAAGGTACTGAATGTACATTTAATGGATATATAGGCCTATGTTTCGGTTGCTGGGAATGCCAACACAAGAAGAATGACGTCAGGTTTTGTGGACATACACTTGGGAACGACAGTAACATATCAGAATTGCATTAATTGTGAAATTTATAGCGCATTAAATTCGGGGAATGCGTGCTGACGTTACTACACTCCCGGCTCCTAACGCCTAAAATATACAAAATTATAATTTTACATCTTGTATTACATTTTCCATCCTAAGGGGAAAACTTGTCCAGGATTCGAGCCATGTATATCCTTAATGTGATTCAGCCTTTTTATCTAAGAGCTAATTCGTTCGGGATCGCCATATCGCATGACCAGTACTGATAATATATAATCATTATATAAAGTCCGTCCTGGTTTTAAACTTTTGTAACGTTTATATGTTTCAGCAGTCGAATGAAGTGGAACACTGCACATTAGCTAAGGCACGCGGGAGAACACAAGGAAAAATCCATCATGATGGAAGCAGCAAGAACCTCTGAAACGTCGGTACACTTCTACCAGACTACACGGCGCGACAACCCAGAAGGCAGCCATATTCATACAATGAACAACGGCCGGCCATCGTAGGTAAGGGAAACTTACATTTTTATTGTATATTCTAGGGACCACAGAAGTTTCCTGATAGAGACAGATTTTCGCTTAATTATGATTTCATGTTGGATATGAATCACTGTATTTTGAAATTATTATACACAACTGTATTCTGGAATTACTATAATCAAAATGTGTTATATTCTGTGAAAGTACCCACTGTACTTAGTGGTAAATGCAGGCTAGGATCCAAGGTCCGCTCTGGACATAGTGGCGAAGGGAAATCCCGATTCAGCAGAATCATACTTCATCGTTTAGTCAGGTACCTGCAACCTGTAATGTTCTGTACATGCATTATGCTGAAGGCAAGTGCCAACTCACAGTGCTATAGCAGCGCTGGTCGTAACATACATCACGAACTTTGTGCATACGTCGGTAAAGCAAAACAATAAACGATCCTCTTTTGACTTCACGTTAAGCACCACATAGTTGGTAGTACTGATTCTATAGGTCGTGAGGGATGATTTGAACTTGGAACATCTATGAACCGTAGAGACAAGAAATAAGGAAAGTAAATATCTTGGTACAGAAACGCGGTCAGAGCTTCAGACGATGGGTAGCTCCTTATTCTTGCAACTACAAATATTAATGAAGATAAGGTTTTATTTTTGTTGACATAATTCTCCCAATAGATATGGAGCACTGTGGTATTTGTCAGTCCTAAACACACATCGTCCCAAGTTCTGAAATGTGAAGGGTCTAAGTAATCATAGACATTTCAAAATCAATAAAACTGCCGATTTGTATACTATTTGAAAAAATACTAACTAACGTATGGCCAGTATGAACAGTGTTGGCTTCTGCTTTATCAAGAACTCCTTCGTAGCTGGTGTTTGTTTCGAGGTGAAAGGAAGCGGTCGTGACATATTTTAAGGTCCTAACATTTACACGGAGGTATTGAGGAATACCACAGAAAACCTTGGCCAAGATAATCAGCCTCCAAGTCAGAATTTGAGCCCGGTACCTCCCAAATCCGAAGGAGGAATGCTAACCACTCAGACTGCAGGTTCGGTCAGGCAAGACAGGAGCTTACTGCCTCCATCGTCATCAGAGCGTATTTATCGCCCTGCAAATTTTTACGAGACTAATCGGCACAAGAGTCCAGAAGACAGCACATCTTCAAATTTCAAGGTGCTTTTCTACAGCTCTGAGTAGGAAACGCATCGCCATTTTAAACATCTTAATGAGGCCAGAAATCCACCATCTCTTGCGATAAAAAGTCATATTTAAACTTCATCTAAAGTAACGGTTAGTACTGGACGAATGTGAAACGACTTTCGCGGTTTACCTGCCATGTCCAATTTTGCGACCCACCGCTGGCCTAAGAAATGGTGCAACGCAGTAAGCGTTAAGCGGTCTGAATTCCAAGAACTGCATTTGTACCATTAGCATCGACTCAGTCATAAGAGGAGTTCTTTGTCGTGGCTAAGCGGACACAGCACTTAACTGACGCAAACTATAAAGACCTACTCTGCACTGTTTGAACTTTACATACATCATCAGCCTTCATTTCTAGGTATCGTACTCATGCACTCACACACGCGCGCAGTTGTTAACGATGCATCGAAACACCATACTTCGATTTCTTCACTTGCAGTGATATTTTTATATGCGTTCTGAAAATCAGTGTGTTTCTGACTCGTATCAAAATTGGTGGACTTCGTTGCCCCACGTAATCAGACATTCCTATTATCCATATTTTTGAATCCAATTGACAGATTTCCATGAAACGAGTGCTTGGTATTCTGGAGGTCCGGGTTTCAAATCTTGGCATGGCGACCGGTTGTCGTCGACCTGAAAGGTTTTCCGTGCTTTTGATCTGTCCCTCTACGAAACGCTGGGATAGTACCTTGCATTAATCCAAACCGCTTCCATGTCCTTTCCAATTCATTATTAATCATCTTACCATTACACGCCATATAGTTTTGGCTACTGATGTGCCACTGTCTACAGGAGGCTGTTCTACCGGCGATTATAGCGATCAAAACATGAAACAAATTATTCATCTTCATGTGGTGTCCGGGTTAAAAATGCCTTCACTTTTCACATACACTTCAATTTTATGGTGCTTTGACAGAGGTAAAAACTTTAAAATCGAACAGATGATGTAAACGTTCATCGTTTATGTATAAAAAATGCGTACTCTGTCGCTGTTTAAGAGTCGAGGTGTTTCTTTCGGGATTTTTTCCTGCAATACCCAAGGCGGAACATAATGTGTCGTTAAAACTCTGAACTGCAGGGAGCGTGTTAATAGCAATAACAACACTGCCTTTATTCATGACAGGGTTAATCAACTACCACACACTCCAGGTCGAGTGTCGTCATCAGTCAGTAACTGAAGTCTTTTAGTATTGGTTTGCGATTATGCAAGAGTACATGTATAAGGATACCAAAAATTTTTTCCAAAGTTTACGTACGTCGCTAACACCAATGGCACTGGGCACGATGCTGAGTCAGTCAAATACAATTCACATGTCCTCAACCTTATTTCATATGATACATTTTAGTATTATCTTCCTATCTCGTTCTGGGTGTTCATCGCTGGAACAGAATCTTGTCATTGGATTCTTTCCTAAACCATGTCAAAGTTAAGTTGAATTTCCCAGACAAGAAATGAATGTATTTACCATGTCTATCATGTAGGTCACATGCCCAACTCACCATTAAACGCCATGAATAAAAAGTTTGTAACCGACGTGATTTTCACACTCACAGGACAAAACATATTTTTATGCAAGAACTTCAGGGTTTACAACTGTCCTTTTAAGAAACAATGGTAATTATATATGTACCACCTGTTTTAATATTAATTAAATCCGCATTTTTTTTACAGAGTGTATTTGTGAGTTACGTATGATTCTCAGAATACACTACGATTATCTCCTTAAAAAAATGTTAGCCAATTGATCTTTGTAATGGAAG
>NW_019059928.1:374311-391462 GCF_000696155.1 Zootermopsis nevadensis
TTTCTTTGAAAATTAATTACGCATCCCGAGATTTCGGTTCAAGATCGTCTCAAGAAGCACTGACCGAGAGGTTAGCTAAGCTATCATGAGTGATATTTTAGGTTATTTCCTGGAATGTTACGTCGTTTAGTCATCAGGTCGATTTCCTGATAATGGAAGCACTAAGCGCCTTCGAAACACCAGTCAGTTTCTACCAGAGTACAAGGCGCAACGCTCCGGTGGCAGCCATCTTCAAGCTGTCATGTCCATCTGAACGAAAGTCATCAAGAAGGTCATTTGTAATTTTGCTTTCTTGTGATTCGCTTTTATACAACTTCTGCAGTTCGGAGTAAAATAAAATGCCAACTAATATATCCTTTGGTTTTGCATATACCGGGAGAAGAAAACGATTTCACGTACGTTTGGAAGAAATGATTGTTTCCTGTAGTAAACACGCTGAACTCATATTCATCATATGTCCAGTTAAGTGCATGTTAGTAAATTACGTCTGATTGTGAGACACAATATTGCATTGGCCTAAGTTACATGCCTTATCTACCGGGAAACACAACTATACTTCGAGAGATGTGACACCATGTCACTCGACGTGTGGGGCATCCCTGCTAATCTTGATGCGATAAATTTTCACCTCTAATATAGGCTATAATTTACGATGAAATAAATCACATTCGGATTTGCGCCAAATCCACGAAAAACAATTTTAACCAATTTATTAACAGTATCAGTAAACAATAGCACCGTTTCCAGAGAAAAACTTTTTGAAAAAATTACTATGTGGGTTCAAATTTAAGACCATTGACTTAATTGTAATACAAATTTGAATGGAATACAAACACTCACCGGGAAATTTACCAGAGCGTATGAAATCATCGTCCAGCACATTGAAGTTGAAAATACGGATTTCAAAACGCGTAATGTCAATTTGTACAGGTGTTAAGTTGAAGATGTAGATTTTCAGAACGTACGATATTATGCCAACTTCTTCAAGTGTAAAATGTATTGCTGTTCTGCAAGCCCGTATCTTAGCCCCGCTTAGCCTCGCATTTGTTAGTCATAATGACACAGCAAGATGAAGTATGAGAAGTTTCCGAAACTGCTGTGGGTCAATGTGTGATTTCTTCAAAACGAAGTAAAGTCATTAGTAATGTTCATCAACTATAAAATTACTTCTAGTGTTATTAGCTTTGTCTTTGTTCTTCAAGTGTATTAACAAGGGAAAACCGTGAAATTGTCGGGTCCTGACTAAGACTGGAAGGTGTGGAAGAAAGTCGAAAGATTTCTGAGGTGAAAACATCTCTCGTATTCCTGAGTCGAGCCATTTCTACGATGTTCTACGATCGTATTTCTCTGTGAGTACTGTGTACCCTTTTTTAATACTAAAATATGTTAGGGGCTTATTACAAAATCTGGTTTCCACTAACTAAATTGAGTAGAACTCCTCCTTCGAAGTAAATTATTAATACGCTCAGGTAGTCAATAAATCCCCCGCATTTCGTAGAACCCGGAAGTTCATTACCTTGTTCGCAACAGCTCGCAACTGGTCCCTACTCTAAGCCTGATTAATCCAATCCACACCCTACTCGAATTTACTGTTTAAACACCTCTTTGAATTCGACAGTCACATTAAAAGAAATCAAAAGTGTGTTAGAACTCGGGCTAGAATTATCGCAACTGCGATTTGTAACGACATCTCGAATAAATTAACGATGTGCGGGAAATTAGAGCTGAAACAGTCCAAACCAAGATTTGCATAAAGCAGTGCACACTTCAGAACAAGCTAATCCTTTTTAGAAACAGGAACAGAAGGGGGGGGGTCTGCTTATCATGTTTCTCCTAGCTGTAGCTCGTCAGTCCATACGTAGGCCTATATCACATCTTATCACACCACATTCTGATAATTTTCCCCACCCTTGTACACATGCGTTATAATGTCTGCATAGGTTTTTATCTAAAGTTGGCTGCTGTGATAATCAGACAAACAAGAGGGGAGACTGGCAATGAGTGAAACAGGAGGTGTGCTTGATAACCATTGTTACTCCTTACTTCATGGTTAGTATTCAAAAGTTGCATGTGGTGCTTGGTGCTGACAGGACTTTACTTGTGGTTCTTTTCGATGTGTATGTGGTGTGCAGTTAATGGTACGTCGGAGATTGTGAATAGAGACGTGTGAGGAAATAGTCAGATCGTAAAGCCGAGGTTCTGTAGCTTTCTGTGACGCTCAGATATTCAAGAAAGTTTCACTGCCATGCGAAATTAGAACGCAACAACGAAGTCAAATTTCACTATTTTCGTTTCACGCTCTGCAATTGAAGAACGTACAATGTGTTGTTAAATACATGTTCGTATTAAAACATACCATATATTTCGAAACAAATTGACATACGGACAACTCATTTAAAACAGTTTTGTTTAAAGCAACATTTTACAAGACACAAATATACCATTTATATTCATGTTGGAAAGCTAGCAGTTATTAGAATCACAGCATCGTTAAATTTTGAAGACGCGGCCGAGTTCTTTCGAAGTTATTGCACGTAAAAGTCGTTTCGCAAGTGTTCCAAATAGCTGGCTGGAACAGTACAACAGGTGTACGTTTTCTGCCTTGGTTCAACATCAGTTCAATTTTGTTTGAAACATCGTGAAAATTAAACACCACATGGTAGATCATGACGCTTTACTGATACAAGTTTAGTTACTTATCAACTTTTGCCAGTACGGTACGGAAAGGTTCCACAGCGTCACAGAAACATGTTTTACGTTCAGTTGAGGTAAAAGGCTTCCAGTAAGTACCATAACATTATTGCATATACATAGAATAAACACTCCTTTAATCACAAACTGATAATCACACTTACCAAAAGCACGAAGGTAATCTTGCCGTGAAGCCATTCAAGTTGGTTGCTGGTCTAAGTAGCACACAAGCGCGCAATGATACTGTCGCTTATGATTATGATGATTATGATAATGGCTGCCAGCACCGCACCGAGATTCGATTGTTCTTATCGCCAGTCGCCGATTTTTGAAGTTGTGGCGGATCGATTTTTATTGTGAAACTCGCGATTTGCTTGAATAATTAATGACGTCCACAAAACAGCGCTACAAACTATAGTGCTCAGCCGTTGTGCTGGAATAGTAATGCATAAGCAGGCTACTTATGGTGAGCGTGAGACCTTGGTCGGGGGAAGGAGGGAGGGCAAGATCTTGAGGTCGGGAAGGGGGTGAGGGGTGGCCGCGGGAAGGAGAGCAATAACTTAACTTTCTGTCAACGTTCCTTTTTTTTTAAATATACTAATAATTACGAGGAAAACAAACATTGTGAATCAAGTGGATTCGTGCTGGAAGCTTTCAGTGGGCTTGTCTCTCACCCCAGAATGCGTAGGGATTATTTATAGCTAAGCCGCGTTCTTCTCGTTCCTTGTCATGATGATTTGTCTACTCCAGAGGTTCCCAAACTTTTATACCTTGCGTCCCCCTTAAATCATTTCATAAATTTCACGCCCCCCTTCCAGAACAAGTGCAAGCAAACAGATTTGACATAAAATTTAGCTATAAGTATACATTTTTTATAATTTAGTGTATATTATTCAATGCATTTAATTTAAGAAACTGTAATAAAATATACGCTTCATACCTGGATTAGTGGGATAGGTTCCTAGCTGTACGTGGACTTATATTGCCGTTCACTTCCTAAAGCCGCCTATGCTCTACGAGTCTGAATTCTACAGCACTGTAAGACAACTGCCTCAACGAAACAAAGGATGTTAAAAATGTTTCTCCATATTTCGTTAAAAAAAGTTTTTCATACAAACAACACGCCCCCCCCAGGGGGGCGCGTCCCACACTTTGGGAACCTCGTCCACAGATTGCATATGGAGATATTGCAGTCTGACATAGGGAAGCTGCAAATATATTCTCTTAGCAGTCGCGAACAGCAGACAAGCAGTGGCCCTGCAAGTTAAGGGTCTTGTGGTGGCTAACATCCTTGCACAGGGAGAAATGTCACACACGGCGCTAGAAATGGATTCCTTTCAATGGAGAATGAGAATATGGACTGGACTTTGTTAATCTCAGCATGGATTCCAATGGAATTTTATCACTGCCTAAGCGAGGGTTGGCACTGCAGTAGAATTGGTTTCATTTCAGCCTTTAAAGCTAAATGATATGACCCAAATCCTTCAACAATCAATAACACATTTTTGCATTTATGGGTTTCGTATGATTCTCACGGTAAACGGGGATTATTTTCTTGAACAGCTTCAAAAAGTTGATTTTTGTAGTGGTGAAGTGGTGTGCTTTCTTTGCGGTACGGACTGAATTCTTAAATATTATTTAGACGAGTTCCGGCTTCAAAGGGTTTCTGTGGCGGTAAGTAAATGGACCTAATGGAGAAAAATGTGTAAAAAATGGTTTATATTCAAATACATAAGGATTATATAAGTGACACAGTGCATTACTATCGTGTTCTAAGCTAAAAGTAGGTAAATGTCCTCATGTGAATCCGGCTACGAGAAAATATAGAACGTTCAACATTCGCAAATATTTTATGAGTTTGATAGACCTTAGCCTCGATCTCACGTCGATTGCTGAATCCATCATTAGAGCGACTGAAGATGGAGACAGCAGGGACCCCTGAAACTTCTACCAGATACACGGCCCAGAGTCCCAGACTACAGCCATTTTCAACTTTCACGAGACTTGTGAAACTTGAAGTTCGTTGTTATAAAAATGTATGAACCTGCCTAGAAAGGTGGTATAAAATGTATTTATATCAAGGCACAGGTCCGATTCTTAACCATCCCGTCTTCAGTTACGTAATAGTTTCAACAACGGTCGCCCTTGGTATCTGTTCTCAGTTGGTCTGAACTCTGATTAATTCTGGAAGTCCGTCATTTTGCATTTCATTAACTTGAAAGATCTGTTCAAGAGGCTGGTAATTCGATATTGTTAATCAAAACGTATTGATTCATTGTGAAGGCTGTATGTATGTTTTATCTCAGAAGCTGCTAGTGTGGTCTTGATGTTAGTTTTGAGTCCGTCCGGTTTAATATTCGTTACACATTTGAGCCAGTTTAGTTTTATCATGATTACGTAGTGTTAAATGTGTTAGTAAGTCTGGTTTAGAATTAATTATGTTGAAATGTTAACCACTTTGGTTTAGTTTGTGTTATCTGAAGTGGCTGAGCCCAGTGTGACTTAGCGTTGTTATATGTGTTGAATCTTCAGGCAGTTTTGGGATGTTTTGAATCAATGATGGGGGAGGTGCATTTTTTCCTGCTTCCAGAAACGAAACCAGAGTAAATACAGAGAGAGAGAGAGAGAGACATGTGGCCACTTGGCGTTGTTCCGCCCCCTGAATTCGAGTCGTATTGAATCTACTTGGTGTTAGCAAGCATGTGTAAACCATGCAATGCATGTCACTGCAAACAAATCTGCCCAGGACCGATGTCAGTAAAAAAAACAATGAAGGTGGTCTAGTATTAACAGACCTTATGGTAATAATGCTTCCAGCAGGAAGTTCCGGGAACAACTTATGATGCCTACTAATCATCGTTTGTCACTGATGAGCCATTATAACTCGCATTTCCTATTCGGGAACTCCCAGGTCTGATTATCGAAGTGGAAGTCGGCTATTTTGAGTTTGCAGTTGAAGTCAGATGTTTGGACAGTAAAGAAGGCCATGACCTTTTATTTACAAATTTCTTCTAAATTAATTACTTCGTCATCCTCCCATTCGATGTTGCACAAACTACGCAGTTGAGAATGTACCATTATATAAACTAAAAAAATTATAGATTTTTTAAAAACTTATGGATAGCGGTTTACCCCCAAAATTCAGCCACTTTGTTTTACATAAAACATAGTAAGCAAAATTAAAATTACATCAGATGAAACTCGTTAGACACTGGGTCCATGGGAATTTTAGGCGCCTAGAGGAAAAGTGGGCTTATGTAAGTAGGATTTGAGGGGGAGGGGGAGTGAATTCAAATGTAGCCCAAGATCGGGTCCAGTATCGGATTGTCGTAAACACGAACGTTCGGTATCAGTAAGACGCTGTACATTTCTGGGCAGTTTGAGTGACTTATCTTCTCTGCTCCATGGAGATAATCTCGTTCGTCAGTATGTGGAAGCAGACGGCATTGTCTTCTTGCCTCAGTCGCATTGTTTAAATATGATGTGGGACATTATGAGTGACACCACAGGCTGGACTTCGTCGATAAAATTGCACCGCTCCCAGTGTTACTGGGGTGGGCACGCATCTCGGGGTATCTGGACAGCATCTCACCATGACCTGGGAATAACATCCTAAACGAAGCAAACAACATCCGACAAACATCACCGCCCTCTGTTACCCTCAATGTTTGAACACAAATATATATTTCTTTAAAGAAAGGGAGAACAACGCACGTTGGGTTTGCTTTACTTTGAGGGATTTTCTGCCTGTTCTCTCTCTCTCTTTCTCACTCTCTCCCTTTCCCTGTATTTCCTTTTTCGACTTTTTGGGTCTGTAAAATAAATGCGGAAATTTGCATTGAAACTACCTCCAAATTCAAAAACGGCAAAACTTACATCTTGCACGCAATGTGAGTTAGTTATTCTGTTTAGACGTCCAAATATTCTCTGTGACTCACTTTGTCATTAAGAAATTTGAGTTGTTTATAAGCCAGAATAACTAGTCTGTGGGAAAGCTAGGTCGCTGTGTCGACCTATGACCTGCAACAAATCTTTTAAACTTACCGGCTTTTTCAGAGTAGCGCAATGGATTCTGGGAACAGCAAGATATGTGACACGGCAATATTATTGTTGAGACCTGAAACACTTTATAGCAATTAAGAGCTGTGTAAACCGGTACCCAAGGGCGTGGGTATTTGCAACAGCATCTTCGAAGATACTGTTCGAAAAATTATCGTGTCTGCGCTATACAGGAAGTTGCAGTCTGCCTTCAGCCAAAGCACGCCAGCAACAGATCCGATTTACATTGTCGAAGATGTCTGGAGCAGGTTACATTTTGGGAATATTTGCTTCCATTCCGATAAAAAAAGTTTTATCTTTCCATCTCCTGTTTAAAAACTTAAGATGGAACGTACACAACTACAACTTGCTCGCTTGTGTGACTGATTAGATCATTAGCTGTAAATGAATTAATTAGTTTAGTCTTTCATGAAGTTATTCTACGCAATATTTCCCACAAAGAACGCCTAAAAGCTGGACAGCATCATGAAACACATACTGTGCCGGTGGAATCCCTAGTAATATTTTGTGCTTGTTTTTCGGGAAACCGAACACCTACTTTTTATGTCTGTGGTTGTTCTCAGGTCCCACACTCGAATGTCGTCATAATACAGAGTCGTTAAATATCACCTGTTCTTCCTCCCCCCCCCCGCTTTTTAAAACAAATTTCTTCCTGATACTTTCTGTCTTCTTCTTCTTCTTCTTTTTTTTTGCAACGATTTGATTTCTTTCATGGGTTATTCAATGACGGTTTCGACTTCATATGTTATGCAGCTTCGAATGGTTGCTTGTATGTAAGTTATGACTGGAAATGTCATATGGAAGAAAGCAGTGACGAACTGTTTCAAGGTATTATATCAGTATGTGCTTGGTGAGACTGAATAAAACCTTTAAAGGCCATGGTATTGATCCGGACACTGCAACTTCCTGAACACGAAAAAGGAATGATGATTACCTTGGAAGCAAATCTGTAGCAGGTTTTGAGTAATGACTACTTTTTATAATGACTGCTGTGGCTGAATATGATAGGCGAGCAAGTTCTTGGGATTGTCGACGCGCCTGCTGCTTTTAATATGACCCCGGACTTTCGGACCAACCTCTGACCTCGAGGTTATATCGAACCACCGACTCCCTCCCCTCCCGCGACTTCGTAACTTGAGATATTTCCATTAATTCAGATTGCTTTATGTTATTGTGTCCAAGAATATGACTTAGTCTTTCGTCCTAAGAGAAGAACATGCATTTGGGGTTCTCGAAAGACAAATGCTGAGTAGAATGTCTGGGACTCACGTTAGAGAGGAAATAACAAGTGGCGGAGAAAATTGCATTGGGACCTTAGAAACTTTTACTTTCACAAAATATTACGGTAATCTGGCTAAGGAGGATGCGATGAGCTAGACATGTGGCACGAAAGAGGAATGCATACAAAATTTTGTGAGATCTGATTGCAACTTTGAGGATAATATTAAAATTCGTTTGAAGGAAGTAGTTTCAGAGCCACAACGGCCAAACAACCCGCCTACGCAAAGTCACCGATTCCAGACAAATCTTACTTCACTGGCGCCGTTCACAAAGATCATTGTCACATTGTGACGATTGCTTCAGAGCTGCTGCGCTATGTATACCCTTCCTGAACATTCTAACACGAAACAAAAGGTCAAATTCAGTGCAAGGAATTAAACTTACGATGATTTCGAAGAGCATTTCTTATGTGGCTCTAAGATTTAGTGTCGCAGTTTTTAACGTTTTTTAATCACCTCACAACCTAATCAGAATTTATGATACGTTAATATCAGGTACAATCGTTTAGCGGTCTTCAAACCAACCGACTAGGATCCGAAATTCTTGTTCTTCAGATTTCGCGGCTGGAGTTCAGTGTAGTACCTCAGTTGTAGGGGATGACCCACTTTGAATGTTCAAGGTTTACCAAAGTTTCGACAAACACACAGTTGCCATCTTCGGGGTGAATGTGTTTCGGTTGGGTGTTCTTGGAGGCTTGCTCCTTCTACGGCTTTCAAGAACACCCAACCACTACACATTACCTCTGAAGATGGTAGCTGCCATGTTTGTCGAAACCTATAACATTCGACTCGGATTATCCCCGAAAACTGAAATCGCACATAGAAGCGAAATATTATCAGAGATATACATTTTCTTACTATAAGAGTCTTATAACATTGTTGCTTTAAACACGGTTATTGTAATAAGGAGTGCGGTTTGAACGCCAGGAAGAAGACGGTCACGTGGCTTCCTCTCAAGCCGTCAGAAGTGAGGTAAATAACGAAGCCTAAGCCTCAAGTGCATGGCGTCCACAAAGCTGTATTACTTTGTTATTTCTTCCTCGTTTCTTCTTTTTGGGAGACGAATGGGAACTATACATTTTATCCTCTGTGCCCATTGGATAGACTAGTTTTTTTATCATTTCAATCCACGGAGTTCATACAGTGTCTTGAAATCACGTGATATGAATAGTATGTAAGGATTTAGAATGTGGCAGCCGTGGTTCAGTTGACGTTCCTTGAAGAAATGACGAATAGATTATTGTAGGATTGACATTTTCTTTGCGAAGTTTTATATAGTTAAAATGTTGAGTATTCATGGACACTTCATCCGGTAGTTTAAAAACACGCCGTTTTGGAAGCTGGCTGTATTTCCGCTTTTATAATTGAATCTGTTGGGTCCATTGGATAAAGTCAGTCTTAGACCCGTAGTGAGCCGCCACGGTGGTCTAGCGGTTAGAACGCTGGCCATGTAATCCTGGGGTCTTGGGTTCGATTCCCGGCGGTGCCCGAATTTATAACTTGTGTTGGGCAAGGCCGTGGTCTAGGCAACACGGAGTTTTCCTCCGGGGGCTTCCCCGGTTTCTCCGTGGCATCCCAACAATTACTCCATTCACACACAGAAGAAGGCAATGGCAAACCACTTCTGGATAATCTGCCAAGAACGTATATGAACAGATCCCAGTCCGAGAACCCGTAGTAGTTATTTCTGTCTGTTGGTCCTTTAAAGCCTAGTGGTAACTGTACCGCAATATAATTATTGCGTGTAATTCTACTGCTTATCTAAATATTCAGTACCTCCGAATTCATTCGGTGTGGGACAAACCACAATGGCTGAACCGATACAATACCGGCCTGTTGATTCCGTAGGAAAAGAAGAACAGAAGATAACGCAGAAACTGGAGGAGACGAGACAAAGGACAGAAATAAGAATAGTATTGACATTCTCAAAATATAACACATTGCAAAATGATTTGCGCAGTTATAATCATGTCAATATAACATTGCTGTCTTAACATGGGTTAAATGCGTATTCATTTAAATTATACGACTGTTAACGACACTTACCCAGCTGTACAAGTTTCATAACGTCTAACGTAAGAATGATATTGATGCATTGGAAAGGGTGTTGAAGTAAGGTAGTGACCTGATTTAGGCTACTAACCCAGCCTTTGCCTGGAGAAATTGAGTAAAACCACGACAATTCAGTCAGGATAGCCAGTATCTGGACCAAGATTCGAAAATGAGATCTCGCGAATATGAATGGTGACTGCTGATCACTTGTGCGCGCATTTAGTTTTCTTTCGCTTGGGTGCAATCAGGTGTCCCCGTCCGTCATTGCATGTCGACTGTGAACACGTCAAAGCTCAGGAATCCATACCCACCTGCAGTTTATTCCATTCATCTGCAGCATGACCGCGTTGAGTGTTGAATGGTACTTATCTCACAGCGTAAATTACGCCAACTTATCAAAACTATTTTGCTGCTCTATCACACTAGGTTAGAGATTAGTGTTTCTGTGTAGCATAGCTGCCGGAAGCCCCTCTGTGAAGTTAGCTCGCTGGCAGCCTTTGATTGTCCTATTTTAGCATTTCCTTCTTTCTTGTATTCTCTTCCTCTCTTCGGCTCGCATCCGAAACTGTTTTACTGATTTGAATTAAATTTGTTGTTGAAGTCAAACTGAAAATTATTGAGCGAATATAATTTTGGTTGATATCGGTCAAATATAAACCTGACATTGCAGTAAACGTAAATTGAACATGCATATACCTTCTTAAAGCGGCCACTTTCACGACAGATGTGAACTTGTGTAACGTAAAATATAGACAATAACGTATAGCCTATTAAGATGGCTGAAACGTCGGTAAACTCCGCACTTTTCTCATATCATTACTGCTTGGTTTATGCAACGGGACGGTAAAGTTGGTGGTGTTCGTTCCGTTTTACTTGTACGTTGCTTATAGTACGATAGTCTGCAGTACTATTGATATGAGCAAACTATTTGGCGACCGCGGCGAAGTGTTGGCAAAGCCATTCTGAAAACATTTATCTCAGGTTTCAGTTCTGGATAGTAGTTCAAATCGTACAGCTAAGTCCATAGCCTGAGTTACGTCAACGTTCTGTTTGTTTCAGAAAGAGTATTATATTTTTATTCAAGTGACTAGCGTTTTGAATGACTAATATGATCGAAATCTGTTTCCTAGAATTGTGAAGTTACTCACACGCCAAGTTATTTATCGATACGTATAGTCTGGTAATAAGTAATAAATTTAAGACATTTGATGGGGGGGTTAAAATTGTGGAATAAATTTACGAACGTCAAAAAGGAGACTTTATCCGATATGGCTGTTTGGCAGTTTTGTAGCAGAACAGGCACTCCAAAGTTGTGAAAAGAAGTTATTTGGCGGTTACTTTTTATCTCCTGAAAGTTTTAACAACTTGGAATTCTGACAAATTCACCGATAAGTTTTGAAATGTCTATCCTACATGAAAGTAACATTGTTTTAGGTCTGCTCTTTCGTCCGTGAAGTTTTAATTCTTTCAGACCGGTTGCAGTAACATATCTTTCTGCACTGGGTATATGCCTACCTGAAATTGCTAATGAACTTGTTATCCACATTTATTTTCTTGCGCGTGTGTACAGTGAGCAGGTTTTCTGACGGTCTACTTATATACTGCCAATTATATACGAGTATTGTTTTCAAACATGGCCACGTGTAAAAGCGCGATAAGGCGCTACTCCCTTAGCATCGGCTTTGTGTTTCCTACACGCCTGAAGTACACTGGCTACTTTAAACAAGATATTTTGCTGTTCTGCAAAGTGAATGCTACATCCGCTTCCGAATAATACCATTATCATAATCATCATCAGATTCTTCCGGACAAAACGAAAGTAGCACTGTTGCTTCGTTTTATGAAGGACCCAAATCCAAATAAGGGCACGGAGACCTGTAATCATGGTGGCTGTAGGGTTACCAAAGTTCCTCCAGAAAAATGGTGAAATTGGACCTTCAAATTGGCCAAGACCGTTTCCTTCCACATTTAGTAATTCACGCACACTTTTACATTTAACACTATATAACCTGTGAGGAGTTTATGAGCGGGGCATGTAGCACGCATGGGATCTATTTGAATTCATACATTTAAATGGAAACCCACAAGGGAAAAGGCTACTTGGAAGACCTATTCCTAGATACTCGATGTAAAGGTGTGGATTGGATTCATCTCGTTCATGTGGTAGAGTGGAGGGCTCTTGAGAACACAGTAGTGAACCTTCTGGTTCCATAAAAGGCTTGGCTTTTATTAACCATCTGAGCATCTACCAGCCTACCAGGAACTGTGTTCCATGGAGTTAATAGTGGAAAGGTTTAAACTACAGTTTCGATTACAAGTGTTTCCTAAACGCGTTCATGGCAGTTTTCCATTGCTCATATTGGCGGAGCCACAGCTCAATCAACTAGACACTAGCTTTTGACCACAGAAGCCTAGATTCATTCCCTGGGACTACAAGTGATAGTATTTGTGGTCATTTGACAACTGCAAAAGGTAAATTCATGGTTGGGTGGGTCTCTAGAAGTGGTCCGTCCATAGCAGCAAAGAGAAAATTTCCTGACTTTGTCACGAATTGAATCAGTTGTCCAGCTGTATGAAACAAAATGTCCCGTTACCAGGAAGTCCAAAGGAAACTTTGTTGTTAATTCATATCTGTAACTTCAAAGACAAAAATTTAATTAGTTGACGTTAAGATTACTGTATCATATTGGTTTGTATCAACACTTCATGTCTGTCTTATAATTAATGAGATCTTAACTATGCCACTTAGTTGACTATTGCATCAAGGAGTTTCCCATGTCAGTACTGTTGGTGAGTGACAGACTATGGCTGCGATAAGGTGCTCTAGTGACGACCAGGTTGTACATGTCTCCCTACCACAGTTAACGTCACAGGTAGTTTGTTTTTATTATACGGAAAATTTGAAATTAATTTAAATGCTGTGTCACAATATTGCAAATCATCTAACTCAAGGGTTCTCAATCTTCTTTTTTTCTGACGTACGACTAATTATAATTTGACACATGAAATGTACCACTAACCAAATGCATTGAGGGAAAACTTATTTATGTGAATATTATCTTTCGATTTTCTTACTTTGTTTGCGTAACAATCAACATTGGCTCGCGTACCACCAATTGTACGCGTACCATAGGTTGAGAAATGCTGTTCTAATTAGTATGAGGAACATGAATACTTTCTTGGTAAGTTCATTGCAGAATAATGGAGTAGTGTCTTATACTTCAGGGTAAAAAGCACGCACAATGCACTCTGTGATTAAAGAAATTTTGTGAGAACAAACAATAAGTGCATTTCCCTAAAACTCAGTTTTTTAAAATATATTTAAAAAATGCAGTTGTCTGTCATTTTTCTTTCTTTATACATTCTCATGATGTGTCTTTTGTTTTCACCTGTTACTTTTGATGTCGTTTGACAAGTCCTTTCATTTGTTGAAGTTTCTAATAAATGTATTATCCTGGATTTACCATAATTGAAATCTTTCCAGTTCAATAGTAAATGCCAGAATGCATTCATATTGAATGACATGCAACGGTGACTGAAACACTCTGTGTAAGCAGTAGATAATGTAGGTGTACTCCTGGAGAAGTAATGTCCTGCAGTGATTAAAACAGTAATGGATTTTGTGAGGGTTGTGTAATGAGTTGTTGAGGATTGAAAGCTAAAAGACCAAGGCACGCCATCTCTGAACTAAAACCTGATTCATTTTTCTTTTCTTTACCCATGATTATGTTTCATAAAACATGTGAGTGTGTAATGGCAAAATGGCGACCTCACTTCAATCCATGGCATGACTATAAGTTTCTCAGTTTTTTGTGATGACTGGTTTATGAACTATAAGATACAAGCAAAAACTCAGCGTAGCGTTTGCTAAAAAAAAGTGTCTCAATCAGGTGCGGGAGAGAACGAATCCAAAAGAGACCGTGTCCGGCAGAGACCCGGTGGTACAGAAAACGGGTCAGAAAGAAACCGGTTCCAGTAGTGACCATGTGCGGCAGAGATGGTGTGGTGCAGATGCCGGGGACGGCAGAGACCGAGTCCGCCACTGACCGGGTGTTGATCATTTTATCAAATTAAAAAAAAAGTAAAAATGTTTAAAATTGCTCAAAAACCGCACAAAAATTACATTTTTTTAAAAAAATCAAACTCAAAATTTTTCCGAATTTTTTGTTTTGTTTTTGACATTTATAAATATTTAGAAAATGTAAGACTTGAGGTTCTCACAGCGGTGAGTATGAAGATATCCGTCTTCTGGGTTATTGCGCTGTGTTAGAAAATGTTTGAAAATATTTTCGAATTTTCAAAATCAATCCAACAGAGACCTGGTCCTGCGAGAACGTGTCCGACAGTGACCGCATCCTGCATAGACGGGGTAGGGAAGTCACCGGGTCACTCGGAGACAAGACTCCGGCAGTGATCGGGTGCGGAGAATTTTGAATTTTTTTTTTAAAATTTCGAAAATTTTCGAAAAATCAAAAAATGCTGGAAATTATCCAAAAAGCGCACAAAACACAAAATTTTTTAAAAATTTAACATTCAAAGTTTTTTTTGAATTTTTCAAAAATTTTGGTTTTGTGCGCTTCTCAGAAAGTTTCCAGCATTTTTTGAATTTTCGAAAATTTTGAAAAAATTTTCACAAGTCACCCGAAGGAATGCATGCCAGCCTCGGTGAATGCTACAGCCCGTCTCAGCCGGACTCGGCCTCTATCCCACGCTCTTATTGACTGCCTCGTTGTGTTCATCAATCGGCCTCTGCAGGACTCGCTGTGTGGCCGACTGTCTCTGCCCGTCTCGATCTCTGCCTTACGAGGTGTCTGTTGCAAAATTTATGAATGTGAAATTTTTCAAATTGTTGCTTTTGTGCGCTTTTTGGACAATTTGCAGCACTTTTTGATTTTTTGAAATGTATGAAATTATTCAAAATTTCCGTCACCTGATGCCTTGCTGGACCGGTCACTGTCGGACTGTGTCTGACGAATGCGGTCTGTGCCTGGATCGGTCTCTGTACGACAGGGATCTGACGTGCCGTCTCTGAGAAGCCGAGGAGCGGCAGGCAACAGGTGGGGCAGACACGGACCTGCAGAATCCGGTTGGTGCAGACACCAAAGCATGCATCAACCGGGCGAGATAGAGGCCGAGTCCGGCAGAGACAGGGTTAGTCAGTCAGTCACCGAGTATGGCAGGAATCTATTGGGGAGTGTTTACAAAAAAATATTAAAATTTTTCAAAATTTTAGATCAATCAAAAATGCTGGAAATTGTCTGAAAAGCACACAAAACCAAAAACTTTTGAAAATTTTGAAAAAATTTCCATGTGAAATTTTTCATATTAGGTTAGGTTACGTTAGATTGGGTTAGGTTAGTCAGGTTAGGTTAATTTAGGTTAGGTTACGTTAGGTCTAGACACCGAGGGAGGCAGGAACCGGACGAGATAGATTCCGAGTACGGCAGAGACAGGGTTAGTCATTCACCGAGTTTGGTAGGCATCCCTTAGGGAAGGTTTAAAAAAATATTCAAATTTATCAAAATTTTCGGAAAATCAAAAAATCCTGTAAACTGTATGAAAAGTCCACAAAGCTGAAATTTTTTTGAATTTTTTTTAAAAAAAAAATTGAATGAGAAATGTTTCAAATTTGGTTGGTTTTGCGCGCTTCTTGGGCAAATTTCAGAATTTTTTGATTTATCGAAAATTTTCAAAAAAATTTCAAAGGTCTCCTCAATAGATGCATGCCAGTCTCAGTGAATGCCACATCCTGTCTCTGCCGGACTCGGTGTCTGCACCAACCGGCCTCTGCAGGTCTCTGATATCTGCAGGTGTCTGCCCCACTTGTTGCCTGAAGCACCTGGGCTTCTCAGAGACGGTACGTCAGAGCCCTGTCATACAGAGACCGGTCCGTGCAGAGCCCGAGTCAGGCACACACCGCATTCGTCAGAGACACAGTATGTCAGATACAGTCCGAGAGACACCGGTTCTGCATGGCAACAGGTGGTGGAATTTTGAAAAATTTCAAAATTCTCAAAAAATAAAAAATGCTAGAAATTATCCAAAAATCGCACAAAACAAAAAAATTTTGAAAAATTTGATATTCAATTTTCTTTTCAAAATTTTCAAAAAAGTTTGATGTACGCTTTTCAGACAACTCCCAGCATTTTTTGAATTTTCGAAAATTTTGAAAATTTTAAAACAAATTTTAAAGGTCTCTTCCAGAGATGCATGCCAGTCTCAGTGAATTCCACATCCTGTCTCTGCCGGACTCGGCCGCCATCTCACCCAGTTCATCCAAGCCTCGGTGTCTGCACTAACCGACCTCTGCAGGTCTCTGATCTCTGCATGTCCGTGTCTGACTCACGTGTTGGTGGCCGCACCTGTGCTTGTCAGAGACGGCACGTTAGAGCCCTGTCATACAGAGACCGGTCCCTGCAAAGCCGGAGTCAGTCTCAGACCGCATTCGTCAGACATAGTACATCAAAGCAGTACGACAGAGACCAGGTCTGGAAGACATCAGGTGGTGGAATTTTGAAAAATTTCAAAATTTTCAAAAACTCAAAAAATGCTGCAAATTGTCCAAAAAGCGCACAAAACCAAAGAAATTTGAAAAATGTCAAATTAAATTTTTTTCAAAATTTTCAAAAAAATTTGGTTTTGTGCGCATTCAGACAATTTCCAGCATTTTTGGATTTTTCGAAAATTTTGAAAATTTTCAAATTTTTTAAAGGTCTCCTCAAGAGATGCATGCCAGGCTCGCTGAATACCACATCGTGTGTCTGTCGGACTCGGCCTCTGTCTCACCAAGTTGCTACCTGCCTCGGTGTCTGCACCAACCGGCCTCTGCAGGTCTCTGATCTCTGCATGTCCGTGTCTGACTCACGTGTTGGTGGCCGCACCTGTGCTCGTCAGAGACGGCACGTTAGAGCCCTGTCATACAGAGACCGGTTCCTGCAGAGCCGGAGTCAGTCTCAGACCACATTCGTCAGACATAGTACATCAAAGCAGTACGACAGAGACCGGGTCTGGAAGGCATCAGGTGGCGGAATTTTGAAAAATTTCAAAATTTTCAAAAACTCAAAAAATG
>NW_019059928.1:403147-417204 GCF_000696155.1 Zootermopsis nevadensis
TAAAATTTACAAAAAAAATTCAAATTTTTTTCAATTCTCGTCAAGAGATGCATGCGAGTCTCAGTGAATGCCACGTCCCGTCTCTGCCGGACTCGGCCTCTATCATCTTCAAAAATTAGAAAATGCTGGAAATTGTCCAAAAAGCCATCCAATCCTCGGTGTCTGCACCAACCGGCCTCTGCAGGTCTCTGGTCTCTGCAGGGCTTGTCTGCCCCAGCTGTTGCCTGCCGCACCTGGGCTTCTCAGAGACGGTACGTCAGAGCCCTGTCATACAGAGACCGGTCCTTGCAGAGCTCGAGTCAGGCACACACCGCATTCGTCAGAGACACAGTACGTCAGAAACAGTCCGAGAGAGACCGGTTCTGCAAGGCATTAGGTGGTGGAATTTTGAAACGCTCAAAATCTTCAAAAATTAGAAAATGCTGGAAATTGTCCAAAAAGCGCAGAAAACCAAAAGAAGAAATATTTAAAAATGTCACCTTCAAAATTGTCTAAAATTTTGCAGAACCCGTCTCCCTCGGACTGTTTCTCATGTACTGTGTCTGTCACGAATGCAGTCTGTACCTGACTCGGTCTCCGTATGACACGGCTCTAACGTGTCGCCTCTAAAAAGCTCTGGTGCTGCAGACAACACAAAAGCAGTGACCGAGTCGTGCAGGGGGGTTGGTGCAGACAAGGAGGCAGGCAGGAACCGGGCGAGATAGAGGCCGAGTCCGGCAGAGACAGGTTTAGTCATTCACCGAGTTTTGCAGGCATCTCTTGGGAGAGTTTAGAAAAATTCAAATTTTATAAAATTTTCGAGAAATCAAAAAATGCTGGAAATTGTCTGAAAGGCGCACAAAATCAATAAATTTAGAATGTGAAATTTTTGTAATATTTTTGGATTTGTGCGCTTTTAGGACAATTTACAGCATTTTTTGAAAATGTAGAAATTTTTAAAATTTCTACCACCTGATGTCTTGTAGGACCTGTCTGTGTCGGACTGTTTCTGATGTACCGTGTGTCTCTGACGAATGCGGTCTGTGCCTGATTCGGTCTCTGCACGGACCGGTCTGTGTATGACACGGCTCTGACTTGCCGCGTCTAAAAAGCTCTGGTGCGGCAGGCAACACGTAAGGCAGAGACCAGAGTCCTGCAGAGGCCGATTGGTGCAGACACCGAGTCAGGCAGGAACCGGGCGAGATAGAAGCCGAGAAAGTGTTAGCCATTCACCGATTTTGACAGGCATCTCATGGGGAGAGTTTAGAAAAAAATATTCAAATGTCTAAAAAAATTTGAAAAATCAAACAATGCTTGAAATTGTCTGAAAAGCGCACAAAACAAAAAAAATTGAAAATTTTGAAGACAATTTTGAATGTGAAATTTTTCAAATATTTGGTTTTTTGAGCTTTTTGGACAATTTGCATCATTTTTGGATTTTTGAAAATTTTGAAATTTTTCAAAATTTCCACCACCTGATGCCTTGCAGGACCGGTCTCTCTCGGACTGTTTCTGATGTACTGTGTCTCAGACGAATGCGGTGTGTGCCTGACACGGTCTCTGAACGGACCGATCTCTGTATGACACGGATCTGACGTGCCTGCTCTAAAAAGCTCTCTTGCGTCAGACAACATGTAAGGCAGATACCGATTCCTGCAGAGGCCGGTTGGTACAGACACCGAGCAAGATCAATTGTCTGCATGTGACCATCTTGAACGTTCCGTCTCGCGCCGACCTGTTACTACGGAGACTGTGTGTTGCAGAAACCAAGTCTGGCAACGAAAGGTCGACGCAGAGAATGTGTTACAGAGACCGTCTCATAGACAAGTGTTCGGCACAGACAGCTTGAGGAACATTGAGTGAGCTAGAGAGAGTGTCTGGTTTAGACCGCGTTTGACAGATACCGAATGTGGTACGGATGAGACTGGAAGAATTTTCCAAAAAATTCAAAGTTTTGAAAATTATCGAAAAAACAAGAAATGCTGGAAACTGCCTGAAAGGCGCACAAAACAAAGAATTTTGGAAAATTTAGAAATTGTTTTCAGTTTTGTGCGCGTTTTGGGCATTTTCCAGCATTTTCTATTTTTTGGAAATTTTGAAAAATTTGAAATTTTTTCAAAATTCCCCCAAATGTACCCTCTCGGAAACGATCTCCGCCGGACAACGTTTTTGACGTACACTCTCTCCTACGCTGTCTACGCAAGATCAATCGTCTGCATGTGACTATCTTGGACGTTTCGTCTCGCGCCGATCGGTTATTGCAGAGACCGTGTATTGCATAGACCAAGTGCGGCAGGGAACGGTTGATGCAGAGAATATGTGACAGACCGTCTGAGAGACCGTGTTCGCACACCTTGAGGAACATTGAGTGAGTCTGGTTTAGACCGCGTCAGACAGAGACCGGAGCTGGTACGGTTGAGATTGGGAGAATTTTCAAAAAAATTCAAAATTTTGAAAATTATCGAAAAATCAAAAAATGATGGAAACTGTATGATAGGCGCATAAAACGAAAAATTCTCGACAATTTTGAAAAGAATTTTCAAGTTAATATTTTTTAAAAAATTTGAGTTTTGTGCGCATTTTGGACAATTTCCAGCATTTTTCGATTTTTTGGCTTGTCTGCCCCAGCTGTTGCCTGCCGCACCTGGGCTTCTCAGAGACGGTACGTCAGAGCCCTGTCATACAGAGACCGGTCCTTGCAGAGCTCGAGTCAGGCACACACCGCATTCGTCAGAGACACAGTATGTCAGATACAGTCCGAGAGACACCGGTTCTGCATTGCATCAGGTGGTGGAATTTTGAAAAATTTCTAAATTGTCAAAAAATGCTGGAAATTGTCCAAAAAGCGCACAAAACCTAAATATTTTTGAAAAATTTGACATTCAATTTTTTTTCAAATTTTTCAATTTTTTTTATTTTTTGCGCTTTTCAGACAATTCCCAGCATTTTTTGATTTTGCAGTCTGTACCTGACTCGGTCTCCGTATGACACGGCTCTAACGTGTCGCCTCTAAAAAGCTCTGGTGCTGCAGACAACACAAAAGCAGTGACCGAGTCGTGCAGGGGGGTTGGTGCAGACAAGGAGGCAGGCAGGAACCGGGCGAGATAGAGGCCGAGTCCGGCAGAGACAGGTTTAGTCATTCACCGAGTTTTGCAGGCATCTCTTGGGAGAGTTTAGAAAAATTCAAATTTTATAAAATTTTCGAGAAATCAAAAAATGCTGGAAATTGTCTGAAAGGCGCACAAAATCAATAAATTTAGAATGTGAAATTTTTGTAATATTTTTGGATTTGTGCGCTTTTAGGACAATTTACAGCATTTTTTGAAAATGTAGAAATTTTTAAAATTTCTACCACCTGATGTCTTGTAGGACCTGTCTGTGTCGGACTGTTTCTGATGTACCGTGTGTCTCTGACGAATGCGGTCTGTGCCTGATTCGGTCTCTGCACGGACCGGTCTGTGTATGACACGGCTCTGACTTGCCGCGTCTAAAAAGCTCTGGTGCGGCAGGCAACACGTAAGGCAGAGACCAGAGTCCTGCAGAGGCCGATTGGTGCAGACACCGAGTCAGGCAGGAACCGGGCGAGATAGAAGCCGAGAAAGTGTTAGCCATTCACCGATTTTGACAGGCATCTCATGGGGAGAGTTTAGAAAAAAATATTCAAATGTCTAAAAAAATTTGAAAAATCAAACAATGCTTGAAATTGTCTGAAAAGCGCACAAAACAAAAAAAATTGAAAATTTTGAAGACAATTTTGAATGTGAAATTTTTCAAATATTTGGTTTTTTGAGCTTTTTGGACAATTTGCATCATTTTTGGATTTTTGAAAATTTTGAAATTTTTCAAAATTTCCACCACCTGATGCCTTGCAGGACCGGTCTCTCTCGGACTGTTTCTGATGTACTGTGTCTCAGACGAATGCGGTGTGTGCCTGACACGGTCTCTGAACGGACCGATCTCTGTATGACACGGATCTGACGTGCCTGCTCTAAAAAGCTCTCTTGCGTCAGACAACATGTAAGGCAGATACCGATTCCTGCAGAGGCCGGTTGGTACAGACACCGAGCAAGATCAATTGTCTGCATGTGACCATCTTGAACGTTCCGTCTCGCGCCGACCTGTTACTACGGAGACTGTGTGTTGCAGAAACCAAGTCTGGCAACGAAAGGTCGACGCAGAGAATGTGTTACAGAGACCGTCTCATAGACAAGTGTTCGGCACAGACAGCTTGAGGAACATTGAGTGAGCTAGAGAGAGTGTCTGGTTTAGACCGCGTTTGACAGATACCGAATGTGGTACGGATGAGACTGGAAGAATTTTCCAAAAAATTCAAAGTTTTGAAAATTATCGAAAAAACAAGAAATGCTGGAAACTGCCTGAAAGGCGCACAAAACAAAGAATTTTGGAAAATTTAGAAATTGTTTTCAGTTTTGTGCGCGTTTTGGGCATTTTCCAGCATTTTCTATTTTTTGGAAATTTTGAAAAATTTGAAATTTTTTCAAAATTCCCCCAAATGTACCCTCTCGGAAACGATCTCCGCCGGACAACGTTTTTGACGTACACTCTCTCCTACGCTGTCTACGCAAGATCAATCGTCTGCATGTGACTATCTTGGACGTTTCGTCTCGCGCCGATCGGTTATTGCAGAGACCGTGTATTGCATAGACCAAGTGCGGCAGGGAACGGTTGATGCAGAGAATATGTGACAGACCGTCTGAGAGACCGTGTTCGCACACCTTGAGGAACATTGAGTGAGTCTGGTTTAGACCGCGTCAGACAGAGACCGGAGCTGGTACGGTTGAGATTGGGAGAATTTTCAAAAAAATTCAAAATTTTGAAAATTATCGAAAAATCAAAAAATGATGGAAACTGTATGATAGGCGCATAAAACGAAAAATTCTCGACAATTTTGAAAAGAATTTTCAAGTTAATATTTTTTAAAAAATTTGAGTTTTGTGCGCATTTTGGACAATTTCCAGCATTTTTCGATTTTTTGGAAATTTTGAAGTTTTTCAATATTCTCCCCATCCGATTCCTTTCAGAAACGGTCTCCGCCTGACATCGTCTTAGACGTACACTTTCTCCTACGCTGTCTTAGGAAGATGAAGCCTCAGTATGCAACAATGTCTAACTAGCCGCCTCACCCCGACTGGATATTGCAAAGACCGTGTTGCAGTCACCGACGCCAGCAGAGAAGGATTGACGCAGAGAATGTGCAAGAGAGAGACGGTGTCTGGCAGAGAGGGTGTTCTGCACAGACCGCTCGAGACACAGACCGTGTGAGCCAGAGAGCGTGTCTCGTTGAGACCGTGTTAGACTGAGACCGATTCTGGTATGGATCAGATGTGATAATTTGAAAAAAAAATTCAAATTTTTGAAAATTATCGAAAAATCAAAAAATGCTGGAGACTGTCTGAAAGGCGCACAGAACCAAAAATTTTCGAAAAGTTTTGAAATTAAAATTTTTAAAAATTTTCAGTTTTGAGCACTTTTAGGACAATTACCAGCATTTTTAATTTTTTTGAAATTTTGAAAATTTTGAAGTTTTTCAAAATTCTCCCCAACCGATCCCTTTCATAAATGATCTCTGCCTGACATCGTCTTCGACGTACACTTTCTCCTATGCTGTCTCAGCAAGATCAGGCCTTTGTATGTACCTATCTCTAACGGGCTGCCTCACCCTGACCAGTTACTGCAGAGACTGTGTTGCAGACACCGAGTCTAGCAGAGAACGGTTGACACAGAGAATGTGTGAGGAAGTGAGGAAGAGAGAGACAGTGTCTGGCAGAGACCGTGTTCTGCACTGACCACTTGAGGCACAGACCGTGTGAGCCAAAACTATGGAGGATCTATCTCACTCGTTCTCAACCATAGAAGGATTTGCTTCACCAAAAATTCTCAGCTGTTTCGCATACATGTACACAACAGTGGTGATGCCTTCCTGTGTGATTATTTCTGCAGTATTACTGTAGTTGACTGTAAATCACTGTCATAACTATTTAATTTATACATATTAGCGTTAGAAACAAGTGTTATGACGCCCTACATCCTTGGCTTAGGTCTATGCAGATCTATGGAAAGTAAACAAATTTCAGTTCTATTCTGATAGGCAAGCAGATTTGAAGTCAGTGAAAGGCAACATTGTTTGCTGTGTACAATGTCCAGGAATTATTGTTGTTACAGTCGCTGTGTTGTAGTACAGGATATAAAAGGTCAAGTTCCATACATTAAGGTTAGCTCTGTTATATGTTACGTAATTGGGAGACTGCTTCGGGACTCCAACTTAATGCAAAAGTTCATAAAGAAGGGTAATTTTCAAAGTGAATTTAATTGTTTGAACCATTTATTACTGTCCATATATAAATATAAATCTGCTACAGAAAGTAAAACAGATTAATTTATGAAAACTCTGAAATAAGATTTTGTTCACAACCGACACAACAGTTCATTCAATACCTCATCACGTATAACAATTTTAATGAATACTTTAGTGCCTTTCAATAAATTTCTTTGAACTTCAGTATTTTACTCTGACAACTCAAATGCAAATTTCTTGCAGAATATTTGATGACCTTACAACCTGTCTTTCCCTTTATTCACATTCATATCACCAACATATTTCTCTAAGATCCATTTTGTATTGTCCTCTCAAACGATGCCTTTGTCTCTCATGTAGTCTTTTCCATAACACTGCATGCATTTCTTGTTTCTTCTGTTTATGCTACCAGCATATTCTCCGAACTGCTTAGGACATTCTTGATCACGTAAATAGATAACAAGATCCTGTGTACAATGGAATAAGCTTGTCAGTCAATTAACCTTGAAATATCCTGGCTTCTGCTCTGCATGTCTCTTGGTACTTCGTATACACAGAATGAGAGATTTTGCCCATACTGTGCAACTTATTTATGAATTTGGCTTTAATATCTGGAGTGTCTGGAATTACACGAGGGGCAAGCAGTTTTCTAAGAAAGTTTTGTTCAAAGTGCTGGCGGTGGAACAAGCATGCACTCAGCACTGTCTGTGCTATTTCCCCATTGTGTGTTTCAAAATGTGTCAATGCATGTTCTATGTCTTGCTCTGTAGTCTGAAACACCAAAGAAATACAATTAATGACAGGTTAAGTTATAGTGTATAATCCAGGAGAAAAAACAAATATTTTCATTTTTAATAAAACTTAATATATAATGATGCTATGCTACAGTATAAATGAAGTAAAAAGAAAAGTAAAGCTGTACCACTATATGCCATGTAGGCGAAAAAATTTCGATGTGAAATTTTTCATTTTTTTATTTTGATTTTTTGACAAATTTGAATATTTTCAAAATTTCCACCACCTGATGCCTTGCTGGACCAGTCTGTGCCTGACGCGGTCTCTGCACGATCCGGTCTCTGTACGACACGGGTCTGACATGCCGCCTCTAGAAACCTCTGGTGCGGCAGACCACGCACGGGGTGAGAGGAGGTATAGCTCCTACTCATTCTTGACCTCGGCACTAGATGGGGGTGAGTGGTCGGCATCACGCCCCAGCCGTGCTTTACCCCCGGAAAAGGACCCCGGTACCCATTGTAGAGGAGGCTAGGTGGGCTCCAGAGCCGGTCTGGATGCAGAGGCTAGAGGAAAAATCCTCTGCCCCCGTCAGGGATCGAGCCCCGGTCGCCCAGTCCGTAGCCAGTCACTATACCGACTGATAGTATAAATGAAGACCTACATGCAACTAGGTACTAATGGGACTCTCAGAAATAAATGGAAAACAATCTAAAAGTTTCTGTATTAGTAGCAACAATAACAGTTGCTGTTGAATCTGTTACATTACGTTATGTTGCCTTGAGTGTTCTGGGTTTCATGTAAGTGTATAAACACAATTTGTCTTTTTTAAATTAATTTATTATACTATACTGAGAAATGTGTACAAAGTTTGGTTGAGAAAGCTGAATGGAAGAGACCATTTGGAAAATGTCAACAGGTGTGGGAAGCCAGAGAAATCAGATGTGTTGACTGGATCCATATGGCTCAGGAGAATGGCCAATGATGGGCTTTTGGGAATGCAATGAATTTTTTGGTTCCATAAAATACTGGGAATTCCCTGACTAGCCTAATTAGCTATTACATTCACAAAGATTCTGTTGCACAGAGTAGTTCATCAAAGTGTTCATAATATTAGAATTATTATGGATGTTTATAAATGAAAGGCAGCTTAAAAGGTGTACTGACATCAGTATGCAATTGTTAGATCTCCATTAATTGTCCTGGGTCCAAGATCAGGCTATGCAGAATTTCTTCCATAAAGAATACATAAACCACAAGACATTTATTTTTATTTTCTTATTTTTTGAGAGGTTTAATAAGGTTAGAATGTTTCTACAAGGACAATACATACTTAGAAATGAAAACTAGGCATTAAATCATAAAATTTTCAGTTCTAAAATCCACACAACTTGAGCTTACAAATATGGTATAATAATAATAATAAAAAACACGGCAAGTTTCACAAATGTCATCCATAAAGAAAACACTTCAAGAACCATAAACTAGCAACATGCATGTTGACAAAAACGTAAGGCAGATAATGAAGCCATAAACCTGATTATGTCATGACAAATCCAAAAAACACTGCATTCATAACACAAAAAGAAAAAAGTATCTAACACATAATGTATTTTCTGCAGCTTATCAGAATTTCTCTTCTGATTACCAGGCAATGATCTGGGTTTAAACACACTTGTTGTGTATGTGTTACTACTTGGATCGTGTATCTTACAATATCAGAGCCAAGACAGCTAAATCACATCATGGAGTACGATTCCCAGATGGACCACTCACCATCCCATCCAATGGATTCCAGGATCTCCTTCACCAGAAGTGGCCAGAGAATAAAACTCACTTCTATCTAGTACCAAGGTTAAGAATGCATTAAGCGTCATGTCCACTCCCTTATCTAATTTCATGGTACGGTGCTTAAGTATAAGTAAACTTTAACTTTGTGTTCCACTTACCAATCCCGGCCCGAAGACACCAAATTCTATTTTTTCATTGAAATCTTTTAGTCGAGTCTTAGCCAATGTTACGTAATCCCCCAGGAGAAAGAAGCTACTTTGAGGACATGCAGGAGGCTGTGTAAAAACAAAAAGCAAAACAAAGAAGTATAACAAAGTCATACACTTCAGCATGAATCTGTAACGCTTATCACAACATCCTAATGTAGTCTAAGTATTTCTTAATGTAGATGGGAATAAACAGGTAAACAGCACATAAAGTAACTGAACTTAAATTTTGAAAATATGAGGGCGTGCCAATCATTGAGTGTACTTAGTAGGTGAAGGAGGAGATTAATTTTAATAATATTAATTTGTATCAGCAAGCCAGACAGACACAGGTATCCTGAAGGTTGAACACAAGGTAATATTAACTAGGTGTTAAATGCACAACACTTTTACAGAGTGCATATCTGAGCAGCGTAAAAATCTGTAATGACTTACGTGGTAAATTGTATGATGAAGGGATAATGGATGACAAAGACACAAATATCTAATTTTCATAACAGTGAGAAGGGGGAAAAAATGAAGAGATTAATGTACTTTTAAAACATAACTTCAGTATTTTACAAAAGTAAGAATGTTGATTGATTTCCCCACTTAATGGTACCTGCACCTTGTCCTGGTGGTGGGGCTTGAGTACATCAGTGACCCCAAGAGCTACTGGTAGGGCCTCCCTAGTCAGATTGGTCGAGGGGGAGAGGTCAGACTAAGACAGGTACCCTGGTCCTCCAGGTTGGGGGTTGGTCGCAAGGCTAACAACCTTGCACCGTGAGAAGGAAGATGTTTTGAAACTTCAATCAAAGCCTCGGACAGACGGACCTAACAGACCGAATGTAAGAGGAGAATTGAGGAGGCCGTGGACCGAAGATGGACCGGAGAGCCATAGAAGAAGAATAATGTTGATTGACATACCAAATGAATGAACTCAGTCTAGCAGATCTTCAGTAGAATTTGATCATCAAAAAATTAAAAGTAATGTCAATGAATAGTGTGATAAGAAAAGTGAATTGAATTGGGTGTGGTTGATTTTCTTGGATGATGGTAAATATTCTCTAGGTATAATGGCACAGGAAATGAACTGGATTAAGGAGTTCAGGATTGTGTCCAGTGATAAGCATTGGGTAATAAAATATAAAAAAATAATCTGAACACTCTTAGTTATTGTAGGGGGAAACAAACAAACTAACTAACTAACTCAACAGAACCTTAAAAGAGTCAAACAATAAACATATGGTAAGTCCAGCTACCAAAATTATTTACTGGCGTTGATTCTTCAATATCTGATACTAGTGAGCTAGTGATGTACATATCTCACTTTGTCGATGTGAACTCTGAGACACGCTGGTGGCTCATATGGAACTACCTCAGTGAGGAACTGAATAAAAAACTCAAAACTTTGCTGACTGGCCCAAGATGATTCATGTCCAAACGCTGTTCCAAACCATGACATGTAATTGGGAAACCAGGGAGCGCAATCTTCTGCACAACACTGCCTTGCTATGAGAAATGAGGCAATGAGGAGACTACGGTTACAATTCAGGAATGCTTTGCTAAGCAGCCAGTCAACCAACCCTATAAAACAAAACAAAGTTAGAAAATAACTAAATGGTTCATGTTTTACTTTCAGCATCAAATTCAGAACTGTGAAGTATCATAATCCCATCACAGGTCTTACCTAACACATCATAATTCTCATATTTGCCTTCTCTGTGGGCAACATAAATGCATTTAGAGAAAGTTGTGTCAGTACATTCTTCTGTCTGCCTGCAAGTTTCAATTTGAGAAATACAAGATGTATTTTGAAGAAATTTGATACTAGCTAGTTTTTACTAAAACCTTCTGACCAATTCTAAAAAAAGTTAGAATCAGACAATAACAATGACCATTTTATGTGCAGACCAACATGCATTTTTAAAAATGTCAATAAGTACCTTGGTAAATACTTGATTTAAATGTATGCTATATCAATGGAAATGTGCTGGATGAAAGCGCTGGAAATAGCTAGGGCCAAGCAAGTAGCAAATTTTATGGAAAGTCAAGGGTGGTTGGTGAGGTGTTTTGTCTGTAATAATTTAACCATAAGAATACAGACTCAGATCGCACAGATGCTACCATACGCATATGAAGAAATAGTTACTAACCTATTTTTTTAAAAAATTATTTTACTTCCTCAAAAAATGGGGCGTGTGACTTACACAAGTGCGCGGGGTAAACTAGTAAATATGGTATTTACCTTTCCGTTCATATATTTTTTACTCAATTTATATTACACACATTTTCCTTCAACAATTAATAAATCAGAACTTCAATTCAAACTCTGCGCTTAATTTATAATCCCCTTCAGTTTAAGAGACAAAAACACTTGCCTTTCATATGGCTGCCACCCTCTGGAATGCAGTTAACATACGTGGACACACAGACCAAAGCAAGTTTCCAATTTACATCTCCTTTCTGCAGAAAGTTCTTAAGAACTACAACGCTCTCTGCCCGTAGTCCAACTAGCATCTGTAAAATTGTATTCTAAGCTTACGAATCAACATTTTTAGTCATATAAGAAAGCAAAACAGGGCATTCAAGATCCCTATGCCCTTCTGTTCCCCTTCAAGCCATGTAACAGCTTCTGAACTATCAATTGAAACTGGTGCAAATGTTTACTGCTGTTATTTTTAAATTTATTTTCTGAATATTTTAAAACTGGACAGTTTATATATTGTAAAATTGGAGAATGTGCCCGATGATGGGAGGTAGAGTTTGAAAGGAAGTGGCTAATGCATGCTATAGGTGTACTATAATTTGAACGCTGAGAATGATATTGAACAACCTTAGCCGGAAGATCCACCCACCAGGTCAAGTATCAACCTGACCAAGGTAACCTGGAGAATCCACAGCCATCCAGACAACTCTTATGTATCTTAGCCCAGAGACAAGCTATCCTGACTGAGGTTTTTCGTGGTTTTTCCCAGTCCCTCCAGGCAAATGCTGTGAAAGTAACTTAAATTAGGCCATGACCACTTCCTTCCACATCCCTTCAAATTCATTATTCACTATCATAGTCTCATTCAACAGGAGCTACTGAATGTACCATAAATAAATTAATAACTCCACTGTCACTGGCACCATTCACAAATGGCAAATTCTGGTAAACATGCCAGAACAGTTAACCTATGCATACATTTCCTAACTTGTTTTTATTAACTTACCGATCTAATTATAGATGTCAAAATGGCAGGAGATTGTTTATATGTCCAGGCATCTTGCTTTGATATTGCAGTATAGACATCTACATGTGGTTTGTATGATAGTGTGGTAACAAAATGTGAGTTAAGAAATGGTTCCAGAATATCAGCACTGAGCGTTGGGACTTCAAGTAGTAGTGATAAGTAGTCCTTATGGTTATGAGGTATCTTAACTTCTGGAGCAGAATTCAGTGACGCAGACAAAATATTATTCATTGCCTGGGTAAGAAATACACAGAACATATTGTTCAATTATAGTCATCCTCTGCAACAACAAATACAACACACAATATTTTGAAAGTAACGTCGTAACTTACCCTATCGATAATATTTTCTAGGATACCATCACAGTTCTTGGCACAGGACTTGATTCCTGCACTGCTAGAACTTGAAACTTGAGCCACACAAAGTAACAAAGATATTAGGTCACTGGCTATACATTGCTTTAATTGCAACAAACCGTCTTCTTCATCCTTCATTCCAAGGATAACAAAATTTTCTGTATTATTCTGATTAGTACCTGCAGTTATAATTTCTTCAACATCCATCATCTGTTCTGTAACAAGAGCATACATTCTCAGCTATTCATAGCATGTTTGCTTGTTCAACTTTGTATCCCACATATCTTTATTACTACTACTACTACTACTTCTTTATTACGCCGTCTCCTTTACAGGAGGTTGGCGACATATTATGAACATCCTTTTCTCGGACTGGGACCTGTTTCTATATGTTTTTTAGGCAGGTGATACAGAAGTGGTTTGCTACTTACACATAATTAGCACAGATTTGTATCATGTACACTGAATGCCAGATTAAACTACACAAAACCTCAAATACCACAACAGCATTAGTGTTCTTTCCAAAATTTAATCCCAAATAAATTACAAATTTATGGACTAATATTGTGAGCCCATGAATAAACATTACCATTTGTTCCGGAGGCATTTTCAGGACCAGGACAATAAATGCCACTGAGAGAACAGAGCAAATTCACAATGCTGGATTTTATATGATCGATCACTTCCTTCCGATTTGCATTGCTGCAAGAAAATCTATTACCATTATCTTTGTATCAAAAATCATACTTCAATGTTTAACACCTACATCCCATATTCAGCAGATTCAATGTTTAAATCTTAGCCCCAAGACCAGCAAAAATATTTTACTTTTGTGACTCAAGTGCACACTGTCAGGAAAATAAATATAATATTTCAGTACTGTATGCCAGTGGTCCCCAACACGGTGCCCACGGGCACCATGGCGCCCGCCAAGGCTTTTTTTGGGTGCCTGCATTGTTATGGAAAGAGGTTATACTGAATAATGAAGGCCGTTCAACCATGAACATTATAAAATCAAAGCTCAGATCTCGACTTACTGACGACCATCTTGACGATTGTTTGCGAGCAGCAACATTATCCTACACTCCCAAATTTGAAAAACTGGCCGATGAAATGCAACGCCAATCTTCACACTAACTTCCCACTTGAGTAATAATAATTTTACTTATAAAAGTACGTATTTTTGATTGCGTGGTTTCTTGTATCATTAAATGTCGTGTTGTTTTTTTGTATTATTTGGTGTCCATATCTTATTTGTCCAGAGAAAATAAAATTTGGCTTTGTTAATTGGTTGGTGCCTGCCACGATCTCATAAACTCTCAAATGTGCTCGTAGGCACAAAATTGTTGGGGACCACTGCTGTAGAATATATACAGATTTAATTAAAATCATTGTGGCATAAATTTTACTTTTCCAGGTGTTTGATACCTGCAACAAGTATTCATCCCCCCCCCCCCCCCCC
>NW_019059928.1:417252-433296 GCF_000696155.1 Zootermopsis nevadensis
CATTGTGAACTCTCATTATAACAGACTTCTACTGCATTTACTTACTGATATATGTAACTTGTAAATGGCACCAAATCCATGCAATGAAAATGCCATAGCACTTGCAAAGGAATAAAGTTCTGCAAGAAATAATGTACAAAATTTACACAAATAAACTGATCAATAACTCAAAACCACATGAATGTAAAGCAGTACAAGTACAATGTGTGCAGTGTGTGTTACAAAACTGCTCATCTAAAATAATGCACGTGTCACAGCAACAGTTCATCACATAATACCACCACTGATCAAAATGTTAGTTACCTTGCAGCCCATGAAATTAATATTTTACAGTAGAATTATGAAATATAATTACCCCACACCCCACTTAATGGTACCTGCACCTTGTCGTGGTGGTGGGGCTTGAGTACCTCAGCGATCCCAAGAGCTATGCTGGCGGTAGCATAGCTACTGGTAGGGCCTCCCTAGCCAGATTGGTCGAGGGGGAGAGGTCAGACTAAGACAGGTATCCTCGTCCTCCAGGTTGGGGGTTGGTCACAAGGCTAACAACCTTGCACCGTAAAAAGGAAGATGTTTCGAAACCTCAATCAAAGCCTAGGACAGAATGGACCTAACAATAGGACCGAATGGAAGAGGAGGATTGAGGAGGCCATGGACCGAATACGGACCGGAGAGCCATAGAAGAAGAAGTAGAAGTAGAAGTAGAAGAAGAAGAAGAAGAAGAAGAAGAATTACCCCACACAGTATTCTGAATTCAGTGTTAATTTCTTCTTGAAGATTGCTGTCTTCTGGGTTGTTGCACTGTGTAGTCTGGTAGATGCCCACCAATGTTTCAGAGGTCAAACTGCCTCTTTCACCGGGGCGATGAATCATAACAACCCAGAAGACAGCAATCTTCAGACTCACTGTTGTAAAAACCTCAAATCCCAATTGATTTCTTCTTATTTGTAGTTCTTCTGTATCTGAAAGTGAATATGGTTGCAGCCATGGTCTAGCTAATAAGACTTTAGACTCTTACCTGAGGGTTAACATGACTTTAGGGGCAGGATAATGTCATACAATACGTATACCTCATATTTTAATAACTATTTGTGACAGATGAATCAAGCCTCCATAGTACCTCCTGCAAGCTCTGAGTTCCAGGTTATAGCCTCCAGAGTTATGCTAAATTGGTAAAATGAATCAACTACAACTGTAACAAACTATATAACTGACTGAGGTTAACTAATGATCCCAAACTAAAAAACAACTGCTGTAAAATGATACACAAAATGTGACTCCACAAAATTTTAGTTTTGGCAAAATGCAGAACAACCAAGTATCTACTTTCTTCCTGCCTGCTTATTAAAATGGAATGAAGACAGAAAGAAATTGCTAGTCAATGCCCAGCAATTTGTAGGTGCTGAGAAAACCCAAGTTTCAGGTGTAAACAAATACTTAAGTCTTAATTTGAATTATATCTTGAATTTATTAACAAAACATGAGATAAGCAATCTTACCCTTCTTAGCATCTGCCTTATTATTTGAAAAATATTTAGTTCATAACTCAACGCTGAATCTGTCAACTAAACCTAGGTATAATTAGATGCTGATGGTTCAAAATTGACTAACCATTTCAAAATACTTCTGTTTGAAACTATCAATTTGAAATTTATTCATTGTAACCAGTTTCTTCACAACTCCGGTCAATTCAGCAAGCTCATTTTGCATTTTCAATTCCAACAAGATACAGCTTTTTTGTCCACACTGTGATCTAGAACTCAGTACATAGTCTTCCAAAGCTTTTGCACATATGTTTGCTGTAACCAGTGCCACGGAGTCTCTTGACAAAAAGGAACTTCTTTCAGCATAATCTTGCAAAATTGGGATAACCTACAACAGAAATTGTTGTAATCACAGCGCTATTTTACAGGAAAACAAATACAACCCATGTTACACTTTTTGTTATTACAAAATAGTGTATGTGTAGACATGCAAATATGTTAAATAATCAATCACACATGGCCTCCAGATTAGTGACTGGGTGTGGGGATAATGTTCCACCACAGAAATCTTAAGGTGGAATCCCATGATCAAAAAGTTTGAGGAGCCAATACTTTCCGAGTGTTCTTTACATGAAACGAAGCACAACGGGGAAATCACGTCAGTCCATCCCTCCACTTACATGTTTCATCTCCAAAACTATCTGATGAATATTTATGAAATGTGGTACTGGAAATACTGTGAACAACCCGTTCTTCAAGTGCCTGAGCACTGCGGGTTCCAACTTTTCGTTGGTTTGACCTACAAACATTTGGTAGGGCTCCTTGGACGAGTGATCGGCCCGTCGCAATGCCTCTACCTATTTACAGAACAGCACAACACAGAAAAACATCCATAGATTGAGTGGGATTCGAACCCATGGTTCCAGCGACCAAGCGGCACAAGGCCCACGCCTCAGACAGCGCGGCCACTGCGGACCCCAAATGAGGTACTGGAAGATCTAAACTGAAAGTTGTCAGGCAAGTATAAAGATGACTGTCTTCTAGGATATTTTGCCACACAGTCTGGTAGAAACCAACATGTTTCAGAGGTGCTTAAATTCCTCTAACAAAAGAGAGAAAAAGAGCTTCCTAAGAAAAACTGTAAAGACATATTACTATTATCTAATTGTTTCAAGCTTTATATTGTTGCAGCATCTGAGCTGCAGGCTGAACAGAATTAATGTAAGATTTTGAAGGTATAATTTTCTTGTGCTTACCTGTGAAAATGACTTCTTCATTGACTTTAAATCTAATATGGCATCAACAGTTTCTCTGTGATTATTTAACCTCTGGTTAAATGTGGGTTCATTGGATGTGAGAAATCGCAGGAACTGAAGATCATTTTTATCTAATCTTGGAGACATATCCTATAAAGACATCAAGTTACAATTACAGAAACAAATGAGATGCATTCTTATGATATAATTTCAGTGCAAAGTCAGACATACAAAATCTGGAATTAAATCCTTAATGGGATGCATTACAGAACTTCACAATGCACCAACTAAGAGCACAAATTAGTATAGAATATAAATTTCAAGTACCATTAAATGGTTAACCATGCCTGTCTAATACTGAGAAGTAAACCAGTGTAGATTAAACTTCTAACCTTAGAAATAATTTCACGCAATAAGACAACAATTATGTATAGTACTGAGCAGGATAGCAATAAACTGGTACACATTATTGTAACTTATATGGAAAGAAAATTAACTATTTAAATACTTACACCACATTTCACTTCATCACCATATTCTATATGAGGCAGGGTAGCTCAGTCAGTGTAATGTCTAGCTACAGACTGGATGGAAATTTGATTCTAAGCAATGCAAAGAATTTTCTTTCAACACTCTGCTGCCAGACTGGCTCTATGGCCCAACCAGCCTCCTAACCACTGGGTACAAGGGAGTAATTGCCCCAGGGTTGGAGCATAACAATGACCACTCAACCCATCTAGTGCAAAGGTCAAGAACAAGTCGGAGCCACACAGTCTCTCCCAACAAGTGCCTCAAAAGCAAATACTAGGACAGCTTTCCTTATACCAATTTCTTATTATGGTATTCAAGCCATCATTTCTCCAAATTTTAAGAAAATTGTCCAACTACTCATACAAACGGCATGCATTCCCTATTATGACTGTTTCCATACAGAAAACAGCTCAAGAATAGTACATAACTTTATTACAACAAAATTAACTTACCATAAATTTCTTCAAAGCATCACCATTGTAATGGTTTTCAATAAATCGTAAAATGATGGCTTCCTTGGTACTGATTCGCTGCTTCTTCATTTTTTGTGTTGAAATTCAAATCGTGATCAGGGCTGAACACAAACCCCTGTCAATGAACTGAGGCTTTCTTATGATTACTAAATCCAATACAGACCCTTCAATTAGACACATTCCTGACCTTGTCTACAACAACTGAACACTGGCATGACAAGTGATGAAGAGCTTCAGTAGGGGCAAGTTGTGCTGTGGGACTAAACTTCAAAACAGATTAAACTGTCTTATCTGGTGCTGAGGCATCTGTTCATTGCTCAAAGTATCAAAAATGGAACTGCAGGAAATCTAGACTACAAACTGTGATATTCATTCCTAACAGGAAATTAGAACATAACCTAACAACCTTATCCATTTACAAAACTCGGTTCCAAAGTCAGCTAGAAACTAATCTACTTGCATTCCCCATCATATTTCAGGTGTGAACAGTAACAGACAATTGTAATTTCACTTTCACATTTCCTCAGTATTTAAATACCTAAGAAAAAAGTTAACAACACTCGATTTCCATACACAAATAACGAGTACAAAATACTTGCCCAACACCAACAGCAGACATTATGCTTAAAATTCAATTTAGCCAACATAAATCTTAACGCGTAAATTTACCTGCAGGTAGGTGCTTAAAGATTCTGCAGGTTGAAAGACGATGTCGTCTTCTTGTCCCAGAAAGCACAAAACGTTTGCTCGTAATCCATGCATTACCTGAACGTCCATGCATAATATACTAGGGGCTCAACCCCATTTTGCTTTGCTGTCAAACCTCGCCTGAAAGCTTCCATCCATCCCATTTCTATCTTCCCTCCTTCCGATCCTTCCCTCCCGTCTAATCCTTTCCTTTTACTTTATTCCTCCTTTCTCCCATAACTGGGTCAGTCAGTTACTGGTTTCTCACTACAGAGGCCAAGGTTCACTCCCAGCTCAGTCCACGTGGAATTTGTGTTTGACTCAGCTACACTCGGGCAGGCTTTCTCCTTCCCCAGTCAGTATCATTCCACAGCTGCGCCCAATATATTTACATACTATCTGGGGGATGTACGGGAGGCCTGTTAGCGTCCCAGTTCTATAGAGATATAGTTTTCCCGGCTGAAGGAAGAACAAAATTAGTCCGTCTTGGTCAATTCGGGGGTATGGACCTGTGCTATCTGCTGCTGTATCTTGGCGAACGAGACTTGGAACTCTACCCTTAGATGAACCATCTGCTACTGAAGCTGAGGTTATTGCTATAGGGATGGGGGGCAGAGTTATGTGCCTGCCTTAGGTGGGATGTTGCAGGTGTTAATACGCTGTGACTGGGCATAATCTATCGGAGTTGATCATGGGAAGCTTCCGAACAAATTCAAGTTGCACCATTTCTTCTTCAGAACACTTTGCTCTGCAAGCATCCCACACTTTTTCTGTATTTTTCAACTCATGAATTTCTTTCTATTACTTAAGCAATTATTGTCAACACAGACGGCATACATTTATTCAACCACTGAAAGACAGAGGGGTCTTAGTATCATAAACAGCGAAGCAAATAATTAAATCATTGGAAAGTACACGAGTCCAGAAACGTGAAGAACTTACGCGATCACACCCAGAACTTTGGAAGTGAAGGGAAGGGGTCGATTGCACCCTTAAATTCTAACTTAGAGGTGAAGTGTCTGTATGCGTGTAAGCTGTATTTGTATGGTCTATTCCTGTCTGCTCACGTGCTCTGGATTCCTTTAATCACATGTGACGCAATAGAGATAATTGAATGATAGGTGAAATGAGGTTATTTCAAAACATTTTTGTAGTTGCCTTCTCTATAAGCTCGACTGTTATTTTAGACGTCCATCGTCTTGGTTATTTGTTAAAAAACATCTCCGTCATTGGCCAGTGATAACGACTAGTTCTCTCTAAGAGACCCAACAGAGTAGGCAGTCTTGTCTCCAGTCTTCACCTGAAGACGGAGACAGATTCCGTTTCCTAAACCTTAACATAAACCAAGCTGATGGATAATGTCCAAAGTAACAGTCGAGCTTACTGTAACACACATTTGTCAGAACCCTTTAGACCAGCTTTCTGTGTGTTGTGATAACGAAAAATATATAGGGCTCATCAAGAATAAATATGTTGGAATACCTGAAAATTTTACTGAAGATCTTACATACAATATTTTATAACGATAGGCTAGTTATGTATTTATAAATACTCTTGGACAAGTCTACCTGATGTTTAGATAGAACAGGACTTAAATACAGGTTCTTTATAGGTAATTGTGCAAGCCCTGGGACCAACTACAAGCAACCAGAATTACGAAGAGGCTAGTTATGGCCTTGTTATGGCGCTGTCATGTAAAGTACTTGGGTTGACATGTCGGCTACTAAGTTATTTAACAACCGAGCCATACTAACTATTGCAGATATCTTGCGTCAGATGAGACGATATTACGATTATGTACAGTGAAGTGGAAAGGACTTGGAAGGAAGAAGAGGTGAGGTGAGGTGATTGAAGCCTGCATTCGAACGATAGACGGAAAGGATAACCGAACTGTGTACTCGAATCAGACATTTTTGAAATACACGTCAGATGCATTACCAGTGAACTACTTGTACCTCGCTACGCGCACAGTTAATTATAATTTCTAACACGTTACATGACGGGCAAACAGAGTGTTTTGCCACATGAAACTGGAACATTAATAAATAATGATTCCGATTGTTCAATGGACGAACTATTCCACTCAGTCAGGACACAAATACGATTCAAATGTCAAATCGAAACCACGGTGTTCAGGTAAGGAAGACAGGCTTAAAATATTCACACGTCGGAGAGACTGCCCGCACTTCACTCGTTATACGCGGCCATAACAAGTACGCCTGTGTCATTAATGGCAGGCTTCCACTGAGAGTAAGAGTGTTATACGGAACATTTCTGTGGAGTGCAAGCTATTTTGATAAAAACATATTTAGCTGTAACTGTCAGTTTCCTACTTTCTTACGCAAATTTGACACTCATAATTTATATACATGTTTCCGGTTTGTGTTGTAACAGGAAGTTACTTTATAAATTGACATTCATATTTAAAAACGTCATTACAGGAGTTTATCTGCGATGTCTATTTCTGAGGATGACAATTCGCAAACTAATTACTAGACCAGTGAGTAGTTTACAATGGCAGACTTACATTTAGCAACAGCCTTGATCAAGTGAGAAGGTACATGATACAGTAAAACCCCTCAACTTGGACACCCCTATATCCTGGACACCCCCTTATATTGGAAACTTTTAATTGGAATCGGCGAATATCCTATAATTTTATATGTCACCCCTTTATCCTGGAACTTGAACACCCCTTTTGTTGTAAGTTGAACAGGTTCATGCACTTAACTTCGATGCTTTTCAGGGAAACTTTTTCAGTTACATATTTTGTTATTTTGAATTTCTGACTGATGAATGCCTCTTCTCTAGAGGATTATCTTATGGACATTGAAGCCGTCATTGGAATGCATTGCAAGTGTTTAACTATTCTTTTGTTGAACCCTTAACTGGACTACAGTATTGCAGAAGACAAATAGTCAGTGTATGTAAGTAAACAGATTATATTTTCATTAGACCACAATCTGATTTTTCTCTTTGCCTCTATCTTGGACACCTCTGTAAGTTGGACACATTTTCGTGGAACCCCAAGTGTCCAACTTAGAGAGCTTTTACTGTATTAGACTACTTCAGCTCGAATGTTATGTATTCAAAATGTCAGATAATACCACACTTCTGACTTCCCATACGTTGAAAGTGTAGATTATTTAGCAAGCATGTGTAGAATTTAAACGACAGAGTTATTAAACAATATTTAAGCGAACAGCTGCACCACTTTTGTCATTGTTAAATTAGGTTACAATAGAAGAGTCGATTTTTGGTCTACACTGAATTTGAAGAAAGAACGTGCTAAACCAAAGCATCCTTATAAAAATATTTGAAAAAAATTATACGAAATTTGCGGGTTCTGTTATTGGTTACAGTCTTCAGTAGGCCTATAGATACTAAAACTTTAATTATGTTGCATCATAAAGTAATGGTAAGGATATTAAATGTTTATAGGTATATGTCGACTTAAGTCGTTCTCGATACAACAAAGACTCCCACTCGAGTGTGACCAATGACCGTTGTTCACTCACCTGCTTCATTTTAAGCTTGTTTTGCTTTCACGCCCATAGAAAAGCAACATCACTTAGCTTTCTGCCCGGTTACTTCATCAATAATGCAAAGCGGCGTTTAAGGCGGAAGGGCACCTACCTTCTTTCACAGGTATAGTCGGCGCAGTAGTTTTTGGCTGGTGGAAAAGCTAGTGGAGCTGGCGGACGGGCCTAGTCTGTGTACCTGAGGTGGCACGGTCAGTGTATTTCTTTTGTTTGGGCGTTCAGTCCGATAAGCTCCTCGGTGCGGTCAGCATTATACTATCGCAAAAGAGACTCGCTCCTAGCCTTCCCCTTGAAAATTCCACCGGCCAAAAACTACTGCGCCGACTATAAACACGACAGGTAGGATTCAGCTATCAGATTTAAGACAGAGGTCGAAGTGAGTAATTTTAATACAAAGCCTACTTTTGTATTATGTGTCTTTTGCACTGCGTGAATAAACTGAAAGCATATTTGTAACATTGAGTTCGTCTGTTTGTCTTCATGTTTCAACTCGAAAACCGCTTGACCGATTATGATTAAATTCAAGAGGCATTTACAGAAAGTTGTTCAGTCATTTCGATAAATGTCGATATCACAGAAATAAACTTTCATAAGGGATTAAATATGTATTAGGTCTGGGTATAATAGAAAAATTCAAATTATTTGTCCAATTGTGATAATGAAATTTATGTTTCATGAATGCTATGATTTTTTTTTTTTACAGGTAAAGAGAACTCTCAATGTACACGCCAGCTGCGTATATTTCATGTACTGAAAAGTCTGTACTATAATTGAATGCATTGAGATGTTTCTTCCATGCCAGTACGAGGCCCTGAATAACACATGCAAGTTTTATACAGTGAGGGGATGTCAATCCCCTTCCCAAATCCTCCAAGCTGGAAGACCACTCTCTGTCGACTATCCGAAACTGCTTATTCAATACATTCACAACTAACTTCCATATCTCCAGACCGCCTCTGCTACCTGCAGGCTGAGGACGCATGACACCGTGGTTACAAGACACACACGGAATAAAATGTAACAAGGGAAATTAACTTTTATGAAGTGTTGAGGGATGTAAAGAATGCATATGGAATGATCTTAAATATCAATTCAGTAAATTTCAGGTCAGATACTTTAGACAAAACTGATTAACTCACATTAACAGAACTGATGACAACAAATTCCCAAACTTACCCCTCAGTACTCAGTAGTATCTTACGAGTAAAGCAGAGAGCATTCAAAAGACGACGAAAAACTAGGCACGCGGAGGACAGAATAAGAAATCTGTAGGTCAGTTCACGAATATTATGTCGCAGATATGCCCAGTGTCTGAGGTTCATTGACACGCCTTCGAATTTTGTGCTGAGGTTAGGTTTCGTATTTCACTACAGATCTACTGACAGACTTGTTATTACATTTTTTTTAAAAAAAGGGATGACTGTTGGGATCGAAGTCGGGACCTTTTGAACAACAGGACAGTGTAGGATTTGATACTTTCGCGGCGAGTACAATCAATAAAATCTTCTCGGGCAATCAGCCGCGTTAACTGGTTACCGTAGTAAAACGACGTTTCGGGAACAAACTCTGTCCCCATATTCAGGGTTGTGATGTGACTGGATCCTCGGAAGTCGTCTGAAGCCTGAAGATGGGGACCGAGTTTGTTCCCGAAACGTCGTTTTACTACGGTAACCAGTTAACGCGGCTGATTGCCCGAGAAGATTTTATTAAACAGGACAGTGTGCTAATCAAAAAGACCACCTGAAACAGGAGCAGAACCAAGTCTCGAAACGTCGCATCGTTTATCACATGCCTCATGCCCAACATACTTCAACAACAAAAATACAAGTGACGGTTCTGGACGTGTCTGGTCTCACTTGGTCTTAATATCACTTGACACTGAAGGAAAGGCAGGAAAGCCTTCACAGGGCTTCCTGATCGCTTATGGCCGATGATGATGATGAATAACAAAAAAGACCCAGAAGCACGCGGTTGGTCGTTGAGTTAGCAGAACTACAGAGAATAATTGTTGTACGCTCCGCCTTTACAGTCAAAGGCGACCTATACCTGACAAGACAGAACAACGTGCCTCCTCTGTAATTCTCATACTCCACTACAATATCCAACATGGTCGATATTAAAGTTATCGGGAATAATTAGCAGCGTATATCAAGAGCTGACCGGATCCATGATCTTAGGGCGTCTGAGCGTTAAGACAAGTACTTCGTAACAGATAACTGGTAAAGATGTGCTTCCTGCCTCACATCGCTCTGATTATAGATATCAAACACCTCTGAAACGTCGGTGAACTTTCACCAGACTACACGGTGCAACAACCCAGAAGACAGCCATCTTCAGACTCACCGCCGTGAAAACCTAAAATCCTACATAACTGATAAATGTTCTGATACCTTATCAGTAGAGTGTGGACTGTCGGGTTTCGATTCCTGAATTAATAGCTTTCGTTTAATTGCAGCAGCGAGACGGGGTGACGTTTTGTGTTTGCCGGTAAATCGATTTTAATGAAGGATTAGCACAGTTACTCATAAATGCTAAAGAAACCAATTTGCCTATCCAGATGGCAACACTGTCCACGATGCGAGTTAAATGTAAACCGACTTGACGCTGGTATCAGCATGAATGATGATCTCTTACTTTCTGTGTTGCCCTGTTATGCCAGAAGTTCTGTGACTAGCTAATCCCCATATAGGAGCTCTAAAATTTGTCGAAAACATTCAGTTTATTCTGAGGAAGAACATGACAGAAAGGAATAAAGAATACAAAGAAGGAAAAGATGAACAATTAAACAAAGAAAACGAATTTTTAAACCACACCTTACACTGGCTTCAACAGTTGTTACAGACGTTTAGAATTCTACTTTCTGCCAAGTGTTAGAACCGCTCCAAGTTTCCCCGCACTTCACTTGTCAAAACAATTCTAAAGCTCGAACTGATATGCACGTGTATTGAAGTGGACAATCAACAGCTGGCCGTGACCAGTCACGGGGAATTCTGACACGCCTACTAATCTCACATAAATATGACAATAGGCCATGCATGACCTGTCATTTTTATGAGACGTTATAATAATTGTCAATGCTGCTGGCCGCTCTACACAAGGCAGGGACACTTTTTTTACTAAGTTCTCTCTGTGTTTCGAGTTTTATTTAATTTGGAAGCTAAACTGTTTGTCTACTGTGATACAGACTTTCGATGGGCTGATTCACCATCCATTCACTTACACCGAATGATCAAAATAATAATAGTATAGTCGGCGCAATAGTTTTTGGCCGGTGGAGAAGCTAGCGGAGCATTTATTTTGTTTGGGCGTTCAGTCCGATAAGCTCCTCGGTGCAGTGAGCATTATACGATCGCAAAAGAGACTCACTCCTAGCCTTCCCCTTGAAAATTCCACCGGCCAAAAACTATTGCGCCGACTATAATACTATTGCTGTCGTTATAAACAAACGTGTTTTTTTTTAAAAAATGAAGTTGGGTCCCATTAAAAAACATAATCACGAAAGAAGAAAGACAGAAGGAACGGAAATGTGAAAATCTCTTCAAATAAACACAACATCAAGAATTATTTAATAGGGTCTATAACTTCTAATTTGTTGATCTTCATGAAATCTGAAGATGACTGTCTTTTGGGTTCTAGCGCCGTGTAGTCTGGTAGAAGTTTACTGACGTTTCAGAGGTGTCTGCTGCCCCCAGGGCAATAATAATGGAATGTATGGCGCTACAACTTGGAAGACAGCCATCTCTAGACTAATGCCATTTTTAGAGACAGGTTGCTGCATTTCATAGCGACAGTCATTCTTCCCTTATTCAATCAATCAAAAAATAAAAATTTGTGATTAGTCGTTGTCTTCAATAAATTACGTCATCAACAATGTCAACTTATGTTTGTTTATACTCGGCATTGTTGTGTTCCACAACAATGCCGAGTACAACACAACAATGCCGAGAAAACAAATAACGCTTAGTACCAAGCCAGTCGCATTATCACTGCTCTACAAGCAGCACGTCGCATTCTTGAATATTGACTGACAGTTGGCCTAAAACATCAGGAAAGTGAAAGAAGACGTAATCAACTATTTGAAGTATCAACTCTAACAACTCCAACAAGGTAAACTGATACTCATTCGATATATTACGATTAAGAAAGTATTATGAAAACTGGCCTTATGATCGATTTTAAGACGAAGATTTGCAGGGGTGGGGCTGGACGTACAAAGCTGACTGGCCAAGAGCAGTTGGCCTCTGAACAGCGACATAAATAAGTAAAAAATCAGATTAGAGAAAGTGCTCCGAATAAGACACTAAATTAACACCCCGAAGGTGGATAGTTTAGTGTCTTACTCAAGATTTTAAAACGCATCCAACCCCCCGAAGGGGGAGTTAGTCAAGTGTTTTAACCCGCCCATTGGGGGGTGAGAGTTAGTTTAGTTTCTTACTCAAGGGTTAAAAAACTTGAATGAGACATAAAGTAACCCTTCCGATGGGGGGTTAGTTTAGTGTCTTACTCAAGACTTTAAAACGCAACCAACCCCCCCGGAGGTGGGGTTCGTCAAGTATTTTAACCACCATTCGGGGTGTTGTTTAGTTTCTTACTCAAGGGTTAAAACACTTGAATGAGACGTTAAACAAACCCTTCCGAAGGGGGTTAGTTTAGTGTCTTACTCAAGATTTTAAAACGCAACCAAACCCCCAAAGTGGGGGGGTTTGTTCAAGTATTTAAACCCCCCCATTCGGGGGGGGAGTTAGTTTAGTTTCTTACTCAGGGGTTAAAACACTTGAATGAGACACTAAACTAACCCCCCGAAGGGGAGTTAGTTTAGCGTGTTACTTAAGATTTCAAAACGCAACCAACCCCCCAGAAGGGGGGGTTGTTCAATTGTTTTAACCCTCAATTCGGGGCGGTTAGATTAGTTTCTTACAAAAGGTTGGTGGAAAGGAGCGCCCTGCTCTAGTATTCAAAAAGACGAGAGTTAAAACGCGAAGCTGCTATATGTAGGCTACAACCTGTCACAACAATGACAATGAAGAATAAACTGCCTTTTTGACAGGTACAAGCACACCTAGTGACGTGTAGGGTCAATCCTATTGGTTGAAAGGTAGTAGATGAATCGCTATTGGCGTAAACCGCCCCAGCACCTGTCTGAAGGTTAATAAAACATCGGCCATTAAGTATTTCCCTATGAATGTCGAAGACTCCACCTTCATCACAAGTGGGACTTAAAGATTTTTTCATCAACCAATGAACAAACGTCGATATGATAATACTATGTATTGAACTGGGTTCTTTGAATTTACAATATATGAGATGATTCGCCACAAGAATGTTGGACAGTTCAAATGTAACTTCGGTTCTGCAAAACTTATGTTTAGTAATAACTTTGCCATTTTTACAAGTAACAGAATTTTAGTGAAAAGTTATACTTAAAAATACGGTTTTTATAATCCACATCGTGACGTCAGTTTCATAAAAGGAAAACATCTGTTTTCTACTAAAAAGTGTACAAGTTGTATTCATGTCATAATCTGCTTAGGCATGTTTTAGGTCCACTCCATTTTATATGTAGGACAAGAGGAGTGAAAATAGAATCTGTTTAAAAAATAGAACGAAAAACGAAGATTTAATGGGTAAGTATTATGTTTAATTTTGGAAAGCACCCTCTAAAAGTAGTTCACCTGTTTCTAAGGAAATACGCGAAAGTTTACATATGAATGCTCGTAATCTGTAAAAGTTGAATTTCGGACTTTGTCCACCTTCTATATTTCCATAAAATTACAACGTTTCGGAAGCTGGATTTTTTTTTCGTCTTCAGACTTCATCTATGAGTGATCGTGTCTACACAGAATATTGGACCTAAAACGGACTAGAGCAGCGAGTGCGGCCATCCAAAATTCGTGGTAACGAAAACACAGAAGTAACAAGATTTAGGCTTCTTATTTAATAAGGCATGTAATACTGGAATTTCTTTCGTGTGCATTCCCTGAATGTCAGGAGCTGGAGGACTACAGGCCTGTTTATTTACATGGCGAGAGATTGTATCGCTTTATGTACACCTACGTCGGAAAATCATATCAAAATATTAATTAGACTAATTACTTTTAAAAAAAACAGACACGGAACAATTTTGCGAACCCGAACACGGCAAATATTTTAGAAATGCCATGCAGGCATTTTTCAAAAGTATTAAAGTATGTCAGAGCTCTTTTTAGACGAAGATGGCTGTCTTCTGGGCTGTTGAGCTGTGTAGTCTGGTAAAAGTTTACCGATGTTTCAGAGATCCTTTCTACCTCCATCATCAGGGAGACGAGTCACTGATGATGGTGGCAACAAGGACCTCTAAAACGTAGGTAAACTTTTACCAGACTACACGGCGCTTCAACCCAGAAGACAGACAGCCATCTTCACCGGCAGAATTACCAGATATCGCCTTCCGTCAGCTTAGTGTATTTATGTAAATATAATGTGCAATATTGTCCGCTGTCAACAAACTACCTCTTGAAAGAAACATTGACTTCGCACTGTATTTGGACATAGGCTTAAACGTAAAAGTTTTCAGCAAAAGATTTTAAAAAATGTGTAATACTTGATACTTATTTAATGTATTGTTAAACTATTCACTGTATTTTGTCTCCTGGGATGTAACGCGGTGTAGTGTGGTAGTTATTGACCTCCGTTTCAGAGGGACTTATGCCTCCATGAGGCTATCGCCCTGATAATGGAGGTAGTGCGCCCCGCTGAAACGGAGGTCAATATCCACCAGACTACACGACGAAGACGGCCAACTTCTGAAGAGTAGGTCCGATGAAATGTCTTTGAGATAATAGTGACGGAACTTCGGGCTTCGTAAGACAAAATTTCTAGATCAGCTAGGCGATGTACGATGCAGTTGGTTAACTGTGCAGTTCTTGGTTCTTTCTGGACTACTAAGCCGTTACATGAGGCCCAAAGTAAGGACTGTGATGTGTTCAGGGCGCACTCTTCCGGTCCCTGTGGCTTGCAGAGTGTGTGGAGACAAGAGTTTCGGGAAGCACTACGGCGTGTACTGCTGTGATGGATGTTCCTGTTTCTTCAAACGCAGCATCCGACGCAAGATGCTGTACACTTGCATCGGTAAGTTAGCACTGTTATACGCTTGAAGCTGTTCAACAGCTACTCATCTATTAACGACTGTTCTATGCAGATCCACAACCGCGGACATCAATATGTTATAGACACATGTGAAAACAAGTGGGCCAGTTTTATTACAACTATAAATATGACCACTTTAGAATTACAAGAACGTTATAAACATCGCATGTGGACATTTATCTGGAAGTGCTGAGAAAACCCACAAAGAAATATTCGTCAGGATAGCTAATGTCCGGGCCGAGATTTGACCCATGACCTACCGAACGCGAAACAGGACTGCAAACCTTTCGACAACGATGAGAAAGACTGGACAATTTTCTCAAAAAACACCTTTCTAATTAATAGGAGGGTTTTACTTCATTTATTTGTCTCGTAATTTTATATCAGACCTTGTATTTCTCTGTTATTGTCTTCCTGTTGAAATATAGGAATTCAAGACGTAAGACGATTATAATACAATGCACTTTGCTTTCTGTTGCACTCAGCCGGAAAGGGAAACTGCGTGATTGACAAAGCACGGCGCAATTGGTGTCCTCATTGCAGACTGCAGAAGTGTTTCTCCGTGCACATGAACACTGCAGGTGAGTCTCCCAAATGGTGTGTCCTCGACCACTGGTGTGCCACGTGATTTCATTACTTATGTTCTTCATTTGATGTTAGATTTGAGGTTTTGACGGCGGTGAGTATGAATATTTCTGTCTTCTGGGTTGTTGCTCTGTGTAGTCTGGTCGATGTTAACCAACGTTTCTGAGGTCATACTGCCTCCATCATCAGGGCGATGAGTATTAAGATTTCTGTCTTCTGGGTTGTTGCGCTGTGTAGTCTGGTCGATGTTTACAAACGTTTCAGAGGTCATACTGCCTCCGTCATCAGGGCGATGAGTATGAAGATTTCCGTCTTCTGGGTTGTTGCGCTGTGTAGTCTGGTCGATGTTAACCAACGTTTC
>NW_019059928.1:433310-443960 GCF_000696155.1 Zootermopsis nevadensis
TACACAGCGCAACAACCCAGAAGACAGAAATCTTCATACTCATCGCCCTGATGACGGAGGCAGTATGACCTCTGAAACGTTGATGAACATCGACTAAACTACACAGCGCAACAACCCAGAAGACAGAAAGCTTCATACTCATCGCCCTGATGACGGAGGCAGTATGACCTCTGAAACGTTGGTAAACATCTACCAGACTACACAGCGCAACAACCCAGAAGACAGAAATTTTCTTTATTTTAAATTTTTTGATTACTTTTCAAAAAATGTCAACATTTTTATACGGTTTTCAACCATAGGTAATACTAACCAGGTATTTTTGATTACTTACGTTTGTTTATGAAATGTTAATAATAAATTATTTACAAGAGAATTTTATTGTCAAAATACACATATTCAGTCTGATTAGTCCATCTCAAGTTCAAAGTTATTGTATAATTAAATGGCTTAATAAACATATAAATTTACAAGATTTTCTCGGCGAAGGTACCCCGGTATCACCATGTCACTTTGGTAAGGGTTTTGCTCTAACATTCTCCCCTCGGTTTACCGACAATCCTAGAGATAGGATTAACGTAACGTAAGCTGTTAACAATTGGCTAATCTACACCGATATTAAATTCGCCGGGCAACTGTAGAACATCAATACTAAATTAAATTTGAATCTATCAAATGATTTAGGAAGTAAGAAAAGATAGCAATCAGACATGACCACCCTATTATGCATTAATTTTATACACTTTGTGTAAAGGGGGCTAGAAAAGGAAAGAAGGTTGTATTTCTTTAATATCACTGAGCTACTACCTAAATGTTTGTAGGGTTGCCTCTGTTAGCAACCGGCCTGCAAAACTGGCAATAAATAAATGAAGTGTTCATTTATTATAGGTGTTCAAAGTAATTATCTCAGTTACGTGTCACGTTATCAATGACCCTGACAAAGTGTTACCCTTCGGTCCAACCTTTATTTACAGCACATTCTTTTCACACCGAAATAAACCTTACATAATTCACTGTCCTCTACACAGACTAATGTGGCATTAATTATTGGTGGGAACTTTAATATTCATGATTACAGCCCACTGGTTCCCAGACCACGTTCACACCGCCTGATATATTGATTATGCAGTCTGCAGCCAGCATTTCGAATCATGCCGTACGCGGGCGTGACGTGATTTATAAACAAGCGCATTTTAAAATTTTACTATACTGACATTCATGTTTTATTCACATGGTTACAAAAAGAAATCACAGTTCAGATAGGATTGTAAGAAAAGACGTTTAAATGTATTAAAATATTGGAATGTGTAATTTTCACCTGACAACGCAAAAAGATTCAGTTTTCGGAAATCTTTGTTCATTTCTGAATACCAGACGGTAGACCAGATTCAGATACCCAATAATATTTCCAGTTTGTTTTCTAAAGATATGAAACGTGACCTGTTACTTTTGAGAAGAATATGCATTAGACGTGTTTGAACACAAAGCGATCACGAAAATATTCGATTCTAAGGACAAAGTAAGTGACACATTAGGATATTTCATAAAGAGAAACTTAACAGGTCACCTGCTGTTGTAAGGAGAGTGTAATTTACATGGGGGGGGGGGGGGGATTACAATGATCAAACCATGAGCATACGAGGTTTAGTTGGGGAAACGTCCTGTGAAATGACCATTTGTAAAAACCGAGGACATGGCAGGATAATAGCAAGATGAATGCTAAGGAGATAGGCGAGGACTGGCTCACGATTATTGTTACCACAGTGGGATTTGATATCGGCGATGTTGAACTTTATCACAGTTAGTAAAAATAAAGAACGTATTTGGAAACTCTGCTTACTCCAGATTGAAGTTCCGTCATATTCTCGTAACCATTCTAATAAAGCTATTTTCTTGCAGCCGTCCAAGAGGAAAGAGGTCCTCGGAAGTCAAACAAGTGTAAAACTATGAACAGTAGTTCAACATCGTCACGATCGACGCCCTGCTACCGATCAGCTGTAGGGGCCGTTCTGTGCCACGCGACCCCGTTCTCGGCCCTCGGAGGGAGCGCCATGCACCATGCAGAAGGGACCAGTCCCTTCAAGAAAGTGACACCCGAAGCCAGCTTACTCAGAGAAACAATTCCATTCGCTTTCCCCACGGTTGCATTACAAGTGCCTACCAGAGGACTCCAAGGTATTCAACTCATCTGAAACATTGATACATGTTCTGTAGGTTTTTTGAAAAGAGATCACAAGGCAGAGGTTATTTTACGCCAGACCTACTGGGGCCTTGCGTCTAAACAGCGTAAATTACAGGAAATGAGCGAATAATTTTAAATAAATACGTATTGGCAGTAGATGTAGGTTAATCACAAGAAAATCGGGCGCTGTCGGAACTTTGTAGAATATTGCCGCTGTGAATATGACATGAATACGACATGCGTTACCCCAGGGATGTCCAACATTTCGTCAGTAACGGGAAATTAGTTGAAGCGTACGACTTACATTGGGCATTGTATTAATCTGTCAAACAATGCCGACTGAAATAATTAGAGTACGAACAGACTTGTATCTTGTGTTACAACATCAAGGATTTTCTTCTTCAAAATATTGCTTTAACACACTCCATTTCATAACGAATCGATGAAATCATTTTCCTTTAAGATGCCACTGGATAGATATTCAGTTCACAGAGCGAAAATCACCGAATGCTTTCCGATCATCAGTGACTAGTCAATAATTTATTATGAATATTTTTATGCCTAGGTGTCCGCGATGATGTTTGGCGATCACTGATGTAACAACATATAATGTCCAACTTTCAATAACGATATAACTTTATCGTATTACAATAGTTTAGGGAAGCATTGAGATAAATGGTGATAAGAGTTTCAATATTTTAATTATATATTAATTATACTATTTTATGTATTACGATGACCATCCACGTACTGATGGTCTAATAACAGAAGCATGTCGTTAGGGAAATGATTTTTTGTCAAAAAATATTTTGCTAGAAGATGAAGTAATAATTAACGCAGGTTAAACATTACAGTATAGGACGAGTTAAATACAGAATTCCATAAAGTTTCTTCCCCGTTAGACCCTATCACATAAAATGAATCAATAATTTGGAATGCCTATAAATATTTTGTGCTGTGAAATTAATTTTGGTCCTTATCGGTACACCACTCACACTGTATTAGGCTACACGAAAATCAATGTAAGCACATCGTAAATTTCTAATGTGTTTAAAACGTGCCATGATTATTTAAAGCGTTTTTTGAACGACGTGTTTTAAACTAAATGCAAGGAAAATTACAGACGTAGTTGGGACTATACAATTTTAAATTGCAATGTACATTACATGTACACTGTACATTAATTAGTGATGTCATGTAGCGTATTATTTCTACGGGTTATAACCCTGTATCAGCAGTAAATTAAAATCTGAAGTAATACTAAAAATTTAACATTCACACACAAGCGTTAACATGTTTATAAATTCTATCAGAGAACTAAGACATGAATTTCGATTATATTTTCAGGTGAATTCTATCACGAAATAGCAGCACAGATATTACTGGTAAGTCTACGACAAGCTCGAAGAAACGAACATTTTGGTATTTTGTCGAGATCGGACCAGGACTGCATTCTGCGTCATGTGTGGAACGAGTTATTCCTCCTTCATGCGGCCTACTGGCCAATAGACGTCTCCGCCTTGATACGGAGGGCTCTTAATAATGGCCACATCTCGAAGGCTGCTAACAACAGCGCCAGCCCCAACAGTACAAGCAGATTGTTGCGGAGATCGCTTGAACTATGCCAGAATCTGCAATTGGACGCAGTGGAACTTTCACTGCTGGAAACTCTTATTTTATGTAGAAAAGGTAATTTATTACGTTAGACTCTAAGTACTCCAGTTTAGGGAATTAAAAGAAAACATTAAAATACCATTCACTGGTAGGAAAAATTCTCAGTCATATAAAATGCAGCTTTACCGATAGATACAGAATACAAATTCGACTTTAGTGTATAAACATAAACACACCTGAGATATGAACTTTCATTCCAAACTTCGTAAATAGTTCGCCGCCGTCAGAACCTGATACTCGGTCGAAGATTTAGCCAATTCACTATAAAAATTCAGTAAATAAATCAAGAATCAACCAGTAGCAGTAAAGGTGATGTTTTTCCACCAGACCTAGCGGTGACGACGGAGGATGCTAAGCGGTTGGAGTCGATCCAGGACCGAACCCAAGTCGCTCTTGCACACTACGCTGCCCAGTCTTCACCCCACCAACCCTCGCGATTTGGACGTCTCCTGCTGGCTCTGCCCGTCCTCTGCGGGCCCACAGCTCAGAGCACATCATCACAACTATATGAAGTCTTCATCACGCGAGAATAATGGACGAAGCGGTGCGATTTGCACCGACTCCCTTTAAAAATTGCCGTCAGTCAAAATAAAAAAAAGGCAGTTTTTCTGAGTTCGACGCACAGAGTTAGTAAAGTGAATGCACAATCGGGGTGGATATTTTGGCAGCTCATAACTTTATATTTTATCTCCAAAATCACTTCCCGAATTTCGACGAACTTCGGATCTGATCCAGACACTAAAATCTGTCACGTGAATTTAATTGTATTTCAGTCAAAAAACCTAAGGCACGAGAGTTGATGGAAGGGCAATACTAAAATAAGTAACTAAAGGACTCTACTATATAAGTCAGTTGATTCTGAATTTCAACACTCAATGCACATTAAGAACAGAATTTACGTACAACTCACTGTATGTATAAACCTGACATGTAAATGCAGATGTTCTTGTAACGTTCACTTTAAACATATTTCGGTATTTTGCACTACATTTAACAAAATTTAAAGAAAAATAATTTAGAGTTTCTTGTGCAAATCTCCACTGTTTATTAAATGTTTATTTGCAACGGAAGAAGAATAAATTCAATGAGGTATGTGAAATGTTAATAAAAATGCACTTGGTAACTCATTTTACTGCAAACAGCGGCAGACCTTCGCACCTTTTACTGTCTGCACATCTTACACGACGGCAACAAACATTTCATTACCAGAAAGACACGGCTGGACGATGCAAAATCAGGTCCGCACTCCGATGTTGGGTCATACAGTGCGTTCTCTGATATACTGGAAAGTATCTGTCACTCCGGCACCTACCAGAAGCCGCATGACTTACAGCCAAGCGCTACGATGTTTTCCCGACATGACTCAAGTATCCCTCCATAAAACCTATTAAATTAATTCCTTTTTATAGCATTTTCTGCTGGGAAGCGACAAGTTCATTCTGTTATTTCAGTGAAGGCACCGGATATTAGACCAGCAGATACCGTTTCGAAATGACACAGTCTCCTCCTACAGGTTTCTGAAGATTGAGACAACATATTTCTCTGAAACGTTCGTATCTACCTACAAGTCCACAAGGCGTTACAACCCGAAATATCAACATCGACATGTTCACCGCTTTGAGAACTTCGGATCTCAAGAACAGTTTACTTTTATTTAATCAGAAGCACACTAAATAAAAAAAAAACCCTTCCAAAGCCATACATTGCACTAATATAAATAGTTCATTTTCATACATTCTAAGCTTAATGAATCGAGTTTCACGCAACAAAGATGAAGTGGAGTGGAAGTATAATTCTACCTATTCTTAACAACCGAAGTAAATGGACGTGTTCAGCTTGACGTTCAGGTCGCTTTACTAACGGGAAAAGATCTTCAAGTTCCCACCGGATATGATAACGGGTGAATGTGATGGCGAAAAGAAGAAACCCTGCTTCTGCTGGGAATCGAACCCCGTATCCAGTCATGTAATAACTAAGCTATTCGGGTTCATTGTGTTTATACACTTGTTTGATGACGTAAACGTGTAAAATATGAGAGAAATCTAATGTGAATATTATTATTATTATTATTATTATTATTATTAAGTGTTCTGTCTTACGACAGGTCCATTGCTCTGCCCGAAAAGAGCTCTCCAGTTGTCCCTATTCTCGGCTTCTCGCTTTAATTCCTGGAACGTCATCTTCCTTCCTTGTTTAAGGTCGTCGGTTAGCTGTATCAATCTTCTTCCTAAATGTGAATATAAGACTGATAATTAAACATATAAAGCAATAATAATAATAATAATAATAATAATAACTGCTGCTATTACCATGCTGAAGAGTTAGTAAATTATTTAGTTTGTAATCTTTCCATAAGACAAGATGTGACTTATAGTCCAAGATCTGCGTGATCAAATGTTCACCAAAAATAAATAAGCGAGAAACGAAGAAGAAAAAATTGTGTGCACATTCCAGAACATGATAAAGCATTTTAAAAGGAATAAGGATATTACGCACGTTTTTCACCAACATATCATTATAATATATTGGTTTGGTCCTATTATAATACAAATACTATTCACTCTGCAACAAAATAAAACTTTTAACAAAAATTTGATAAAGGAGGTTTTTAGTTTGTTTGGGTTCACCTGAAGAATGTCCTGCAGAATATTTCAAAAGCAATTTTATTCCAGCACGATAAGTGTAGACCAATAGAATTCACAACACGATGTTGAAATCAACTCCAATCGTTTGTTCCAGTTTCCTGCATTGAAGTTCGTTTTACAGTCATAATAGTAACAGTTATTTATAATCCAAAACCTTACGCTGTTTCTAAACGCCAAAATGAGCAAGACATTTAATAACGCACTGTCACGTCACTTTTGTTTAGGCCGATCTCTTCCTCACATCGATACCGATTACAGCAAAAGTGAAGCAAGGCACTACCAACTTCTAAAACTTTTCTTTTTTTACTTTTTTCTGACTACTTGGCACATAACGTGGTTAAAACTTTGTTTTTCAAATAAAATACTGTGTATACTGTAAGAGTTTTGAGTCCTTCCAAATTGATCATCTGAATTTTGTCATAGAGGCCGATTTCTGTCGGTAGATTTTACTTTTTACTCATGTTATAATGTCAGGATATTTTACAAGAGAGGTATATTTGTGTGTTGCATCACTTTTGCCTTGTTGATACCAATCACACAATACGGAAAAAAAAACAGGTAAAGTAACACAAAATTCTGTGGAAAATTTATTACTGCTTTGGAAAAACATATTCTAAATGAGTGTAATTTCTTATTAATTAACGGACACAAATGATAAACAGTGTGTCTAATACTGTCAGTTTGTTTATGACAAACTTGCATACCAAGGCTGGGGAAATAATTCACATGAAATACCCATAGTTCAAGTAGAAGCATTTGCATACTGAACTGGTGATGACAGTATGACGCATTCCGTGACAAAACACGCTTCTATATACGTACTTAAGTTTAAGGAATCTTTACATTACTGTCAGTACATGGATTGCCGATGTTAAGGAGAATGTTGATATTAAGGAGCAAAGTAACTGTATGAAGGAGAAATTTGAAAAAAATTAGGAGTTTAATAATTTATACTCATCAAATATTATTAGGGCAAGAACAACAAAATTGGTGAGAAACATGGCAAGCATGAGAGAGATAAAAATGAATACGTAATTTTGGTAGGAGAAACTGAAGAAATAAACCACTTAAGAAGCCTAAGAGTCGATGAGAGAGTAATAATAAAGTAGCGTTGAAGGAATAGTAACGTATACACTAATATCATTCGACACAAGCGAAGTTTTTCAAACACATCAGTGAAACGTCGAATTGACAAAGGACAGCAGGATGTCTTAATCAGTTCAATGGCTGTTAGATTATCGACGAGGGCTTTACTTGTCTTCAGGGTTCATAAACTTTGTGAGTTCTCTTTAGGGTGATATATTTTAAGGACGCATTTCTCTTCACAAAATTTTATAATTTCTGCAATCTGTTACAAATGTACAAATTAATAAAAGTGATTTAATGCCTCAAAATTTAATCTCAAAAACTGCTGCTGTAGACTATTAATACAGACTGGAGAGTAAAAGATATCGGGTACTTTCGAAAAATGGATGGAAGGAGTAGGAAGAGACCAGGAGGTTAATGCGTGTTAATAATGATGAGAAGTAAAACTGGATTAATTTCGGATGAATTCCATATCCAACAGAGAACATGGACGCGTTCTACCATTACGAAATAAATTCTCAGCAGACAGGTGCTCACAGATCTTTGATCGCTAAGTTGGTGTGTGTGAATAATATATGGGTATTTCATATATTCCTTTTACTATTTATACTACAATCTAACAATGTAACACCATTTGACAGGGTACACAAAATTAACACTTTATAAAGATAGCTAAATGTAACACAATATATTACTACAACATACAGTATACATATATTTTCTATTTACACGCATAATTTAATTTGTGCTAGTTTGTATCTTGAAGTCTATATATATCTAAATTATTATAGTGAAGTTTTATTGTTGATATAGGAATTATGGTTTTCCTTTTTGATTTTATATTACGAATCGTCTAGTGTTTCATTTGTTGTTTTTGTTTTGATTTAGGTAACTGTCATAATGACAAATATATCAAGTCATTGATTGTATATAGCATTCTGATATTTCGAATCCCTGGCAGGGAAGCTGTACGATGCTCGGTACTATGGTTCCCATTTTATCTACCGACCAGTTTCGGCACGCAAAATCTGGGGGCCTTGTATTAAACCGCAACAAAAGGGCACGGGAACCCGGCTTTCAGAGCAATAATTTAGGGATAGAAGAGTACTTACATTTCTGGAAATAATTGTACCACAAATGCTGGACAAACTTATTTGATACAGTATGCCCTGTTTTGGGGATTTATTCTTCTTTTGACTTCCGAGACAAATTATCATAATGCAACGACGATCTATATCCGGAAGCCTTTAGCTTACACAAGGCATGAATTAAAAGGGTTTTGCTTACGTTTCCCATCGTTGTCACTAATCTAAAAAACAAAATCAGCAGAAACTTGTCAGCATATAACACACAGACGCATGAAAACGGGAGTAAAACCAAAGTATCAGTTTAAAGTATTTTGGTCAGAAAACCAGCATATAAATTATGTACTGGAAGATACTGTAACGAAGACATAGGAAGAATTATAAAGCATTTTCCCTGGTAATGTAGGAACGGAATGTGGGCGTATTCTATTTTAATGTCTGATAATGACATCAGACATATATATATATACAGGGGACAGGATAAACCTGTGAATAAAAACACACATTAGCGCTTGAACCACGAGTAAGAATTATCGAGATAATTGATGTGCCAGAAAACTGAAGTTAGGACCTCGTTATACGTTATAAACTTCGGTAAGGCATTATTTTTAGTAGTATTTTTTTACAGAAAACCAGGAAGTTTATTAATTATGCACCAATGGTACGGTACTCGGTGTTATCACAGAGTTATAATTCTAGTTTGATAATATTAATAAATATTATGGAGTGACGCCAATAAAATATGTCGTAATAAATAAAGAGATTTGATTGTAACGATGACGAATAAATACTTTAACAATAATCAAAATTAACTGATTTTAAATGTTTACTGTAATTTATTATTGCTATTGAATCTGCCTTTGAGGACCGCACTGCCTCTATCATAAGGACTTCAGCATAAACAATAAACATTAGTTATGATTAAACTTACTTAAAATAGTTATTAGTTACTTTCACAGCTCGAAGAAGATCAATAATGTAGTTCTAAACTAATGCATTAGACTTTTCTAAAAATACGTTCTGAAGCGAAAAAAAGTATTAACTAATTTTCTGAAGTTTGTAGAGATGATTTTCATCTGGAACCGAAGCGCCATACATTTTTTTTGTTACCCTGCATCTATACTTCGTGGTACTCTGCATTCAGCCTTCAAATTATGCACTAGCATACATGTGTACGTTTCCCTTTTACAATGTTCTCAATCCAATCATCAGAGAAACCAGGATACATCGAAACCTAGTCATAAAGGTCTCAATGCGCCATTTTTTGTGTTTGTGTAAACACTGCAACATTTAACATGATTTATAAGTTGTTTAGAAATCTCTACTCAGTCCTATTTATAGATCCTTGCATCCATTAATAATCTAGGTCTAACCTCGTGAACTGACGCTGCCTCTAAGCACGCGTCAGATCAAGAATACACAAAGATATTCTAAAAATTACCCCATAAGCGATTAATTTATACAATTATGTATCAGGTAGAAAATAGATTCTCAACAGTTTCGATAAGTCTTTGAAAAGTTGTGAGTTCCGACTCTCTCCATCCCATTGAACCCGCGGCGAAGATCGAAATGAAGTGCGAAGTAAGAGGCACACATTCACGTGCAAGATTACAAACAACTGTTTAACTAAAGCAGAGTCAATTACTCCAGGGACAGCCAACTGCTTGGAAACGCTGAGTGTCACTTGGTATTCAAACACTGAGTGAGCGTCGAAGTTAAAAAACAGATCTGGAGGAGCTACGATGTGAATATGAAGGTTTAATCTCGTTTCGGCTCTTTATTAGAAGTAACGTTTCATCCCACGAGGAGAACCCGTCTACTGCCATTTCTTATTATTAAAATTTCGAACCATTACAATTTTCAAACGATGTGGAGGGAAAGAAATTTTTCAGAGATCAAAATCATCATACTCCAAGCTAAATCCATCCAGCAACAAGAAGCCCTAAACACTAGCTGATTACTGTGTTTTGGGTTGTTGCGT
>NW_019059928.1:454668-482022 GCF_000696155.1 Zootermopsis nevadensis
CATATGCAATCTCAGTGTCCGTCTGCCATGACAGCGCGCTTTAAACCACGTGGCCCTGAATGGAACTGTGAAAAATAAATGAGATTCCAGAAATGACAACACTCACCTACGAGATTCAGATGACCCACGGAAAAACAGAACCTCGTGAGTCTTATGGACACACTGGGTTTTTTTAAGTATTCAAGTGTATCGTGGTAAAGTTTCATCTTGTTTATCACCAAGACATTGTCTTGTCAACTCGTGTTGTTGCCTCTTTCAGCAAGGCACTCTATAACAAACTCTCGTAGGCAAAGACTTGGCTTTGCAACAAATCCTCTTATAACAAGTATTGATTCAAGAGCTCTCCAGATATTGCTGTATACCTTAGGGAAACCTTAGGTGTTGGCAGTCCATAATCATTTTACAAATTAAGTGTTATGCTATTGCAGTAGAAATATTACAGTGTTTTCCTTTAATTCATTAAATATATTGACCAAATATCTACATTAATATAACAGATTCCTTATTTAGAACTTAATAATCGTTAAGCTGGTCAATCATCCTGCATATTCACATCCGTCCTCCGTGTCTGAACGTCGTCTTCTTCATACGCGACCTGAGGACGATAGTGGGCCTTCGGGTTCCATAAAGTGCGGAGAATTTGCTGACTAGCTAACAGCTTTTAAATGCAGCGACTATATCTCCGGCCTTAAGAGTCGAAGAACTGTAGAGTGACTAGCTTCTTTCCAGAGACAAGTGAGCTTATATCTACTGTAAGAGAAAGACCGGTCGAATGGAGTGATAGAATTTGAGTCAAGGAGGGATGAAAGAGTGAAGAGGTGGGATTTGGAAGAGGATTTAAAACTCGGAACAAGTGTTCTACAAAAGAGGTGAAGGAGGGACGAGGCGAAAAACTGTGTGGCTCCTAGGTACAGAAGTCGGGAGATAAGGATGCTTTTTTGAAACGTTCAACTTACTGACTTGGTTGGAGCGAGGTAACTATTGGCGTAAAGCAGATGTCATATCACAGTTAACTCCCTCTAAAACGGAATATGTGGTTAAATATAAACCCTAGAATAGGCCTAAATATTTAAAAAAAAAATGTAAAATTTTCTCAAAAAACGAAAATCGAAAAGAAAACTACAAGTTTAATGGTAAGCATTCTGTCTTATTGCTTGTTGATTTCAATTCATATAATTTTATTTCAAGACAAGGAACATTCCTGAACACACAGAAAACGCGTTTTGTTCAGTAACACATATGCACACGCAATGCGGTCTGAATTGTGACTTATGTTACTAATTCTTGAGGCAACAGCTTATTTTAAAAAGCCACTAGTATAAAATAGAAGCAATTGACACTTACGATTCTATCATAAGCAGGTTTACTTTTTTTGAATACTTATTTAGGTAAGACAACATTCGCCAGACTTGTGAAGAATGTCCCTGCTCTATGGAACTCAATGTACTCACAAGACCCTGCTACTAGTACTTATCCTGAACCTGAGCAAATAACTTATGGGGCAGTCTATGTCTATCTGTCCGTCCCGTTTTTCCTAGAAACTAGGCTGCCAACATAAGCCTAAGCCACTTCTGGAACACACTTTTGCAAAACTGTGAACCGAAGCCACTGTTGGCTCACATTGTGACAACAATTCCCTCGGTTGGCCTGCTGACGTCAGTGTCAGTGACGTGGCGCAAAGAAAATTTATGGAATTTCAGTGTTTTTCAAAGAGAGCAATTTCCTAGCCTTGAAATGAACAGATCTCTTCAGATTTTCTGAATAATCATTTCTATTCGTCTCTCATCTCCGTCATCTTTTAATACATGTATTATCACACATGTATAGATGTAATTTTTAATAATGGTTAAGAATACAATAATGCAATTAATTTCACGGTTTGATTCCTCCAAACTGATTGGAACACCACACATCGCGAAACCGGCAGAAGGCAGCGAAAACATTTGCTTAATTATGATTCATGAAAGGCAAAGTCTGTAAAGCCAAAATGTACCATCCAAATAGTAAAGGGCTTTAACTTTTCCAGAAAAGTGTAAATGAGGGTAGAATGTCTTCTCACGCCATCTTGTAACACCCCCCCCCCCAAATATTTAAAAAAAAAATGTAAAATTTTCTCAAAAAACGAAAATCGAAAAGAAAACTACAAGTTTAATGGTAAGCATTCTGTCTTATTGCTTGTTGATTTCAATTCATATAATTTTATTTCAAGACAAGGAACATTCCTGAACACACAGAAAACGCGTTTTGTTCAGTAACACATATGCACACGCAATGCGGTCTGAATTGTGACTTATGTTACTAATTCTTGAGGCAACAGCTTATTTTAAAAAGCCACTAGTATAAAATAGAAGCAATTGACACTTACGATTCTATCATAAGCAGGTTTACTTTTTTTGAATACTTATTTAGGTAAGACAACATTCGCCAGACTTGTGAAGAATGTCCCTGCTCTATGGAACTCAATGTACTCACAAGACCCTGCTACTAGTACTTATCCTGAACCTGAGCAAATAACTTATGGGGCAGTCTATGTCTATCTGTCCGTCCCGTTTTTCCTAGAAACTAGGCTGCCAACATAAGCCTAAGCCACTTCTGGAACACACTTTTGCAAAACTGTGAACCGAAGCCACTGTTGGCTCACATTGTGACAACAATTCCCTCGGTTGGCCTGCTGACGTCAGTGTCAGTGACGTGGCGCAAAGAAAATTTATGGAATTTCAGTGTTTTTCAAAGAGAGCAATTTCCTAGCCTTGAAATGAACAGATCTCTTCAGATTTTCTGAATAATCATTTCTATTCGTCTCTCATCTCCGTCATCTTTTAATACATGTATTATCACACATGTATAGATGTAATTTTTAATAATGGTTAAGAATACAATAATGCAATTAATTTCACGGTTTGATTCCTCCAAACTGATTGGAACACCACACATCGCGAAACCGGCAGAAGGCAGCGAAAACATTTGCTTAATTATGATTCATGAAAGGCAAAGTCTGTAAAGCCAAAATGTACCATCCAAATAGTAAAGGGCTTTAACTTTTCCAGAAAAGTGTAAATGAGGGTAGAATGTCTTCTCACGCCATCTTGTAACACCCCCCCCCCCACAGTGCAATTAGGCTGTAATTACATCTCGAAAGACGACTACATGGTCGGAAAAGTCATTTTCATCGACTTCTTTTCCTTCTTTAAATTTATTTACACCACGAACTTTCCATTGTAATCTCTGTATTGATAACAATTAAATAAACCGTCCATGCAGCTAAAGCACCTAGCAATGAAATTCCCTGTCTCGTTGAAGTAAGATTTAGTTCGCGTTCAGGTGATAAATTTGGACTGATTCTGTAGTCTTTCAATTTGATTTGATGGCACAATGTTGGAAAACGGAATCTTCGGTTACGTCATTATAACAAAACGTATTCTAATAAAGTACAACTAAATTAGTTCGATTTAATAAATTAATCACACAGCATTACACAATTCGAAAAATAAAGCAAGTTGTAATAGTAGGTCGAGACTTTCAAAGCCTCCTCTACCGAAATACTATCCCAACTCCGCGGCGACTGAATAACAACTATTAACAATTATATCCGTAGCACAGTAAACACTATAACCATGACGGTATAAGCATTATTCTGTACTGTGTAAAGAAGAGAGATCATTCAACTTAAAATACTTCAACAAACATCGTCGCATATTTTTCAGAGAATATGTCACTGTTTAACATTGAATGGACTTGGTGCTTTTCCCATATCAGAAGTTCTCACACTTTTAAGTTGATAATACTGATATTTGTGAAGTTGTTGGAGCTGTGAACATAAATAAAAATTAAGAAAGAGAAGGCTACCACAGTATGTAATTGCTGTGGTCAGTTTTTTTCAGATCTTCGGTAAATTATATTAGCTTCAATCTTCTCGCAAGATAGGAAATTTCATCAACACATTGCGATGCGAGCTAAAAAAAGAAAACCTTTTTGTTCTGATCAAAGTGGGAAAATTAGAGTTCTGTCTGACTAATGTTCTGAACTGTCCAAAAATACATCCATCAACTCAAATACACGATTACGAGAGCGTCTAACCTTGAAGCTGGCAGTCATCTGATACAGATGACTTGGCCGATTGATCAGTTTCGTATGAAGGCGTTTTAAATTACACGTGAATGTCGGCACAATTATTTTCACGTCTCCCAAGAATTCTCAGTGATTTACAATCTATCCGATTATAGGTCTATATTCTTCCGCTCAAAAGTGGTATAAATTCTTAATTATGTTAGCGGAAAAATGAGAGTATGGAATCGCAAAATAACTTTCATCTCGGATTATGGGCTACGTGTATTGTAGCTTATTTAAAAACTGCCAGAAACTGTGAGATGGCGAGTTTGGATCTTCTACCGGAAAATGAAGCAGCTTTTTTTTCACTGTGCATTGGTACAGAAATAAGATGTTCTAACTTTTGAACACTGGGGCCTTGTCAAAGTCTGTTTAACAGACGACCTCTAAAACTCTGGTAAACTTCTACCAGACTACACGGCTCTACGGCGCAGAAGACAGCCATCTTCGTACTCACTGCCTTGAAAACCTCAAATCCTACACGGTATAGATGTTAGGAGATAACCCATAAAAAGATGGAACAGTTTTAACTATTTTAACTGGCTAAGGCCGTGATACTGATAATTTCACTACCAATCACAATTCTTATTCTTCTAATGATTGTCTCGATTAATTAAATCCACGGAGAATCCGGAGTTGAAGCTCAGTGACAAACATGTGATAATATGGCGGTGATTATAATCACTTAAAACAACATAAAGCACGGCACTAGTAAGGCACTCTGTCGGCCAAATCGATTAATCTCGTGCAGAGAACATAATTGGATTTCTCACACCTGCAGGGGACTGAGATTTATTTATAACTATGGGATTAGGGCACCAACACACAGCGATGTTTTTCTCTTCAGTTAAATAAAGGAGCGAATAAAGACTTTCTATTTAATATGACGTTGTAAGTTTACTCTGAACATAATAGCGATAATTTTTATTTAATTTACAACTGACAGATTTTAGGCGATAACTGCCTCTATTAATACGCCATCCGTACAGGCAACAATAAGATACTATTCATAATCACTTTAAAATATACAAACTTTTGAGCTATTTTTCATAATCGCTTCAAAAATGCACCATATATTAGATTTTTTTTTTTGGGGGGGGGGACGGTTGCAAATTAAACGAGTAAAGTAAATTAAATTTCAAAATCTTTACCGACAAAATAGTGAACAAATGCATGCATAGCTTAATACATTTGGCGTGTTAACTCAGTTACTGACTTTAGATTTTTAGTCCGTGGATGTTGAATTTTTATGCTTCCCAAGAAACAGGCCAGGCGAAAGAGAAAGGACATTCAGCAGAACAGAATTGGTTTGATATCATGGCAAACAGAAAATTCAGTTCGTACCTCACAGAAAGAACAACACGTCATCACGGTTACAACAAATTAATTACATTAGGCGTAGAACAAGAACATTTTATTGATATAAATTCGTCATTAAAATTGTCGGATCTAAATGAAAATGGCTCGACAATGTTTCGTAAAACTCCCCAATATTAAATTTGACGAAAATCTGTTCATCCTGTCTCGAGTTGTTAAATGTCAACAGACGGAGGGACAGACAACGATTTTAACAAGGGCTCAGCAGGCAGGGGAACGCGCCTAAACCAGAAAAGGAGAAAACAAAACAAAATAAAATAAAGAAGGGTTGCAATGAAAAGTTGAGAACAGTTGGAACAGTGATTCGAGGGTCCGGTATGAAGAGAATTAATTGGGATAGTTTGTATTTGATTCCGAACATTCGGCCGGAAAAATACAGAATGCCTCAGCGGGCACAGCCGATGAAATCACCTTCCACTTGAATATGAGCAATCAGAATTGAGATTCTCTTTTCCAATACCAGTAACAAATAAAGGAAATCATTTGTCTGGTGTTTGACAACACACTTCATTAACCAGCTTCATGTTACATGATAAATTAGTTTGTAATCTGCCCTATTGAAGTAAATTAATAGCAACACTATTCAGACAAATAGCGTAGTTAGCCTAAATATCCTGTTTTCCGAATCAGCTACCTTTCTATTGTTCTCAGGTTTGAAAGTTGATTTGCCGTGCGTGGTAATTTGAAGCACAGATGGCTTTTCTCGCAGTAATGCGTAATTAAATTGAAGTTAGTGCAAAAACAATGCAGATCCTAATCGGCGAATATTTCCTCTTGGAGTTTAAATAAGCATAGCAATGACCTCATGGAATCATTCACATAACAAAATATTGTACACTAAATAGGAAAATTTATAAGTAATTTATCTCAGCCACTGGTCCATGGAATATTACCGTCCCGCAAATCCTAGTTTTCGCTAATCTATTTTACCATTAACTGAAAAACTGTTATTATTTTATAACAACTCTTTTCGTCTTTGCTTTCATTTCTTGTTATCAGAGAATTCTCCCGATCCAAATACGTTTGTCTTTGAATTATACACCATTTTAGACAGGTAATGCATTTAATTCCTGCTCAAAATGTAAAACTGCTAAGTTGTATAAAGATTAGACCTATGCCACATCATACATCGATCCTTACGACTGTAAGGTAAATTTATCGAATCTGTTTCAATTACAGAATTTATATATGGCCACATGAGATTAGAAGATGATTAGGAATGGAGAGCAGATTAGGATTTTAAAGGAGACGATTATGGCCTAAATGAAGATACTATTACGGAATTTTTAGCTAGAGGGGCTGAGAAAAACCACGAAGAGCCAAGATGAGGGTAGTCGGTCACGCGGCAAAGACACGAAATTGGCATCGCCAATACATGGCACGAGTGTTACCACAGTACATCACGTGCACTATTAGAGCTACACGTGGTAGTTCTTAGCGTTATAGCCAGTGATGTTTCGGTGGAATATATTGTCTCCGTATTTAGGGCTGAACTTTAACCTAACCCAGCCCCAAAGCATTATCAATAATGCTCTTACTCACCCGCACGAGGTCTGTAAGGAGCGACAGACGGAAGGACCAGTCCAACTTGATCTCGTCCTGAACCAGAACGTCCTCGAGCGATCCCCGACTGCACCACTCCAGGACCAGTGCTGGTCGATTGGCGTCCGTCAGACATCCGATCATTACGTTCAGGTTCTCGTGTCGCAACCCGTGTACCTGCATACAAAGAATTGGCGTGGTACACTTTAGGGGTCTGAAGAATCACCTATCTTATAAACAAGCATGTTTTCTCAGTGATTTATTCAATAAAATTTATTATTCCGATCGGGAATGACAATGATTAAATTTGTAATAATAAAAATATATATTAACAACCATAAATGTTCACTACACGTCTAAATAACAAGAAGTTCTGTGAACATCGTATGATGACTACTCTCCTTCAAAATACGAATTTCTCTATCAAGCAACGGTCTACATTTCCCTGTTACTTGACAATGGGACCAATTTGAGTTATTTTCCTCCGTATCTGTTCTTAAAACACCGTCAATCTACGTTCTTTCTCTATGGAAAGAGGCAAAGATTTACACCCAAAGAAACAATAGATACAGCTACAGTTTTTGTTATATTTTGTTCCGCAGGTTCTTAGACAGGAGACAGGAAGACAAAATATCATAAACCTGATAGCAGCAAGCCTTTTCCAAATTTAATTTTCTCTGGAGTTCTTGGTAAACTTTTTCTTGATTTGTTTCTGCCATTACAAAATATATGATCCTTGTCACATACTCAAAACCTTCATTAGTTCTCTTCTTATCGTGATTTTGTCCTGCATCTTGCTAACAAGCTACTGTCAATAATTCTCTTGGTGGGACGACCCGCGTATTTTCTGACAGAACCAGTTTCCTTGTTATAGAGGGCAGTACTTCATATTTCTCCGAGATGAACCAAACATGGCGTCGAATCCACAAGAAGCAAGATGCAGTAACAAATTACTTCTATCATTGCATCAGCATATTGCTTGAACCTCTGCAAAGAACTCTAAGACAACCTACGCTCTAGACTTGGAGGGGGTCCTTCAGTTCAAGAAAAGAGTTCTCATTTGCAGCATACATAGACCTAAACCTTAAGAATATAACAACAGTAAAATCTGATTATAATTTAATATTTCTGTTAAGAAAAGTTTCCATTTAACACAAACTCAATGAAGCAGAATCGTCCTTAAGAAGTTGATAGCTGCTCAGGTAGTCAAATATTCCGCAATTTATGGAAATCAAAGGTTCATTACCGGGACCAAAGGAGGCCGCCATCGGCCCGTATTCTAATCCACATGAATCCAATCCACACCCGCCCACCCCATTGTCTTTAGATCCATTTTAGTATTATCCTTCAATCCAAGCCAAGTCTTGTGGGCGTCATCTTCCCTTTAGGCTTACGAACACATTTCTGTACGTATTTTTTATTCTTACCAATGAGTGCTACAGGCCCCGAACTTTAATTTAATGCAGGAACGAATTCCTTCCACAAATACAAGTTTCACTATTCCTTGCCCTGTGATTCCTATTACAGCAAAATCATTGGACGTTCAAATAACTGCAGTCAATTACTGAATATCTTCTTCAGTTTGTTTCTTCTTTCAGCTTCTACAATTTAGACATCTGACACAAATAGACTTGAGGAACGCCTTCACTGTTCCACCTCGCTATAAAGATGTGACGTGAGTTGTTTTAATTTTTGATTCTGCCAGAGTCTGCTATAAAGTACACAAATAAAATGAAGCTCGACCAAGATCTCAAGACGTTGAGACAAAACAGCTAATATAAAAGACAAAATGCGTGAGTATTAACAAAACTCAAGGAGTTCTAAAGAAATATCGGTTCTTTTAGCAAGGACAGTGGTGGGATCACCTCCTCGTTTTAAAATAAAACAGAAAAAAACAGATCAAGGGATGAACTAGGCCGCTCCAGCACACTTTTCTTTTCCGTAAAAATCAAAGTGCCTCTTCATAACACTGCATGATATCCATTAACGTTCCGTTCGGCGATGGGATTTCCAAGCTACTGGTTTCAGAGCCGCGTTAGCAGGAGAGATTTAGTTCTGTCGCTTACCTCTCGGATATGGAAACTCTCCCCCACGACTTGAAATACTGAAACGAATTCTTGCGTGGTCCAGCAGACACAGCAATAGTTATCCTTCTCATTCACCGGTGTCAGAGCAGTTTAAATCTCGGGAATGCTTACAGTTAATACCATTCGGTTCAGAAACTTTCATCTTACCTTGCCCCACCTAAAATCCTAAAGATTAAAATGTACAAAAATACAATTCCATTAACTGAGATTTGTACTTCAACGACGGTGATATTAAAGAAATGCGGTGTTGTGGATTCTGACACCGCGTAGGTCTGTAGATTATTAGTAACGTTTGGGAAGAAACTGCTTCCTCAATCTTCAGGATAATAGTGAATGGACCTTGGATGTCTATGGCTTATGTAAGAGAGACCAAAATCACTGTTCACGCTCCGGCCGTTTCACCCCCGGATAAAAGAATATCGATCAGGAGCTTCTGGCTAAATTTTAGATCTGATCTGATGTGCTAAATATGGCGTCCTTTTCGGAGTCGATTTGTTAGCGTCGAGTCTTGTGATATTGCTAGGTTCATCTGCGCAGAAGACGGCATCTTGTGTCGAAATTTGAAAAATCATCGGGGATCTAGTTGTGGGTTTCTATGTATCACGTATATCTGCTCGAGGGTCACGTATCGTTGAATGTTGTAGAAAAAAGTATCCCTAAACCCAAAGTCTGTACCGAGATTCGAATTCAGGGCAGTTTTTCGGGTTTCTGACCTTACTCCTGTAATATCCTCTCTGAAAGTAATAGATTTTTCCTGTCCATCTTAAACTTCTTCGTTTAAATGGATGCAAACAACTCAAAAGAAGAATGACTTTATCGCTGCATAAGGATGATATTAAGGTTTACTGATTTTCTCAAACTCGATTCATCGTAAATAGATTTGTACACTGTCCAATGCAAATTATACTTATCATTAAGCAGAAAACATTGAACAACTATTCTACATGGCGTTCATTTAACGAACTATACGCACTTTATATTTAATAAAACAATTAAAAACGTGTAAGCCACTTGCACATAAATTTCCACCCATGTTTTGACACTGAATATGGAGACTTTTACGAACATTAAGTACAAAACCCACTGTCTTGAAAATTTGAATACATCACCTTTACTTCCATAGACAAGTTTAAACTTTGTCTTAATTAAACTGGATTTGAGAGCGTGGACTGGATTTAACTGCCTCCGAACAGGGTCCAGTGTCGGGCTGTTGCAAACATGGTTATGAACATTTAGGTCTCATACAGAGTGGGTAATTTATTGACTTCAAGCTCCTCAAAATGGGCTCTGCCCCACGGAGTGAGTTAGTTCGCTTGCTGACACAGTTTCTTACAAGTTTGGTAATCATGCTTACCGTAACGAGCACATCCATGGCCTTGCTCTTCAGTTCGAACGCTCCCTGAACAGGGATTTCCTTCAGTTGCACCAAATCCCCCTGAAACGAAATCATTACTGAAATGTGTACGGCTGAAACATGGGTTTACGTAAGAACTTTTCTGTCCGACTTCTTCATACACAGCGACGTAAAATCAATTGGCGCAGATGAGAACAGGACGACCGCTTACGAAACTCCGTATCTGAATGGAATTCTGTTCTACGGAAAATTCTGCGTGACTGAACCAGCTCAACGATGCTATCACCTCTTCATGCTATCGACTCGATCCGTTTGCAATGAGAACGCAGGGTAGCTGTAAAGGTACCGAACAAGGAAGGCGTCTCTTGCAACTTGGGAGTTTGGAGAGGGATGTTACCCCAACACCGAAAAACACGCCTACTACGAAATGTTGAACAGGGGAGTTTGTTTTGACAAATAATTTAGAATTTAATTATACAAGTGTTGGTGATTATTTTTAAGATCGATATATCTCAACATCGATGTAAATATTGACTACTGATAATGCAAGGCTGTAGAGCGGTAACAGCTCGTCCTACGTAAAAATTTCCAAAAACTGGGCCTGGAAACACGTGACTGGCAACAACTTTTCCTTCTTTACATGTTTCCTTATTTGGAAAATAACAAGAGTTCTTCTATGGCCCCAGACTTACGAAACACAATGTGTGAATGTCACTAACCTGTTAGGAACTGATCATAGAACAAAGTATCTTTCTGACTGTAACCTGCATGAACTGAAGTGACTAAGGGATTAGCTTCGATAAAGTGCAGACGTGATTAAAGTCACCGACATCGCCAGAGACCGGCAGCCGCGACATTGCGCACTGGGTTTAAACTTACTTATATAAACTACAGTCAATTGTTATCTTTGGTTTGCTTCCGAAGGCACTTACATTGTATCTTGCTTTTGGGTCCATCATAAGGTTTCTAGCCAGGCTAGTTGTACTGCCAGCGCTTTTAGCCTGCGGGTGAGACCTTAAGGAACCTATAGAACCCTTAAGTAGATCAGGCTTATCGACTTCTGGTCCACCAAATTCCTGCAGCTGTTGTAACCAACAACACAGCATTGCTTCAATGCCTTCGTCAACCTGTAAAGAAAATGTTTCGTGTTGCGTTTTGTGGGAATTTACATAGAACGTGTTACATCATTTTTACCATTCGGGACTCACATTTCATCCACGCATATCTGAGACAATACACTTCTGGCATTAGTAAATACGTAAGTTCGTAAATTATACGAAAATACACGCGTCTAACACATACAGGTATGCATACACGCGTCTGCATGCTTGTCTGTAAAAGACATGTGAGGAACTACCTGGTGTGTGCATATGGAATAGATATCGTTCACTTTAGTTCTTGTCCTATAGAAAGTACCACAAAAATGCATGCTTCAAGACCACGAAGGGACCCCTTACTGCGCGGCCCTTAGTCTACAGTAGAGCGTTGCTGGCTTTGCTACGCTGCGGGTTCTGTGCTATCTTCAAAAGCCTGGACTCCTGTTCGTGTTGCAAAGTTTTATAATTTTGTTGTGACCTTGAATAATGATAAAAACTGATGCCCTCTCCCGTGTGCCGAAGTGTTCCAAGAGAGTCTGCAGATACCTGTGAGTGAGATCAGACAGTCAGTGTTTACTTACCCTAAGAGAATCAGCGACGTGAGGAAACACGAAGTCAGATGGCGTGAGGAGAATTTTGTACGGCCCTTTGGACATCCTCTTCTTCAGGAGTTGCTTCCTGCAAGAACCCATATCATCATGTCTATCAAGATAGGATAGGCAGTGCTCAGTTTATCAACGGAGAAAACGCGTGAGCCATGACACAGGAACGGCAATGCTAGACTTCTCTTTCTTTCATTCGTCTGTCCCTCTGTCCCGTGAAAACAGTCCGGTACAGGAGTTGGGAAGACATTAACCATCCAGAGGTACTACGAGAGAAATCGTCTGAGTACGATATGCGGGGTTTTATCAACGCGAATTTCAAAACATATTACACAAAGACGCAGATACAGTCAACAAATTTTGTAACAATATTTTCGTTAAACGCATTAATGCCATTATTCATTTTTCAAATAACAGTTGAACTGTATGCGTATTGAATGCATAATTTACACAGTCCGCATGAAAAAACTCATAATTGGGAGAACGCGTCTGTTCTGTTCGTCCGCTTATTTCATATTCGAAAATGCTGAACGAATTTCGATTTAACTTCGAGTTTGAAGCCGAAGAATGCAGTTTAACTGTGATGTACATGGGTCAATTGAAACGTTTGTGGAAAGTTAAAATAGTTGCGTATCAATTTTCTCAAAAATGGTCCATCTTATATAAAACATCTGTTTACAGTTAATTCTATTTACAGAGTCTTCAAAGGTAAACGTTATGTTTTAAAATAAGCTATACTTTCGTAAATACGATACTCACAGTACACAACTACGGAAGACATAATAAAATTATGGAGACTTGTTAAAGTACTTCTAAGGAACACTCCTCAAACAACTAAATTATGTGTAGAAATTGAAGCTGTGGCTGATGATATTAATGTTCACAAGATGTTAGCTGCAACAGTTCATTATTTCTTCCTAAATTTCTGAGATGTACAGAGACAGACATTTCAAATATTGGAAAACTCTCCATAAATATCTGTGCTCCTGACATCTTCAGCCAGTTTGCACTATGAATATTTATGAAAACAGATTCATTTAAAACCATATCCGTATCGTTTATTTTTTAAGACATCACAAACCCCATTTGGAGCGACAGAGGTAGCAAAACAGATTTACTGGCCGGAATTCCAAGCGCAGACCACGCGACCGGCTGAATGATCCGTCATAACGACATATTTATAGCCCCGCGACTATATTTACACCTGTGGCTACAGAAACTGTGATACTGAAAGTTCAGGTCATGTTCCAGTAATAAACAGACTTATAAAAATCCTTTTCCCAGTCTTCTCATATTATTTTATACGGTTTTTCAGTATTAAAATATTTATGCGTACAACTCATAAGAAAATATGGAATAAATACACAACTTTAACCTAACTTCGTGCAGTATTTTATGACGCAATTATAGAGCTGAACGGCTTAAGGTGCTACGTTCAACCACTGGGGGCAGCAAATTTACTACGAGAGTGGAAAGAACGACCTTTTAACGCTAACGAGATGATTAATAAGTCTAGCTTCTGTTGTATTATAGATGTTAACAGAATAAAGAGACGGCGACTTTTAACACGGGGGAAGTTCGAGAAAGTTCTATTTTATATGCATGAAGACCAAAATGTTAATAAGAAATAGTGGGAAAAAGAAACGATTTTTAACTATAAAGCATAAAGAAAAATAAATGGGATTACAAATAATAATAACTGGACGTTTCCTGCTATATGAAATCCTATTTCTGTAATACCGTGTTTTCAAATTAAGAATATATAATTTACCCCCAACAAATACACTAAGGATGGGGGAATATGTAATTCAAAATAATACAACAGCCAGGAGATACTAATTCTAATTCGTTTATATTCAAACATGATACTGCCATGAATTTGTTTCTACTGACTCATACCACCAACGGCATCGAAATCTGCCACATCTGGATGGCAGACACAAGGAAAGATCCTAATAAGATTAATTGGACTTATGAGAAGAAAGAAAACTCTCCTACTCTTTTATTTCCATGGAATTTTCTATTTAATTTCACCTGTTAAACTCTGGGTATGAACACGACTCGTCGAACTGTGGATCGATCTTTATCGACAACAGTTCCTGCACTCGATAACACGGTAAAACAACGCAAGAGCGGAAATGCCTTCGAAATCGTGATCCTGGTGCTGATATCTCAAAGATCGTGAAGCCACTGTGTTCTGCTTGCTCATTTTAATTCCACGGCAATAAATTGCAGTGTCCTTTACACCTAGAAGTGCTTTAGTTTGTTCAGTGTGATAGTTCCCACTTTAACCGTCTCTCAGAGAAGACAACCCTTCCGCTTAAACGGCTGGATTTGCTTTATTATGCGCACATCGTCCGTGGATAACACGTGAGAAGCTCGTTTCATTCTCTGTAAATACACAAATACTGCAGAACAAACAGGGGGCTTTCTACACATGAAGAGAATGGCGTTAAGTACTAGACAACGAAGGCACACGAAAGTAAAATAAAAAGGTAAATTCAAGTGACCAATTAACATACTAACAAACTATATGAAAGCTGTTAAAAAAATTATCTTCCGCCTTTATGGAATAAAAAAATTAGTTACCTCGTACATAAACGGCTGCTGGGGGACCCACAACAAGCCAGTGCAAAAGAGTTTCTTTCTACATGTCCTAAACGTTCCTATGTTTCAACTTTAAACCGATGTTTAAACTACCTCGACGCTGCTGCCTCAAAGCGTACAGAGCATACCAGTACAGAAAACATTAAACAATTTAAAGATACAGATTAATATTCACGGATGAAGAAGGAAAAATAATATTTCTGTGGGAAATCCAATATTAAATAAATCGAAATCCGTATGGAGGATTTGCGACAATGTTTTGAACTACCGTCGTATATCAAACGCTCAGTTTTCTGCGTTCTTTTCCTCTGGCACCAAAGAAACTGAAAACTGAATACCTCTTGTAAATAGGCACACACGTCCTCTTTATTTCTAAACAAATGAACTCGTTTTCACTAGTAAATCATAATCAGCTGTGACAGTTTCGAATGGAGTTTATCATGTCAGAGAGATCCGTGGATTTCATTACCGCGCTCCATGCAATCAGCAGGGCATGTTTACATTTGTATAGTTTCCTTCACACCCAATAAATGGCTTTATATCCCTCACGTAATTGTGGATCGAATTTCATTGTTTAAATCGTGTAAACTATTAACAAAAATCTGTTACCTAGCAACGGCTCCAGCGATGACGAGGACGGCAGCGCAAAGAGCTGAACAGATGACGATCGCTGCTATGTGCGCTCCTCTCAGTATCAGCTCTGAACCTCCTGCAATGGGACACATCTATGTTGTACTGTTCGTACAAAACTCGGTTCTAATTATAGAAATCCTGGACATGAATATGCAAGATTCTCCAACTTTTCCTATTTCCCAAAGATCCATTTTATATTATTTTATCTATGCCTCGTGTTCTCTTGTTCGGTGGAGTATTCTCTTCCCTTCAGGCCTCCCGACCAGAAAGTTGGAAGCACAGTGTTACATGCCCCACCCATCTCATCCATTTTGAGTTGCAATTGATTATTATGAAGTATTCACACGAAAGAATAGGGCAGTGGCCAACTGTATCTACAAAGAGGTCTGTCTCTCAGGTTCTTACCTGTCTGCTCAGAATCCACACAACTGTCATCATCTCCAAATTCACACGTAACGCCTTCTTTTTTTATTCTGGCCCAGTCTTTCAACAGTGGAATCAGCGGAACCAAGAGGAGTCGAGACCCATTTCTCGTCTTATTGGCTTCTTGCCTCTTACTTGCTTCAATCTGCAGAAGCGGTCGCCATTTCCCCACAACCATGTTGCTCGTTGCCGTCGCGTTTATCAGCTCCTCGAACCAGTCCAGCAGTACAAAGCGGTAAGCACAGCCATCATCAGAACAGCCGCTATCGTGCTGTACCGCGGAACTGTGTTGATGTTTCCTGTTTCTTGTACTCAACAGTACCTTCAAAGCTTCCTTCACTTGTTGCCATAGTTCCCATTCATCCTACAAAAACGCCCATGTCCAGTACATCAGTATAACGAGTTCAGTGGTAGAGGATCATTTTATAAAAAACAATAGACAATTAGTTGTTAAAGAAATTCATTGTTTTTATCGTACTCACATATTTTAATACGAGCGTACACTTTAATATTATACCCATCTACGCCCAGCTCACGTCTGCCAAGAGATAATTTTCCTCCATATGTTTAGACTAAAAAGTTGTATATAATTCTCATCTATTCCATGCATGCTACGCGTTCCACCCATCTCATTATCCTTGATCTGATATCCGTAATGCTATTTCGCGAATAGTGCAAGTTATAAAGTTCTACCTTCACTAAATCATTCCATAATATATATCTTCCATACGCGTATGCAGTTAACTTACCAAAAATACTATAGGATTACGTGGCATGAAGATAGAATATTGGCCTGTCAGGAACACGCACAGGCTGATGCACTCACCTCTGGATGCCGACTAAAGTTGCCTGCAGAGGGACCTTGGCTGAAGAGTTCCTCCACACTAACAGCACTGCCTGTCACAGTTAACACCAACATGGCCCTCTTGGTCGCCTGACTCATAGCTTCCGCTGGTAAATATCTCATCCACCTGGTGCTTGTATCCCCGGAGGGTCCCAAGATGTTCTTGGTACCACTACCAGGTATCGATCTCGAAAGTCTCCGTGTTTGAGTCGCTCTGGAGGTGATATCGATTCTGATATAACTTGGACTGGTACCTGTGTGTTCTGAGGTCGACAGGAAGTCTGATGAAGTGAAAGTTTCGTGAGATGTTTGAGCTACTTTAGGCAGTTGCGTAGAAGAGTGTTTATGAGAAAGCCTCGCGTTATGTCGAGGGTTTTGGAGATATGTGTAGCCTTCAGGACTTGAAGTGTGCGTAGTTGGTGCGATCATGGTGGGCTCGTGGATGGAGGATGATTCTGAGCTTGTTGGAGGGACAGGAAGGAATGGTGTGACCGATGTCAAGTGAACAGCGATCAGAGTGGTGTTCGGCAGATGAGCCAACCTAAGCGAACTGATGGCTAAGAGAAGATTGTCTGTTAGCGCTGAGCCCAGAAGTGGAAGACAGAGAATGATCGCTGTGGGAACAACATAGAAAAAACTCACATCAGTAGGCAACAAACAGAACAAGAAGAGGCTAGATAACGTTTTCGTTGGCACTAGTTTACTTTATATTAACACGCTGGTGGCTTTCCCCAGAATCAGCGACTTCAATTAAAACTAACATGGATATTCTATACATCCTTTAGAAGTTCCAAATGTCAAGTTTTAACAACATCTATCAAAGAACTCGAATATCCTAAAGCATAGATTGATACCCACATTACAGTATCGAGTCCTCTTGTCCCCACCCCTCGGACAAGGGTTCTCAAACTTTTTGTGCCTTGTACCCCTGATTAAGTCAAGTCTCGTACCCCATGAAAAAAGACATGGAAAATACACAACTTACATTTGAATTTTTTTATAGAAAACTAAGTACACAGTACAGCTTGGTTACAGCAAATTTAAATGCGATAAGTACATAAACTATAGGATTGGTCAAAGCTAGCGTTTAATTAATTCTGTAAGCTAGTATATGAAAGGGGATTTACCCCTGTAATGCATCTCTGGTATCCCAAGGGGCACCGGTACCACAGTTTAAAAACCGCTGCTCTAGGGGTCACGTTATTGCTACCTTAGTTGAAAGTTCCACGATTAAATTTAATACTACCTTCGAGGTATTCTATGGAACTCCTGCTTGAGATTCTTGGAAAGTAAATGAAAAGCTACGTTGCCATGGTTACTAGTTATTCTTGCTGATCTCACAACGAGACCACGCGACACAGCACGGCAGATTCATCAGGTGTTACATTTCTTCTACTGAGATATTTATTTTCACAGTAAGGGCTTGGCGAATGATCTGAACTAATGTTGTACGCAAGGCACATTAAGAAGTTTTCATATGACTCGACGGTCAACTTTGATATGAACAATCAAACTATGAAACAGTCGTTGAAGTGCCTGTTCACAGCGAAACCAATACCCATCGAGGAGTTTAATAAGTATTTTCCAGTACTTATAAGATAATAAATATAAGTTTTATAATGTATGTTCTTTACCAAAAATCACTACTTAGCCATAAATTAAAGGGGAGATAATTTAAGTCATAAAATCTGAAGATACACTACTTGAAATACCTAGACATAGATACAGGATATCATTAAAATAAGTCTTAAAAATAAACAGTAATGGCGTGGGTTCGATTTATCTATCTCAGGATAAGTGCCAGTGGGGAATTCTTCTAAACACACGCTAATAGAATGTTTGGTTCCACAAAAGGCGGAGAATTTATTGGACAGCTGTAGACTGTTTGCTTCTGAAAGATTCTGCTCTATGTAATCAGTTACTTGGACGTACTTCTTTTTTTGTAAAGGTAATACAGAGTTTCATTTCGGAAAGGAAGATTTAGTTTACCAATACGCACAATTTCTTTTTACCTTTTGAGCTCTTTATTAAACACAGAGGGAAGGGATATCCGTTTGGTGTTCGATGATTCCACAAAGAAACAGACCTACGTCACGGATAAAAAATGTTTTGTCAAAAGCTTTATAAAATCTGCTGCAGCACTTGACGTCATATTGGTCAGTATCGGTCAGAAAAACAGAACCCATTGGCGCGCGATCTTCACAGGACGTTTGGTATTATTGGTGTAAATTAGTAACGAATGACAGCTCAGACATTGCTGTCTGTGTCCTATAACTACGGGAAGACTGCTATTTTGTTGCTTTACAACCGTTTAATGCATAAAGTGATTACTATAGAGCATATTATTACTCCCTATCGTGAACCAATTGAATTCACTCCATCACCTTCTTTAATATTATCGTCCAAACTGCTCCTGTGGTCCCTAAGTCTTCCCACCGAGGTTCTTCGATAAATATGTATAAAATTTTCACCCCCATAACAATATAAGGCAAAAATACAAATTTTAACGCTCCTGATTATATTTTTCTCTGTCCCGTATCTTGTATCCTGTATCGTCTACTTTTCTCGAGCTTATAATTTTCCTTATCCTCCTCTTGTACTTCGTCAAGGATCTTCGCGGATGAAAACACATTCTGCATCTTGTACAGTTTTCATTCTTTGTGCGTAAGAGCGCGCGCGTTTTTGCAATGGTCGTCGAGTCTTTGTCACCGGTGTTCTGAACGCAAGTCTGCCACAGGAACACGGTGTCCATATTAGTATAGAAGGTAGCAGCGAGTCTCCACAGGGTGTATACAAGTTTTCCAGGTCATCTGGCTCAGTCTCTCCCATCAATAGACCTGCCTGCCTGCCGTTTCTCTTACTGACCCATGGATACATACTCTCTAACACCCGCAACAGACACGCTGGCGAGAAAGCTGTTTCGTTCTTAGTTTCCGAGTTACAGAAACCCCTCTTCATGGAATTCGAACTTCAGAGTTTCGACCTTTCTAAAATCTCCCCTTGACTTCAGGGCATAAGTATGCCAATCTTGGGGGATGAAATGGTTTATTCTACCTCGACATATAAGCGAACATCCATACACAATTTCAATTTTATAAGGTAAAATTACGTCAAACACATCATTAGCATTCATTAGTAATTATTTTATAAAATTACTAACTCATGCTATGAGTAATTTTAATAGGCTGGAGGGCTCCAATCTTTATATTCAAGTCCAGCGAGCCTTAGACTGAAGCACGAGTTTAAGCAACTTGTGTCTTTACCAGCCTCAAAGTCATTTCTATCTCCTCCCCTTGTGACTTTATCTTTTTATTCGGACATGAGGTTTATAATTTCAAGCTCTCCACCATTTGCCTTTGTCTGTCCACATAGTCTTCCCACCTCCTTTTATATCTGACGTAAACAAATATTTCTTTATCAACCCTTTGAAGCCATAAAGAGGAACAATATAAACTGGGGTAGTAGAGATAGCCACTACATTTAACCGTGGGGGAGGAGATTTACGCAAAATTTCTGCTACGAAGGTTCCCAGACAGTTCCCACTCGTCCTTCTAGTAAAGGTAGGTTTCGTAAAGGTTGGAAGTAAAGACGTAAGGCCGAAGCTCGAGTTAAGAATCTGATCCGTACCTCAAAGAAAACAACACTTCTCCATTTCGAAGACGATCTGGTTAATGTTGGAAAAGAAATACTCCCTGTTTGCACTGAGAGTCACACAAAACTCACAAATACAAAATGCAGAGTTACTCTTTGTTAAAACAGGTGGTATATATAATTACCAGTGGGCTTTAAATGGTTAAGTTAAACTCAGTATACATTCAACATGTTTAAATTTATTTCCGAGTCTCAATGACGTCATTACGCGACGCATTCATACACTTTGCTCAAAGGAGTCTCGCTAAACTCATGAAGAATATTTAAATGCAATTCTCGTTACCTTAAAATTGACAGAATTGAAATGAGAGAAATTGTCAGAGCTAGAAGTTGGGTAAAAGGGCGTTATCCTCAGGCAACCGCTGGACTAGAATGGAGTGCCCTAATGACTTGTAACAGACATGACAGGTTACCTGAACACAATTCGGAAGAGTTCAGGACAGATTGCTCACGTAGCAGCAAAGTTTTCCGACTGCCATTGATTTTCAAATGGAGTGACAGCCTATAGTTAGTATACATGGAGGAGGTTGGTTACCATCCCATTTGCACTGTTAGTTATTGACCAGTTTGCCTGACAAACAGCGTGTCGCTGAAGGCCAAATGGTCTTGTCAATTTAACTACCAGCCATCAGCAATACGAACATGACGGCCTAGCAAACTTGTGTCGTGAGACAAAACCGAAACGCCATTCAATGTACAACATATCAGAATCCATTATGCAGCTGGAAGTCTCGAGAAATGTGCAGCCTTCGTCTGGGTAACATTTGAGGAGAATGAAAAATGACAATATGGGAACAGCATGAAATATTTTGGTTTAATTAGCAGGTTTTCTGAAATGGTCTATAAGATATCAAATGCAGTTGTATGTTCGGAATAAGAGACAAGGATTATCTAATTATCAAAGAATGTTAGAAGCTTACTTACCCCTACAAGGCGAGGTTTTCAGCGGCTCTAACTTAGCAGTTAGTCTTTCAACGGACATCGAGATATCGGGTAGTATGACAAGATGACGGACCACGAAGCCCTCCCTCCTCAGGGTCAAATCAACGGTGTGAGCTAACGGAAGCCACCAGCCCGTGTCTGCAAACAAAGAAACATAATCTGTCTTTCTTGCGACACGGGTGTTAAGTTGTACGCCACTGAAAACCTATGATGTCCAGATACATTCTTTTCTGTTTTACAAATCTGAATACCTTCGATGTTCAGATTTTCGACACATATATCACATTGGAGATTCAGATATTATGTTTATGTGTTATGTAAAACGTAATGGATATCGAAAGTTGATTCAAATAAGAGTTATAGATCTTAAGAAGATAGAAAGAGTTGACATATGATAATATGTCAACTCTTTCTATGATGAGTTTGTGTTGTGAAACTAGATATTGCGTCATTTCAATATCATGCACAGTAGCGGTCATATTGTAAATATTAAAATTAATATCGCCCAACAGTTTTAATTTATGCCTCCAAATTTAATAGATATTCATTCCGTAATTTAGAAAATAAAATCTGGACAGACAGAAAACACGACTACGAGTGAATCTGCTGAATGACAGCTCGTTCTTATTTTTATGCGTAAATCATCCAAAGCTTTCTTAATTAAACAGGCGTCAGCCAAGTTTTTTAAACAAAAACGTTAACCTTTGACCTATGTTTAAAATTCGTTTTTCCTCATAAACTACAGCAGTTGTTGAAACAGGAGCCTGCAATTCTCTCCTGCGTTTTACATTCGTGCTACAGAAATTAATTAACTCATATAAAGACAAGTGCAAAGGCAATTAATTAGATTATTATAAAATAAACATTTAACTCAACCCATTGGGCAAAGTAAAATTCTAGATGATGTTCACGAGTCATATTTTCGGACTTAATAGCATGAAAATTAGCCATTTTTTGTTGAAGAATTAAAATTTATGTGACTGTAAAGTGATGATAAAGACAGCTACAGGTTTGCTATGGGAACTGAAATAACAGTCTGGGGCATATTTTAAGATTAGTAAATGAGGGCATTAAATAAAATGTTAAAAGCGTAGTTTGTTAAAGATAGGACTCATAATTTTGGATAATAGGAAGTATATTTCCAGTAGACAGCGTGACACTTTTATTTTAATGCCTCAAACCTTATGATTACAGATAAGGCCTAAGTAGAATGGATATTTTACTAGTTTTTAACTACATAAGATGAAGCGCCCAAGCAGTGCTCCATAAAAGCGTGTAGCTGACGTCAATGTAAATCTTCACGCATTCTGTACTTCGGCGGCGTTGGACAGAGTTATGTGATCAGTTTCCCGCTGTGGCTGCTTTACTCTAAGGAAAAGATCTGTACCCAACGGAAAGGAAACTGATTGGGTCTAACGTCGGTGTTGACTTAAAAGAGAAGGGATAATTGCTGCACACACCGGGAATCGAACGACGCCTGCCCTCGGGCGTCCACCCTGTAGCCAGACATTTTATTGATTAAACTATTTTGTAATTATTCTATTAAGTAACTAACTCTATGATGCAGGATTTTCTTCAAAGGTTGGTAGTTACTCGACTGGCTAAGAAATGCTCTGACAGATTTTATCTTATGACAAAGACTTTCTCCTTCACAGCGCCTCTGAAGCATCGGTCACTTTCTACTGGACTACACGCCGTATCATCCCCAAAGACAGCCTCTTTAATAAATACTGCGTCTTCAAAAAACTCCAAGTTCATCATCGTATTTATAAATTACACAATTCGATGCTACAAGGTGCAATCGGAAGGTTTCCAGACTGCGCGTATAAAAACCCGTACACTTATCTCAGGTATTAAATTCATCCATCACCCTCGAAGTAGTTCCCCTGGGAGTGAACACAACGATCCCAGCACCGCTGCCAAGCCTGGAAGCATCCCTGGAAATCTTTCTTTGTCAGCCTGTCAAGCACCATCTGCGATTCTGCCTGAATTGTTTCTTAGTTACGGGCGTTTTTGTAGTGCATTACACCGACCCTCCTGCGATTTCGGAATGGCGTGTGCATCAAATTTTGCCAAAGACTCGCCAAAACGGCTACGGAAACCTATGAAATGCTAAAGCAAGCATTTGGGGAGTCCGCAATGGGTCGTGCACAAACTTTTGTGTGGCATTCACGTTTTAAAAATGGCCGAACCTCTGTCGATGATGACGAGCGTTCTGGACGACCATCTTCGCGCACAACGCCCGAAAATGTTACGAAGATCGTCGTCGTACCATCAACGACTTGTGCGACATTGTTGGGATAGGCTATGGGACCTGTACGCTGATTCTAAAGGAAGAACTCCACATGCGACGCATCATGACAACGCACCAGCGCACACCGCCTTCAAAGTTCGGCAGTTTTTGGCCTCAAACACCATGGCCGTCATCCTGCACCCTCCTTATTCGCCGGATTTAGCTCCGTGTGACTTCTTCCTCTTCCCAAAGAAGAAAATTCAGGTAAAGGGAAGGAGATTTGAGACGATAGAAGAGATTCAGGCAGAATCGCAGATGGTGCTTGACAGGCTGACAAAGAAAGATTTCCAGGGATGCTTCCAGGCTTGGCAGCGGCGTTGGGATCGTTGTGTTCACTCCCAGGGGAACTACTACGAGGGTGATGGATGAATTTAATACCTGAGATAAGTGTACGGGTTTTTATACGCGCAGTCTTGAAACCTTCAGATCGCACGTCGTATAATGAGTTCAATCCTGTCCACCCTTCATAACTTATTTCGCTAACATCCAGTTTAATATTATCATCCAAATCCAATGTTTACTGTTATTATTTTTCACACACTTCTTTTGCATAGAACAGGCCTTCTCAATAATGGCATGCCTCAACAAACAATACAAAATTATTTGATGGTCAGCAAAAGTGTAAATGCAATCACGTGTGCGTAACAAGAGTTAAATAAACCAATTATATAAAACAAAAAAAAAGGAAAATATACATGGATAATGTACCAGAAGTTTGATGTTTAAATAACACATCATATTCTTAAAACTTCAGATTTAAAAAAATTTCCGTTTTCTAACGATATGTTGTAATTATACCGACGACGTATTCTGAATTTGAGAGTCTCGTTTTACAATACAAAAGTTCCGAATGCTTGAAAAAAAACATGTGTTCTAATTATTATTTTATGGAAATTTTACTTCATTACTTTCGAGTTTTAAAACCTGGGACGTCCCACAGAGTCTGTGCAAGAGTAATCAGATGATAACTTACAAAGCTTTTCTTTTGATTAAAATATCTTTCGTTCAGACAAGCAAATAGGTCACGAATGGAATTCACTTGTTTTATATTGTCAGTTTATTGTCTTATCTTACTTTACTGATTGTCAAGTAGTGTTCCGAACACTGAGACTTTTTCAGGGAAAGCATCTACATTAAAGTCGAAACACTAAACTGGATGCCTCCCTCCTAAATTTACAAGGATTAGAATATACAAAACTTCAATTTCACATGTTTTATGGGAATGATGCTTAATGGCTCAATAAAAACAGAGACTGGAAACAAAGCGCCTAGGAGATTATGCGCATTTAATAGAGCTACAGGAACAGGATAATAGAATAAACTGCTAATTTGAAGCGTCACACACCTGGGATAATTAAATAAAGTAGTAAGGCGAGCGCGTAATAGAGAGGTCATATACATCTGCCCGTCGTTAAAAACGCATATACAGAGTTTCAAAAGAATAATGGAATAATGCCGAGAAACTTTGCAGTATTTATTAACAGAAATACGGTGAAATCCCTCTTTTTTAGATAAACATATTCATAAGCGGCAAAGGACAGTCAGTTTATCACAGACTACCTACGTATTAACAGGAAAATGCTTATGACTGTTTGCCTGTATACATACATTATTATGACCGTTGCTATGGTAAGGCCGTTAAGAGATTCTCGGTCTTGCAGTTTGCATACTGACAGTAAAACCATTGCTGTCTACGTCTGGCCAATGAGTCATGATCCATAGTTCTTTTTACAGAGCATACAGTTTTTGGCCATTATTACTGTGGAAGATTATCAGAGATAAAAGTAAAACCTAAAGATATACGAGGGATGTAAGCTCACAGTGAAAAGGTCGCTGGTAATCGAAATTGCCTGTAGCTTAGCCTTACTTCTGGAAGGCGATGAGACAGAACACATTACACTGAAAGGAAGAATCATGAAGTATAAAATAAATGGGTGGATACGAGTTAGAGGGAGGAGAAACATTAATACGATGTGTATATGAGAAGTTGGTGCTTGGCTATATGCCGCGTTTATATAATTTTATTTACAATTTTCTATTACGTATAATCAGACATCGCATATTTCTAGAATTATTTCTAGAACGAAGGTCTTCTGGGTTGTAGCGCAGTGTAGTCTGAAGTTTACGAACGCTTCAGAGGTCCTTGCTACCTCCATCATCAGGGCAATAAGCCCAGATGATGGAGGAATCAACCCAGAAGACAGCCATCTTCGAACTCACCGCAGTGAAAACCTCAAATTCTATTTCTAAAACATTTAGTTACGGAACCGTTTTGATAACTTACAGCTCAGAAGAAAAAAATGGCCATTATAATGCTCTTTTGCCAGCAACTGAGGAGAAATATGTTCTTTTATATAAAAACAGCGGAAATAATCATTTTCAAAGAAGTAGAAACTCAGCAGAAAGTGTAATTGTAAAAGGAATCAAAAGATTTAAAAACGAGGGAACAGAAAGAGAATTGGTTAAAGAAGCGTGAAAATGTAACGGCAAAGGGAAAAGGTTAAGAGGAACCGAACAGCAACAGATTAGACTACAGCAAAATACAGAAGAATCTAGAAAGAGAATGGAATACGAAAAGGCAGAACAAAAGCAATGGAAGCTAGAGAAACAAATGCAAAAAAAAAAAATCCCAAGACTTAGTAGATAAAAAAACACTTCAGAATCTAAGAGAAACATGAACAAGAAATAAGAAACGGAACATGAAAGAGGAATTAGACGACAGAAACAGATAGAAACAATGATTAGGGCATTGGCAAGTAACACAAGATAAAAGAGAAATTAAATTACAGAAATGTAAAAAAATCAATGGCGAGGAAATTATCATAAGAGACGAAAAATGAAAAATAAACTATATTACAGAAAAGCAGAAAAATACTGGCGAGGAAACTATCACGAAAAATAGAAGACAAAAGAAGAACAATCATATTGTGACTGCCATAGTCAAGACTTCACTTTATTTTAACCTTGATTTTATAAAAATTCTCTTGCTACCTCATAATGAAATGTTCTCCATTTAGTGTTTATTTATAAATAAAAGGGCAGTAACTATGAACAGCCATTTTGTTTTATGTAAGAAAAACTCGTGGTTTTAATGCTGATAATCTGTTTATAGGAACGTGGGGATCTTTGATAAGTTTTGAGTGCAAGAAATTTTTACGACAGAAGCGTGTTAATATTATCCCATAATAAACATCTCAGGCCCTTCTACTCCTTCACAACCTATAACCACGGGGTTTAAAGTCGACTCAAGAACACCGACTATCGCAACTATCTACACGCTAGGAAATCGAAAGTAAAATTAAACTGGGCTGACCTAATGTTCTCCGTAGTTTTATCACCATGACTAGGGCATCATTTTGTAGCCAGTGGCGTTTCCTTCATATGATTCAATTCAATTAATTCAATTAATTTATTTACGTGTTTGCCAACAGCAAGAAGCCAATAACAGGCAAACACTGATAATATATACAATAATAGTGAAATAAAAATTAAAAATATTACACAAACGGATTAACTAAACTTATAAATATACAGTATTAAATATAACTGCCAAGTACAGGCAAACCCAAAATAGAAACAATATTAACACAGAGCAAAAAATGAAGGAATATAAATAAAAACAAAATAATCCACGTAGGGAACACTAATATAATTGTAAAACTTTAAAAAATATAAAAAAGACAGATAACCAAGCTAGATCATTTCCCTTGTTGAGAACGTTCGCTCAAGGGAGACAATGTTTGTGCTAAATACGTCCAAAGATTTACATACGTCATTTGCAGCGATGACGCACCT
>NW_019059928.1:501515-555206 GCF_000696155.1 Zootermopsis nevadensis
GAGTCGACAAACATCGACTGGAAGGAAGAAGGCAAGCGACGGACTACGATAAAGAAACCTAAATTACTAAGTAGAGAAGGCAAACTGAAATTGTGAGGAAGTGTGTAATATATAGTCTTTACAGGGGTTCTAAAATGTTTTTGGGTCTGGTAACTGATGAGATTGAAGAAAATTCTGATACACCATGCAAAATAGATTTTGAAATAATGAGAACGAGGGGAAGTTTCACATCTTTTAAGGTATATTACCTTTACTGGAAGTGAAAAATATCAGTTCATTTTAAAACAGTCTGTAACACAGGATTAAAGCAGTTTCCTCTTATATTTAGATAGAACAAATTAGGGTCCAGATTAAGTAAAATTTATGTCACCTATGTGGTTTATAAACAGCAACAGGTAGATTTCCTGCCATAAAAACTTTTTAATGGTTCATTATGCTTTTTAGAATGCATAATAACTCTGACCAAGCCATATATTATCATGCCCCCTACCCTATTTTAAGGGCTTTACTTGCCTCGTCTCGGAGTATAGGCAGCTGAGTTATAAACTTGGTGTATGATATTAAAATCCCTTTTTAAAATTGAATCTTTATTTTTTACAACAGTACGTACAGTGATACACTATTCACTAACTTTATCATAAAATATAAAGCTTTCGAAATTTGTTAGCAGACATGAAACATTTAGAAAAGTTATATTGATAGCAAATGCTTTTATTTAATTATTCGCGGTACTGAAATAACTTTCTTTTTCAGGTATTCGTTAATAAGATTCTGAATTATTCATGTTACTTTCCTCTTGTCAGCCGTGTAACTGTGTCAATAAAATGATGAATAGGATTAGTTACTAATGATGAGGAAACCGTGTACTAATCATCACCACGGATTAAGCTCTTGGCCTGTCCCGGTTACATAAATTAAAAACTGCTCCATCGCTCCTTTTATCAGAATATTTTGCTCTTCGGTTTATAATGATACAGCAGCCCTAAGATTCTGTTTCCAGGCATTCTCTTCAATTATTCTAACCATTACAGTTCTCTAATTCCTATTTCATTATCTGTTACTCCCCGACTTTCTGTAACAAATTTAGTACCTCTGAAACGTCGGATAATTCAGCGTGAGTACACGGCGTAACATCTCAGAAGGCAGTCATGTTCGTTTTCGATTATACTTGGTATTGGTAACACTACCGACATAATTAATATTTTGTTTATACAAATCCAAGTAACTACAAACGTTAGAATGCATGCGAACTGCGACGTCTTGTTGAGACACTACTTTTCTACTGCACAAATAAGACTGAAGACAAGGTAGTGCATGAGAACCTAACCTAACCTGAGACAACGTGAACTTCTATAGCCAGATCTTCTCAGTATCAGTAGCCAAGGAAATGACACAACAAGAAACCGGTACAGGCATAAGGAACGCGTGGCAAGTCCGCTGTTAACTTCTGGTAATTTCAAAAATTAAAGCTGAATATTGAACGGACCAAAGATCTTGGAACTATTCTTACTACTTCTTCTAATATGAAGATAAACAGATTTACACACAAGATGTAAATAGACAGTAAATATTACAGACTCCGTGACTATGAAATACTAAGTGAATTATGACGGCATTGTTGAGTGTAGAACACTCAACAATTAAACACGAGGCTCTCATAATAACAGCATTTTCATACCCAGTCTCTTTGACTATACATTAGTCTTATGAAATCTCCTTCAAAAGAGTATCTAGTTAAGGATGCTGCTAATGTCTGCAGTTTCCTTTTATGCACTCAAGCGGAAATTGAATGAGTCCCTTACAGCGACAAGTTCGAGGAGGGAGACAGAGGGACCTGCTGACAGCAGCAAAGATCCAAAAAGAAACGTTAAGTTCTGAAGAGGAGTGCGAGATCAAGACTTCAGACTATCACAACATAAGATGAAACAAAAGTTTGATATTACAGGATGGAAAAGTGAAGGCAGCAAACTGTAGGCTTAACATTCGTTTCCGGTTTGATGCTCCACTTTCAGAGCTGCAGTGAGTCACATGGCCTTAATTTTTATTACCAGAATTCTAAGTTCTGTCATTATGTATCAGTAAAGAAAAAGTTAAAGGTAAAGTGTACCTGTGTTTAACGATGTTATTTCATCTGCCTAGTTCATAGTAGATTTAGTTCTACGCATCACAACAAATTAAAAAAGCTCATGAAAAGCGTCTGATCCGACTTACAGCCACCTTTTCCCTTCCGAAATGTTCAATATGATGTCATACATTCGTGAATCTCACCCCACGCTTAGTACAGAAACTTCATAACAAATATCACTAGATTTATAACGTGGAGATTTCGCTGCGACCGAAGTTGATGAAAGACTCTGGGGTTACAAGCCGCGTCAGGTGGCTGAATGGTGAATGAACCAATTCTTCCGCCATTTTATACGTTTCGAGAGTTATCTCTGCTCTCATCCTCAGTGCGGCTAGGAAACGAATCTGGTCCTATGTAAGAAAGCGGAAGAAATGGTTCATTCACCATTCAGCTACCTGACGCGGCTCGTTGCCCGAGAGTCTTTCATCAACTACCACTAGATTGTTCTGTTTTATACTGTGAAAGCTAATATAAGATTAGGTAAGGGCTCAGGGAATATATATTAGAATGATTTAGGTTGTGTTAGATTAGGTAAGGCAGGCCTACATAAGATTAAAGCACTTTCCATTCACTGCAAATTTTCATTAACAAAGTTGGAATTTGAAATGCCAAACAGTAAGATTTAACGTTCTCACAGCAGCAAGTATGAAGATGGCTGCCTTATGGATTGCCTAGTACTTATAGACGTTTAACGACGTTTAATGGATTCTTGTTTCCTCTACTAACAGGGCGACGATGGTGGAGGCAGGCAACACGTCAAAAACGTCGATAACTTCTACTAGACTACACGGCTCTACAAAACAAAAGACAGCCATCTTCAGGTCCACAAGTCCAGCATTTGACGCCGAAATATTAATAAAGCTTCATAGGCTGTCTCACGCCGTGATTTTATAATCCGACAGAAACAAATACAGCAAAGAGCATATCAAAATCATTATTGTTGCAGTACTTTCATTACGCCTTAGATTATTTCGGATTGTCAATGATTGAGTTTAAAGGCGGATAATGGAACCAGCAATATATCCAATTAGATAGCTTTCAATTCTGTACCTCATTTGTTGGATATAATTCCATTATCAGACCACTTCAGTTATATCTGCAGAGATCGATGGCGTTAAATTACATTCCACTGCTTCTAGGCCAATAATCCTCGCTCTGATTTATAGCACAACGCTCCTCTTCCGCAAATGAATCATATTTTACAGAAATTTCTATATTGTTTCCATCTTTAATACAGATGCAGAAAACAAGAACACACTGAACGCTTTTAATTATAATATAGAAGATAGGGTAATATATAAAAGATAATGTGTTGGTTATCAAAACTCCAACATATTTAGATTCTTATGAAATACATTTCAATGTAGAGGGGTCCCAATTAACATCTACGTACACCAACATTTGTGAAGGAATCAAGATTTCTGCATGAAGACAAGATATGATGGACTGTTCGTGTGGTCTGCCTGTTAAATCTCCCCAAATACAGAAGTGATTTCTGCCACATCTTCCCGGGTAAGCAGATGGGCCGAACTTTACAAAATACTGAAGGCCAGCTCACCATACATTAACAGATACGGCCAACTTAAACAAAAATGACACATATTTTCAAAGGCATTCGTTTAGATTTTGCACATCTGTATGTCTGTAACTATATGTAAGGTAATATATTTAAAATACAAGCATATTATTGCATATAAAATTCATTTCTGCAGAATTAAATCACATCAAAGTTACAGGCTGTATGGAAATAAAGGCGCATTTTATTGTATAGCAAGTTTTTAAACGATGAGTGTTTTTAAAAATAATTGGCAACATTTAATTTGGTCTTCAAGTAAAGTAGACATCATACTAGATCAATAAAAGTAAAGTTCAAACTAGCCACATAAATATAATATTGAAATTCATATAAACTCACTCAGGTAGGCATGAAATACATCTGTCAAATTGTTTTTGAGATACAGCATATTATGTCTTCAAATATGGTGCACTTCGATGTGAAAATAACTATTCTGTGGAGCACAGTCCTTCTTTTAAAGCTGCTGGTCGTTCATATAGTCAATAAATTCCGTTGGACAGTTTTAGATATGAATTATACAGGCTGACAGACATGACCTCGTCATTAAGCTGACATTTTATGAAGCCTACTTTGTGAAGAAAAAGCATACAAATAAATCTCTTCACATATATTTTTAATTTAGTTACATTTACAGCCAATTTTATTCCCTAAATTTACTGTCGCAAATTAGTAGTGATACTAGAGTACCTAGGGATCAATAGGATAAGTGTAGACAAGCAAATAGGCTTTTAATGGTTTCTAAATAATGTACGGCCATAGCTGTGGCGATGTTTCATTTATGCACCACACGAAAATGTGACCTGTAACCACGTACATGAGCTCACTCTCACTCGGTCAACTCATTACATAAATAAGCCAACAACGTTTAATCTGGCAGTGCAGTGATTGCATAACTGACCTATGTTTGGAGTGTGTAAGCGTCACGCATATGGAAATTATTACATCCTTCCCATAAAGAATCCACTTTTTAATTCAACGGGCTAGTCTACATTCTTTTGTGTAAAACAGCCGGGGTGTGACTCTGACCATTCACCTCCACTGAGCGCCTAGGTTTGGCTCTAGAATAGGTGAGGCTTAAACACCGAGCCAACTTCTCCGTCACCTAAAGCTTCCCAAGTACTTTAAAAACTTTAAAATCAAACTGACAAAACTACTTGAATTAAACAAAGCAGTAAGCTTTTGGTGTGCAGACTTCTGTTAAGAAATTAAATAAACCTTAATCCCATCAGTATGACTTAAGAACACACTTGGAACATCGCTTAGGTACAAGATCAGGATTTCTTTCGCATCAATAAACGAACGAAATAGTCCGTTTTTCGTCAAAACTGTTCCCAAAATTAAGTGTGCTTAAAGAATGGAATTACGTACGTATTTTATGAGAATGTTACAAATACGATCCAGTTAAAAATAAAAATTTATCTAAAGTGCCGTAAACTGTATTTAAATAATAAAAGTGATAATTTATTATGGCTGTATATTTATTTATTCCTGTAGACCAATATTCTATTATGTTATGAATGTTGTAATCACCTTAAATTTGATTTCATTACTGAACTCCGATGAAGCCAGTCAACTGAATAAAACACCGGCTTTCCACAGGATTAAATAAATCAACTTGAAAAGTTGTAAAGCATACTTTATGGATACATTAAATGTTGTAACAGTAAAATAGCCATGAAATTGCTATCAACCTTTGCACCGCAGAGCATAATACTGCTAGGCTGTGAGCATATTGTTCAGCAAGCTAAAGGTCGCGGTTATTAATATGTGTACAGTTTTCTTCACAATTTCTGTTAAAAAATATGGAATCAAATATGTTACATAATACACATTACAGTTTTTAAAAAATGCAGAAATATATTTTAATTCTTTGTCTGTTTAGATTGGAGATAATTCCAGACATAGAAGGAAGCTACGAATACACTGAACAAAGGTGCATGGACAGCCAACAAGAGGTAGTCCTCAAACTTGGAAGTTGCAAGATAACAATTTTTCATCGTAACAAATTTAGCATTTTTTCAAAGTGTTACGCAGGGCCTTGGACTTGAGTGAATTTGTTTGGAAGGGCATAGGCAACGAAAGGTTTGAGATCAGAGACTTAATTGAAGTCCTCTAGGTACTTTTTGGCAAAAAGCAAACTGCTGAAGGGACAGACCTTTAAACAGGCGGATACAAACCCTCCAGAATACGTTCATTTCGTTCACTACATGCAAAGAACTGACAAAAACATAGAAATAATCGGTATTTCACAGTAATTTGTAGTTAATGGTTATGTGTTGGCGGATTTGTCAACGTTTCGGGGAATCTGAGTGTTCCCACATTCAGATTGAAGCGACTAAACAGCATCCTGGTGACTATTTGTAATTTAGGGTCACAAGGGAATTGCAATCTCTGATAGGAACAGCAGAGTTCTTCAGAACGTTAGCGGACTAGCCCAATACAGCCCACACTCACCACCCAAGAAAAAGGCTTAACGCATAACATGTGTTGGTATTACATTTGTATTATTTAATTTGATTTCCATATCCACTGCAATTTAGACAGCTCATATCGATCCAATAATTTTAATCAGTGATAGTGAAATCATGGTTTATACGTCTGAAACTCTTTAACATTTTAGTTTCACTCTAGAGTTTTTACAATCTGTCTAATACTTTCCAAGACCCATCAATTTCTATATTGTCATCGAGGTTTCTTGAAAGCCGTGTGCCTATTTTTTATTTCGACCTCGTACTGGTCTTTACAACTTCCACATCGGTTACGTTTTTGAGAATAAATATTTCCATATAAAACTTATGTTTTGTTCATTTACATACTGTAGTCTCTCCATATTTCTGCAACCACCAGGCAGTGGACAGTATCACAGTTAACTCCTCTAAAATAAATAAAATAATTGCATAAAACAGTTACGTTGAAGGAAGCACTACATACAAGATCTCATAAGTGGCCCAACAGTTACCTGACTTTGAGAGTATATCCAGTTGTATGGGGTCTCCGTCGTCCACCGAACCGACGTACTGAGCTGCCAGCTCCTGTAGTCTTGTGACATTCTCTTGGGGCTGGAAGCAGAGCTCTCGCAGAAACAACACAGTCCGGGAAGTGTGAGAACCACTTACAGCGGTTCTTTGCTCCTTCGTCATAAACATTTCCGCCGTCACCAGGATAAGTAGGCCAACCACAAGCACAAGAAGACAGTACCACACGCTGGTGACGTCACGAAGTGCCATGGAGTGCCGGCGAGGAGCCTCACTCAAAGCGTTTTGTTCCTGTGAGGTTGACAGTCTGCCTTCTTCCTCTTCATCTCGACAATTGCACGGCGGTCGCAAAATGGCGTCCAACTTACAGCTTTTTATTTCTTCCACTTCGCAATTATTAATTTACTCACAGTCCTCTACAGATCGATTAAAACTGCGTCAGACATTTGTGCATATATTGCAACATTAGAATATATATACTTATTTCAAGTCGAAGTACAAATCGTGTCTTAGAAAAATACTTTATCGCTGCCCACAAAAATTAAACATCTGCCATGTTCAAAAGGATTTAGTATTCATTTAACAGTGTTCTGACACCGAAGTTCGTTTAGGTTACAGTTCTTAAGAAATGAAATCCCCCAAATTAAATATGCTGAATCAAACAAATATCCGTCTGTCTCCTTTCTTCTGCATTATCATTCTTTGCCTCTGGAACCCTGGCTCCTTTGTTAAACAAGGTTTTGTTGCCTGCGGTCCACGCTGAAAATTACGGAGTTTCAGAACATGTGTAACTGTTGTGGATATTGATCCCGGAATTACCTAAAGTTTCTCTTACACCGCTGTAAAGTTTTCATAAATAAAAACTGGTTTGTGTTAAATTTGTGCTTATAACGTATTTTCTTCCCTCATTTGATACTGCAAGTTTCTCTTCAGAACTACCTTCGTAACAGTCATTTATAATCTTTTCATATGTAATATACCCGATTAAGCAATAATATTAAAATGATTCAACACGCATTTTCACTATGTTAAGTTCGTCTTCGTTCAAAACAGACATAAAAAGAAATCCTTTCATATGTTAAATTTACAAGTACGATCTAAAGCTTTTTTTCTCACAAGCAGTTCAGTAAAAATTGTTCTGTAAACTTCCTTAGCCACGAAAATAATTCATTGAAACGTATACGGCCTTCTTTCAAAACACGAGACGTAACGAATCATGATGAGAAGCTTATAAAGTGAGAACGTCATAAAACTTGACGAATAAAGTAGAAAATTGTTTTCCACTTCACTGATCTCTGACGGTTGATGTGTAAGTTCATGAAGACGCTCGCAGAAAATGAAACGAGAAACGAAAGAAATTCAACGATTCTTTTTTAAGCTCCGCAGTAAGGCAAACCAAAGGCAGCCCAGTTACTTGCCTATGCTGAATCTTTATAAGGAAGACGCAGTGGAGTGGAGTTCATGACGGTGCCTAAACACTATTTTCCTGAAATGACAAGAAAAAATAATAAATATGTTAAAATAATGGTTTCTACTTACAATGGTTAAACAAGTAAATAATTACAGAGGAATATTTACAATCTCACTAACAAGAATGCACAAATTCAACAGACGATGTCATCATATTATTTTTATTTTATCTCTTACGGCATACACGTATAGCCTGTTGTCTGTCAAGAACTCATCAAATCACTCTTGTTACATCACAAATAAACCTGAAGCCAATAACTGACTTCCAACTTAGAAAGTTAAATCAAATTAGAATCATAAAAAAGAAATTACTTTGGTAACATTATTTCAGGCGTATTTAAGAACATGTTGATACCAGATGGTATTAGGAACTTCAAAAAAGGAATTGCAGATATCTGTATATAAATTAAATAAACTATCACTAAGGTATAATTCAAAATATTTAGCAAGAAATTCTACTGGATAATCACATACTAGAACAAATATGAAATTTTAATTACCCTGAGTCCTGTATCTTTCGATTATGGCGAAGACACAGACAATAAAGTAGCAAATCATCAAATGATCTGCGAAACATAACCGATTGCAGTCAATTTTACAGTGTTAACTCATGTATTTTCTCGCCTAGAGGGACTAAAGGCCAAATGGGGACTGAGTTGACAGTTCCATCAGTAAACATTATCCGCCAGATTCCTACAACTTAAGAAACGAGTGGGGCCGACAGAGCAAATTATTAGCAGCTACTAATGTCGGCTTATTATTCTGGGCTGTTACATTATATGACATTTGATTTTTGTCTCTAGCGACGTGCTTCAACTACCGGTAGGTTCCCAGGGAATCTAAATTGAATTCGGTCCTCTGGTCTTAACTCTCTATCCGTGCTCCACCATCAGTCTCAATCCTGACTGTGCTTGTATAAACGGCATAAGTACCTGCTACAGTTCCGTACACCCGAGTTTCATCGATCCGTTCTAGATGCACACGTCAAGGAGATGACCCATGCAGACTACTCATCTGCTCTGTATTCAACAGACGACACGCAGTTCGGTTCAGTGACCAAAATATTGCATCTTTTGTGAAATACACGCCAGATTTCAATAGATTAGCCTCCCCGCCTTGTGAAAGAATAAAAGCGAAAAGTTTTACTCAGGTTTTGAATTCAGAAATCTAAATATAGAGGAGATAATAATAAAGTGAATTATAAATGAACAGAGTGTGAGTATGTAGATGGATTCAGCGGGCATACAGGGGTAATGAGAAGACGGCAATTAGCCACAGAATTTCAAAAGAGACGGGAAAGTTCATGCTATGCCGTGCGGCTCTTAACTCCTCAATAAGGACTCGACGATGTTTTATGAATAAGTAGATAAAACTTCGGGTACTATAAAAGACATACTCTCTTGAACAGCCGAGTAATCATAACAGTTTCAATATGGACTCTCCCTTATGTAGTTATTCCAAATTTTGAAAAGTAATACGAGAACACTAGTACATTAAGAATATGAGCATCCCCCTGATGACGAAGGCGATAAATACTTACGAAATGTCGGCTAGATTCTATGAGACAAATCGGCGCAACATTTCAGAAAACAATCATCATACTCGCTGCAGAGCGAACCTAAAATACTAAAAGTAATTATGAACAGAGACAGTGGTCTAGATTGGTGATCTAGCTTGGTTATTTGTTTAAATTTGATTTTTGCTTTTATTCTGTTTCCTTGTTTTGTTTTAGTATTTTTATTAGTGTTTTACATTGGTAATTTGTATTTTCTGTTGTACTTTGTAAAATATGGATTATACAATACATAGGACATTTTAAAAAATACCAAGTAAAAATAAATTATAACCTTGTAGTGCGACAAACTTTAAAACAACACATATATATCTACATTAGATGCAAACCTGATGTTAAAATCTCTAAGACAGCATTTTCAGAAATACGCGTGTGTCGCACTTAATCCCAGATTAATCGATAACTGCGGGTACTAACGTATTATTGAGAACAAACTTTACCTGTAAATGCCCTATAAGCAGCTTAACAGCTTACGTTTGAGAATATAAACCCATATTTAACACTTTCACTGATTTAAGGATAATGCTATCAGCTATAGCAGGGAAGTTCTTTGTTTACTCAACGCGAATTGCGGTATCATAAAAGCAGAAATCCATCGCCCACTTTTACCACAAAGCACGAAGACTATGTACCGATGTCTACAGAAGGCAGATGAAATTAAAGGAAACAGAACACGCACTAACTGATCTAAGATAGCATGTTGCGCCATGTTGGACATCTAACTCCATCAAGTAGAGTTCTTATTGGAAAGCCAATAAGCTAATAGTCTCTCAGCTATTCAAGAAATTCCCCGCCTTATAGAAGCCAAAGGTTCATTATCGTAATCACAAAATTCCGTCACTGGTATCTGTCCTGAACAAATTTAACCAAGATCACAAATTCAAATCTTAGTTTTTAAAGGCATTTTTAATATTATCCTTCCACATACATATAGGTGACCTACGTCTTCTCTTGTTTTAAATTCATATTTGGCTGAAATTATGTACACATTTCTCATCTTGTTCATGCCCTGCTTATTTATTTATTATTCTCATAGTTATATAATTTCCTGCATCCTCCTGTTATTTCAAATCTTCTAAGCTTAGTCTTTTGTTGCTAAACACAGTCGATCTATGTTCTTCCCTTAGGGCGAGAGACGAAGTTTCACTTCCGTTATTAGATGCTATCAACTCAAGTGCGTAGATGTGACCATGTTAATGTAAGCGTGCCAAATAGGCCCAGCTCTTTACGCTGGAAAAACTTCCAATATGCGTACTTGCTAAGGAACTGTGTACGGGCTGCTTTACGAATTTAGTTCGATATTAAAAGCATTACATTTTCCCATGTAAACATAACCAAGCCAAAATGGAAAAGATCCCCATTTCTTAGCCGAGGTGTAAGATGAATGGAAGTGGTCAACATCACGCTCCGCCCTCTTGCACCTGGAAAAAGATCCAGGTACCAGTTATGAGGAATTTACATCTTTATCTGGAATCGAACCCTCACCTATAACCTGTAGCCAATTACTAGAGGCCTTAATTATCTTAGCTCGCACTATCAAACTCATTGTTGAATGTAAGTAGTACTACAAAGAAGAGTGTCATTAAAATGAGGAACCCTCGATATTTACTTCGCAGACGTACAAGTTGAAACAAATTTTTCGAGTACAGTACAACCTCGCTATAACGCGGGTCGCGGGGGACAGGGGTAAACACGCGTTATAGAAAAATCGCGTTATTACGGGAGTGCGTCAGAAAAATCGGAAAAAGTACTGGACGTACTGTACGGTACGTACAGTATTGATAGACTACCGCCATTTAAGAGTATACCTACTTATTTGACTATGTTACGATTGATGTTTACGGAAAAAGTAATAAATAATTAATTTAGCTTGCATTTTAATATAATTTTGAGTTCTGTACGAAGGATAATTGAAGAACGTTTTTCTTTTTTTGCTGCACTGTGGGGGATGTGAGGTACCCGCATTATATCCGGAACCGCGGTATAGCGAACCGCGTTATAGAGGGGTTGTACTGTATAAAATTTCATGTTAAGTGATTCTGTTGTCACCAGGGTATGGTGTATCCTGAGGTTGCAGACGGAGAATACGGCCTCCACATACAGAAGATAATTGCAAATACGCTAAGTAAGAAGTCGCGTACAGCCGACAAGAAGTGGTCCTCCAGCTTGGAGAATAAGCGGTGAGCTACTCTCTTTGGTATGACGTACGCAACGAAAAAAACTTCACCGAAGATTATTTGGGTGTTTAAACTAACCAAGATGACAGGGGAGGAACATGTATCACGCATACGAAAGGTGAGAAATTCTTATCAGTTTTAGACGAAAAACCTAAAGTAAAGAAAATAATTCTGAGCCCTAGAAGTAAATGTGAGGAGAGTATTAAAATATATATTAAATAAATAAGATGTTACGGTGTGGACTGGATTCAGGCGGGTCAGTATAGGGAGCAGTAAAGTATGACCACGTAAAGAAACTTTAGATTTTACAAAACAAAAGGACAACTCCTGATTAGCTAACTGGTTTTGATCATCTTAAGAAGTTGTGTGATCCATGGAGTTAATCATTCGAGTAGACGTACTAAGGATAAACAGGAATATCCTCAGTTGTGACATTCGGACAGTTCTTTTAGGAATGTGACGGTCCCTCGCTGCTTTAATTCCAGTCTATTTCTACATCAAGGGTGCAGGTTTAGAAAACTGTGGAAAGTTCCATAACACTCACACTTTAAATCTGTTTTATACAAACTGGGCTTCAGGCAAAGGAAAAAAGATAAAGTGCGGCATCTTTATACATGAGGAGAATTCATGGAGGCCAGAATGAAAGAAGTGAAGCGGACACTTGACTCAGGAAAAATCTATGTAGGTAAACTGAGAGAATTCGCTTCCTACGCTTGCACGAAGGCATACAAAGCTTAGCTGTGACGTTGAAAGCAACATGAAAGGAAGTAGGAAAGTAGAAGTTCCGTTATTATATTGAATTCATGTTTGAAGATTTAACCACTTCTAATTTCTTATGAGTTATTTCTAACTTGTTCTATGAAGAAAATGAAAAAAAAATTCCTCGAAAGAAACTCGTGGAACGATTTGCTTTCCTAAGGTCAGGGATTCCGAATTCTAATGGACGATAAACACAGAACTACAGCTCAGATCCCTCTTAGGGAAAAATTCATACTTGCATGAGAGGTCCTGCGATAGAATGCCCACAGATACAGCTACTTTCTCACTTCCTGTTTCGCTCAACAAGTTTCCATGCACCTAGCCTAGCCAACTGCTAAAGGAGAAGAATTTTAAAAGTTCGAAGTTACAAGACATTCCAGATAAAACGAAAATTAGGTTCCAGTAATTTTCTATCAGAGAGACATAATTTCTGTAGTTTGAGATAATAGTATCGCCGAATGTCGAATCTCCTTTGTCCGGAAATGAAAACGGTTCTCGCCGACTAATGCCAAATAACTTACGATGCTGCGTACAAAGTTTGATTACAATCGATACAGAGTAAACCCTCTCCAGCCATGTTTCTCCATATGTATCCAGTTTTACCGACCAATGAATTTAGTTTTATGTATCCTAGGTTTTTAATTTGTGTATACACCGAAAAATCTGTGGCGTCCATACCAAGATACTCATGTTTTCTCTAAGCAGGGTTAAAATTGTATCCCAAACCAGTTAGCTTCATAATAACTATTACGGTGCAAAAAGTAAGAGATTAATTTCCTTGTACTGTCGCTATATCGGGAATTATTTCACGAAAGATACAGATCTTAATTAGATATAACTCTGGCAATTATTATATTTCATTAATCATGTTCATATACGACCGCCCGTTTTTAAGAATATGTCCTAAATTCCATTCGGACTTCGTCTAGAGCAGAGATTGTTCCAAACCTACATCAGCCAAAATTAAATTGGTCGGACAGCTTATAATATAAAACAATTACATGCCTATCAAATTATGGTGTAAAACAGTTCGCTACTTTATGAAATGAATAATGCGGTCAGTCACCTAATATTAACAGGATAACAAAAGTAGCTCTAATGTCAAGATCGAATAGTTATCACTCCTGCAAAGTATTCAGAAGGTCCCGGATTCAAACCTCGGCCCGAAGACTGGCTCTCCTAACTGAGGTTCTTCGTATTTTTTCTCAGCCCCTCCAGGAAAATTCCACGATAGTACCTTATAATAGGCCAGGACCGCTTCCTTCCACACCATTTCCAATTCATTATCCATTCATCAACCCATATTTTCTGCTCCAAACAGTCTCCCAAATAGCTTTGAATCACTCTGTGCGTCATCTTATCCGAAAATTTTACCAATTGAACAATGCTCGAAGGCGAAGTAACGTTAATTACGTAGTATTCAAAAAGAAAAAGTAAAATTTAGCTTGTTTCTGTAGTGTACATGATTATCGCTACCACTTCAAAAGTTAAAATAAATCGTAAACTTGAATTCAAATTCTCATTTAACACGGTAACAGGCAAAACAGAATCCTGTAGAACTACTTATAAATATCGTACTTTACGAGAATAATTTCTTTGTTTTCGATATACACATACAGATAAGCAATTACGTAGCATGCTTTATGTTGATATAGCCTATACAGAATCCTATAATGTGCATTATTTTTCGACACTTCTGAGTTCTGTGCCTTTTAATGTTAACTGGAATATCTTACTTCATCATAGATAAAATTCCTGGGAAAAGACGATGACAAAGCACGAGTTTAAAAGTTAATAACTTATGGTACTCCTCCAAGATCCATTTCATTTTCAGTTGTCTTGAAAAGCGACCAACACACAGCGGTGAGGAAGAAGAATAAGAAGGTGTATAGAATTTCCTTCATACTTATTTCCGGGTGAGGCTTACTTTATGGAGATGCGTCATGTTTAAAGAAGAGATTAATGTCCTGTCCCTTGTATGTACGAGCACATTATGACTCAAAGTTAAAACTTTTACGTTCAACTGAACGAAATTTGAATTCCAAAGAGTACATTTATAAAACTGTATGATGCGAAAGCAAATGCAACGCATTTTATACAGTATAATTTCCTAGAATGCGTATAGTGGTTTGCATACATCAGAATTAGTAGTGGGAAATAGAGTTAAATGTAAATTACAGGCAGAAGAGGCATTATTTCTTTAATTGTCTGACCAGATGTTTAAAGCAACAGAACACATTGCGAAACATGTTGCAGGTGCCGTAATTATTAATGCAATGCAATCATTTTATGCTGGCCACAGTGGAAACACTCGTTAGTGATGGAGATTTTCATTGTTCCCTGAGCGGATTTTAATTGCCTTAACATTAGGAACATAAATTCACTACCGCCAGATGCCGCGAACGCACACAGATGCTCATGAGGACTGTCTGGTGGCTGCCTACAATGCCACTTCTTCAGCAAAGTTTATTCAGTAATTTTTTACTAAGTGAAGGTAGGAAGGCCGGGTTTCAATTCCCGGACCGGGACAGCAACTGTTACATTCACCACTACAGCACTACTTCTCCATCTGCTATTCGGTCCACACACAGCCTCCTATCTAACGGGTATCAGGAGATCTTTCCCTGGAATTTATATAGCCGGAGGGTGAAAGTGACTATCCTTCTGTAGTCCTACGGGTAAGAATGCATAGAGTGTTATATGCATTCCGCCTTTAAGCCTTATGCAAGTACAACTTTCGCTTCAGCCTTTCTCTACATTTGATTTGGATCCGCAATAAATTAACATCAACGTTCTGCGCGCAGGAATGAAAAATTGCATTTGAAATATCTGCGCACTCCAAAACAAAATGAACAGTACAGATCTCGGCCAGGGTATAGGCTGTCCTGACAGAGGTTGTTCGTGGTATTCCTCAACCTCTCCACCGCGGTGGGTGGTACCTTAAATTAGGCCACGGTGGCTTCCTTACACATCCTTTCCAATTCATCATTAACTAACCATCCTATCATTAAAAGCTATATATTCTAACCTACTGACAACGCCCTAAAATAAATTAATGAATAAGCAAATAAACTTACAAGTGCCTGGGTAGGTACTCAGACAATCTGATTAACGTAAGTGCATAAACATCAGTATACTGCTGAAAATTTGGAGTCTCTAGCGAGAGAATCGCTTGTATTTGCCAGTTTCTTGTAGAACATGCCACTACAAGACACACATCTTCTCATGTAACTCTTGAAACAACTTGCACCCCTTGCGTCCTGCCTCTCTTTTTCAGGCTGTACCGCAGTTGGGTAGAGAAGGCTGTAAATCGAATAAGCAGAGCAAAACTACGAGACACTGTGAAACCCGCAGAGAAACTTGAGTACTAGACGCAGCGGAAAAGTGGAAGGAAAATCTTCAGGCATACGTACACAATGTTCATTAGACGAGCAGTGGAATATCAAGGTGCATCTAAGTAGAGCGCACGGTTAGAATATCTATTAACCTGCGGACAATACGCCTCAATTTATCAGCAAATGCTTCGAAACACGAAATTCAGAGGAAGGAACTATGAAACCTATTTTTCCTTCAAATATATATCAATCTATAGCAGATTTATATTATTTTATTAATTCTGAGAGTGTAAATCTTTTAGACAGTGTAAATGATCTCTAGATGAAGGACCTCGGTCTGCAAAGGACAACACAATCATTACGGATAAACAGAATTCGAACCTGCGACACCCATGCAATTTCTCTAAGATCTTAGCTCTCATATTGGTGAAGATGTCGATGTTGGTCGTCTTCTGAACTGTAAAACCGTCTGAACTTTCAAGCAGAACCAACGTTTCGAGAAAGAAACCCGCCTCCATCTGAAGTCTTCAGCCCTAAAGACGGCGGCAGTTAAGCCCAGAAGAGCAACATCAGCCTAACATTTCTACACCGTAGGGCCACTGTAATCAGAACTTTGCTTCTTCTAAACATCGTCCAGACTCTAGGAAGCGTGCTTACCGAATTCATCAAATATTCTCCTTCAAGAACTGTATCTGAAGACCGGTCGTTTCTAAGCCATTAACAAGCAAGCGCCCGACTTCAGTAATTACGTTATTGTTTACTTCCAAGATAATCCTTTTTGGTTATTTAGTTGGGGCGGACTTGGGGCGATGGATCACGAGAGAAGCTGTTCCCACCTCGACGACGAAGTGGGTCGCGCGCTCCCCAATCAAGATGCCACGGCCACACATACACACAAAAACAGTGCTTCTCCGTTTCAGAGTCTGAAACTGATCCGTCCTTGTACAGAGCTAACTTCGAGAGGAAAAGGCCGAATACAACTTTTTTATGAAGTTGATAAAGATAAATGTTCCTTAATAATTACTACAGTCACGAGCACTTCTTATAAATAACAGATTAATTCCATTTCTATTGCAATTATTCTTCGTTCTGAATAGATTAAATAAGTTTGTTAAATTCAAAACCTAATATTTTTCTTTTGCTTCAATAAATTCGGCCAAAAATTTTTAATTATTCTGGTGATTTACACATTTTAGCTTTTCAACAACAACAATAATAATAATATTAAAATAATAATAATAACAACAACAATTTGAACCTCAACAAAACCGGGTTCAAGTACTACTAGGCCAACTGCATGCATTTTAGCCTGCCTGACATTACTGACGCCATCTTCCTGTGTAATAAGTAAGTGCTGCTGATAGCTTTGTTGGTTGTTGACTGATCGCTTGCTGTTAAGGGATTTTGGACCTCGTGGGATAATATTTATAACTATGTGTGTTCAATGTTTTTCCCCCCCGTGTTTTAACCATTAAGAGTACCTATCGCGTGTACAACTCAGCATCCAACATAATATTATCAAGTCGTCCGGGCAGAGCAAAATATACTTTGTGGGCGTGTTAGCAGCGCACAGGGAGGGAACCATCCTGTTTTCAAAGGCCGGTAGTACAGCAGACAGGATCGTTTAAATAATACAGGACTAGGCTTACAGCAATCTCCCACCTGCACTGTAGAGCTTATTATTGCCCACAAACACGTCCATTCACACCGGCAGTAACACAATAATCAATAATCAACAGGTAACAAGAAGTTATGACAAGAAATCACTGTACCTGCACTACTTTAATCCTTTATAGCTTAGTGGTAACTAAATGTACAGTCTGCTTTCACATTCAATAATTTAACATATTTATGGTTTCCATATATCTAATTCTCAGAATAAGCAGCGATATTTTTGAAAGAAGCATTCAAGATTGTTTAAAGAATTTTGAAAGAGCCGGTTGTTACTAGGCATTCACCTGACTCCCTCCAGCCAGAATAGTCGGTGTCCCAAGCGAGGTTCGAACGGAGTACCTTCGAATATAGAGCCAAAATAGAGTATCTCATTAAGAGAGTGTTCCGGTGCCTAAATCGTTATGAAATAACGAAAGCTAAATACTATGTTAAAATACAGATGCGGTATTTATGAAAACAACAGACAGATGTGGGTGATCACAGAATTGAACTTTGAAGTGAAAAGTTACGTAAAACTGACTGCTGGATTGGAAAGGAGATCCAAGACGATCTGTAGATAATTGGATTCTGGGTTTGGTGTATGTTAATCCGAAGAAAGAAAAAGCGAAGAGTATAGCAGCTCAGTTGATTGATATCGCGGGGACGACCCGTGCATTCGTATAAAAGGTTCCTTCTCATCAGTCTAAATTGAGAGTCTGATCTCGGAAAAAAAATGATGCCGTTACGCCTACGGTTCTGAGAAATGATAAAGGGCGACTGAACGCTTTACGCTTTAACGACTATTGTCACTGGCACTCGCAAATTTTCAAAAAGCCACAAGAGGAGTTTACCAGCCATTAATTACGACTTCTTACCAATTAGTATTAAAATAATTAAACGTGGGAGGATGCGATGGGAAAAAACATCAGCACAGGCTGGCGGGTGAGGACACCTCAAGGGAAGAGAGCTCTTAGAAGACACAGACATAAATGAGAAGATAATATTAAAATGTAGATTTAAGAAAAATTATGCGTATGTTTGAGCGGGATTTATCTGATCGAAGAATAGATCCTAACACAGTCTTCTGAACGCAGTAATAAAATATCTCTTTCAATGAAGAGGGAGTAATTTCTTGACCAGTTACATTATAATCAGCTCCGCAAAAGGATATATACTCCAGGAAGACGTGTAAGAGAAGTATGCAAAACTGTATGCCTAAGGAAATCTTCATAATCACCGCTGTGTAAACCTCAAATCATACATGTATACCTAAACTTCGTAATTTAGATGGAACGCAGTTACTAGATACTATCATGAGACTACATTATTTGTACACGTTTCATTGTCTGGACAAAAATATATGTATCGACCACAGCCAGAAAAATCTTTAGCCCCTGCCGGGGAACAAACCCCGGTTGTCCAGTCCGTAGTTAGACACTACACTGACTGAGCTACCCGGCTCAAATTAACAATAAATAACATCAGCGAAAACATATCGGTATAAGACAATACAAAACAAAATAAATATAAGCTGCAACTTTACATACATGAAACTAAAATACGTTCATTAGCACATGACTAAATTCATTTAGGGAAAGCACAACTCCAGGGACTTTGATGTGGTTTATTAACATCAAACAGGCACTGAGGCGTCAGTTCATTAAGTTACACTCTGCGTTTCTATGTCTCGAGCTTTAATGAAAGCTCACAAGCTTTCACATAGAACACCAAAGTTTCAAGATCAGACATATGAAAAAGAAATCCCTTCACATTGACGAAAGGTGCTTCATGTACGTCCTCGAAAAAAAAAAGCGGTTTTCACCTTGCGACGTTAAGCCAGTGTTTGCACATGGATTTTGTTATGTAGGGTGCTTTGAACCGATTACAATTTAATCCCTAGAAAGGGGTGTCGTTGTAGAGCAAATAAGACAAAGTGAGTAGCGTAAAACAATCAAGCCGTCACAAAATGTTTCCCCATGTTTTGCCATGAAAATTTGTTTGATGTGACAGTTGAATACATCTATGTTTGGTTTCAGGTCAAAATACAGCCAGAGTGCTATTATGCATTTTGTTATAAGCTGTGACCGCAGAATAAAAACATCTCATCCATTAAACTAATTATAATTTGTTAATCCGAAACACTGATTACATTATGAAGTCCAATTCTGCCAACGCAAATAATATTACACCACGTTTAACAAAGTCTGAATTTTCCAGTGGCTTATTTAATAACGCTACATTAACTGTAATGTGATGCAAACTGAATAAAAGGGTGTGATTATGTATGATAAATTATAAAGGAATGCCAAAACAGGTTGTGGTGTAGTAGTTGACTTTAAGGTATTCACATTTTGGATCTAGTCCGCGAATGAGATAAAACTAAATCATGATGTTGCTTGCGAATTTGTAAACTAACCAATGGGAAATAATTCAGCAAAAGCGTGGAATATGATATTCTGAATTGTAAGAAATTAATCTCGTGTTCGAACCTCGTACATCCCGAAAGACGGTGACACGTAACAGAGTTATACGTACATAATCACGAAAGTAAATGATGTATTTAAAAAAAGACGTAATCATTCAGATTCTACAGCACAACATTTACGTCATATACTAGGCATGGGCAACGTCTAAATAGACTCGTTCCCGATCTAATTTTCTCATCGTTTCCACGACCGTATCACTTATCAAGTACTATAAATTTCTGCCAGCAGCCGAGAAAATTAAGATACCTAAACTTCGTAATTTAGATGGAACGCAGTTACTAGATACTATCATGAGACTACATTATTTGTACACGTTTCATTGTCTGGACAAAAATATATGTATCGACCACAGCCAGAAAAATCTTTAGCCCCTGCCGGGGAACAAACCCCGGTTGTCCAGTCCGTAGTTAGACACTACACTGACTGAGCTACCCGGCTCAAATTAACAATAAATAACATCAGCGAAAACATATCGGTATAAGACAATACAAAACAAAATAAATATAAGCTGCAACTTTACATACATGAAACTAAAATACGTTCATTAGCACATGACTAAATTCATTTAGGGAAAGCACAACTCCAGGGACTTTGATGTGGTTTATTAACATCAAACAGGCACTGAGGCGTCAGTTCATTAAGTTACACTCTGCGTTTCTATGTCTCGAGCTTTAATGAAAGCTCACAAGCTTTCACATAGAACACCAAAGTTTCAAGATCAGACATATGAAAAAGAAATCCCTTCACATTGACGAAAGGTGCTTCATGTACGTCCTCGAAAAAAAAAAGCGGTTTTCACCTTGCGACGTTAAGCCAGTGTTTGCACATGGATTTTGTTATGTAGGGTGCTTTGAACCGATTACAATTTAATCCCTAGAAAGGGGTGTCGTTGTAGAGCAAATAAGACAAAGTGAGTAGCGTAAAACAATCAAGCCGTCACAAAATGTTTCCCCATGTTTTGCCATGAAAATTTGTTTGATGTGACAGTTGAATACATCTATGTTTGGTTTCAGGTCAAAATACAGCCAGAGTGCTATTATGCATTTTGTTATAAGCTGTGACCGCAGAATAAAAACATCTCATCCATTAAACTAATTATAATTTGTTAATCCGAAACACTGATTACATTATGAAGTCCAATTCTGCCAACGCAAATAATATTACACCACGTTTAACAAAGTCTGAATTTTCCAGTGGCTTATTTAATAACGCTACATTAACTGTAATGTGATGCAAACTGAATAAAAGGGTGTGATTATGTATGATAAATTATAAAGGAATGCCAAAACAGGTTGTGGTGTAGTAGTTGACTTTAAGGTATTCACATTTTGGATCTAGTCCGCGAATGAGATAAAACTAAATCATGATGTTGCTTGCGAATTTGTAAACTAACCAATGGGAAATAATTCAGCAAAAGCGTGGAATATGATATTCTGAATTGTAAGAAATTAATCTCGTGTTCGAACCTCGTACATCCCGAAAGACGGTGACACGTAACAGAGTTATACGTACATAATCACGAAAGTAAATGATGTATTTAAAAAAAGACGTAATCATTCAGATTCTACAGCACAACATTTACGTCATATACTAGGCATGGGCAACGTCTAAATAGACTCGTTCCCGATCTAATTTTCTCATCGTTTCCACGACCGTATCACTTATCAAGTACTATAAATTTCTGCCAGCAGCCGAGAAAATTAAGTCTGAAATCGAGGATAAGTCAGCTTCAAAAATATGTAAAACCACACGGGCTAAGGGTTTCCCATACCAGTCATATATATATATATACTGCCCATGTCTTCGGTATATTTAACACAAACGACATTTCGGAAGTTTGTTCCAGTTCCGTCTACAGGTGACTGATTAAAATATATTTTGTTTTTATTTTCGATACTAGTTACAACGCCCAGGACCAACCAAGAAATGCTCAGAATAAAAAATGTGCATGTAGATTAATCACCAACCCAGCGAAGTATCGTACAAAGTTATCTTACTTGCCACTACAGCATACACAGGAGTATGAGGTACTTGATATTCCTGTATTGCAAATTTCTACCACGTGTTAATCAATATTAAACAGAGAACCGCTGAAGATTCATGAAAAAAAAGCTTTAGTCCTAGCGCAGGTGAATCCATGGACCAGGGACGTTCTTGAGAAGCTGACACCGCTCAGATGGTACAGAAAAATTACCCTACCTTTTATACTGAAGTTTCAATACCGTGTTCACAGGAACCCATTATCCAGGTGAATGCAGCCCACACCTTCATATCCTGTTTGCCTTCAAGATTAATTTTTATATTATCTATCCATCTACGTCCTTTCTACAGCACAAGAATACACATACAAAGCTCATTTTCTTTTAAAAAGAAACAACCCACAGGAACTTGGAGTTCGAAACTTCTCATTTGTGGCTACTAGCCCTTCTTTGCCCGATATCCTTCACGACTCCCTGGTAAACATAAACATTTATCAATAATATGCACAATAATCAGCTTCCTAATTACAAAACTCGACAGAATCAGAACCACTGTCCAGTCTCGATACATCCTTTCACATATTCGCATCAAATCTGTTTCAGCTGATTTTCATATAGGCTAGCAAGAAATCACATGACTAATCATAGCGGAATCTGTAACAGTGTGTGTTTCAACCCTATGAAATACACCGGCCTACATTAACATTCAATATCCTTGCATTTTGCACAATATGTGTATTTAAGCCTTTCGTATGATTTTTCAACAGCACCGATTATCTCCGTAAACAGCATTAATTCTTGTGTTTTCTTTGAGGTGGAGACCGAAATTTTAAATGAACTGTTAATCGTTTCCAAATTATAATTTCAACACTCATTCATTAAAAATAACAATTCCGCCGTCTGTATCACCAAGCTTTCACTACTTACAACCGTAACTTCTTAACTCTCATTCCATCCTTATCAGACGGACGAGCTGGCAAAGCCTGGGAAACATTTTTTTTATTTTTTCCTCCTAGATAAAAGTGTCTTTCACTTCTCCCCCGTAACTTTTCTCCGTGCTTCTACCTGTCTGCTCTTCCTAATTCTCTCTCTTCAGGCTTCAAAGGGTTAAAATATCCAAAATTTCTTTTAAGTGACTAAGAAAAGTATGAAACCCAGGAAAATTGTATCTCCGTGTCCAGATTCGAACACGGACACAGCATCTAACCTGTTCACCGCAAAGTTTGGATTGCTTTTGTTGCCTTTTCGTTGTGTACAGCACTCAAAGCTGCAAACATTTTAAGATTAACACCTCAAGGATATGGTCAAGTACTCTGAATTGGTTTCTTAGGATTCGTCACGTACCTCTGGTTACAGTTCACTTTCTTTTCCTTTTATTGGCAGTTACGGATAACTGCAGTCAAGCTATCGGACATGGCTTGCCAACTGCTCACCAGAGTCCGATATTACAGAAAGATAATTGGTAATGCGAAAACAATAAAATGGGGCCTATAGAATATTTTAATTAGCAACAAAAATGAAGAATTATTAATTTAAAAAAATCAAATTAGATCTGAATCGAAATATACATGCAGCCTAGGCCATCTTAGCTAAAGAATAACAAAATACGTAATTAAAGAATAAAATATTACAGAATATTACACAAGGCTTCAGACTTTAACTAATTCACTGGCATGACTGGATTAAACTGGCTCAGTACTGAGTCCAGAGGCTGGCTCCTGTGACCATGATAATAAACCTTCAGGTTCCAAAGAGGCAGGGAATTGATCAGACCAGCGACTATGCGGTTTCAAGTAGACTCTGCAATATGGGTGAATTCCTTTTTTTTAAAATTGCAAAATAATCTGTAGGCTGTTATGTTGTTATTTCTATTTTCACCCACTGAGTTAAAACAACGTGCATCTATAATTTGTGTGTGATAAGTCCAGCTGCTGTGTGTAGTACAGACAGCATAACGTAATGAATAAGCCGCTGTCGAAAAACCAATGGTGACTTCACCCATAAGGGCAGAAAAGCAGAACGATTGGTTTGCGCTTCGCCGCAAGTAGAACTGTGTAAAATAAAATAAACTTAGAAATCCCCGCAGTAAGAACGAGGAAACATCCCCATTTCGATTCAATATTAGAAATTTCATTCCGTGAAGGAAAACTCATTAGGGAGATGTAAACGCTTGAGAGATGGCCCACAGTCAACACGAAATAGTGCCTTACGGGAAGGTACTGTTAGTCAACGTGTGTTTACTTACAATTTATCTAAAAGCGATTAAAATCTGAGTGCATTACGGAATTAGTTTCTTCGTGTCACAGATTATATGAAAGGTTACTGAAGTGTTAGTTCTTAATTAACACGACGACTCGTGTTTTACTGTAAATTGTATAGGGTCGAAGGAAGGGATGTTTGGGAATAATTAAACGCGAAGAAAGCGGAAGTAAAAAGTCGTGGCTATCCAAAAACTTGTATCAAGTAAAAACCGGAAGTCACCAGAAGTAAACCTGGGTTTCCGCGATGACAGGCCAAATTCTAAAGTAGCCGTCACCGAATTGGATGCTTCAAAGCCATGAAAGGACTTCAAAACCTCTTTCGCACGGCTCTGTGTCACCAGCACAGCGTTGCTAGCTTTGCTATGTTGCGAGTTCTGAGCTGCCCTCACTCGCCTGGCCTCCGCTGTTCGTTGCAACTTCTTACGATTTTGTTGTGACCTTGAAGTATGCAATTTTGTGGCGGTTACTATAAATACCCGATCCATGGAACGGCCAAGAAACAGTATACCTTAATTTTTAAAACTGCTGGACATAAACTAAATATTTGCAATGGGAAGAACAAAAACATGGTATTGGCGTAACATTTAAAAACCACGGGAAGGGAAGATAAGGGGAAATACAGATAATCGTGCAGCTTTAGAACGTGAAATCTAAAAGTGGGGAAAACCCCAAAAATACGAAGGAAGAGAAATATCGCACAGGCATAATAATACGTACGTACACAACAGAAAACAGAAAATAGAACAATCAATTCACCACGGTGCTAATAAATTTGGACCAAACAACTTTAGTGAACACTGAGGTGTGTTAGTGTTTTTCTGACGCCAAACGTCACATATATCCTTACGCAGCCAACACACTCATCTCTCAGTCTGTAATGTGCACTACGTGACGCCCGATAGATACACTCGGTGCCCGTTTGATAAAGTGCTGGAACGAGGAAGCAATGGCTCAGTTCTAAAGCTATTAGCACTGATTTCAGGAAAGGATAGCTCCAAAGTGCAGTTTAATTCTTGATTCCTATATTTTCCTCGTTTTAAAAGAAACCGTAAGCTTATGGTGCGATTACTTCGCGGCGTGTCTGACGCACAACTCCATGTAACTTCTGAACCAACTGACATATTTTAACAAAATGTTGTATCACTATTATGCACTGGAGATCACCTCATCTTTATGGTTTTTAATATTCTGCCGTTAGAAACATATAAGCTGCAATAACTTCTGTGTTGGGAGCGACGCTTAACGTACAGACCTGAAATGTGGATAAATATCTTCGAAGATTATGCAACTTCTGTTGAACATTTATTTCTTTTTTTGTCCCTCGCTGCCCCCCCCCCCAACATGCGAATCAAAAACTTAAAACTTGACGGCTGCCCGAAATTTATACTTAGTTTAAAATTTGATCGTCATATTAATAAAAAGTTGGAGCTAATGTCTTGAGATTATTTTACAATGGCAGAACGTGACCTTTCCTGCATATTGATATTACAACGCAAAACTTTGAGGTTATGCCGAATAAATTTAATGCAGATGGAATCTACGCCTACTAGTGTAAATTATAAATAAAACTGATAAATTATAAAATCACTATTTTATGGCTATTTATAGACTCACTATCTTGATGTAGCATTTGAAGCAAATAGGCTTCATAATTTCTTCTCAAAACTTCTTTTTACTTTAATACAATTGAGTTTACCTATTTGGGCATTATTATTATATGTGTATAAGAACTACGTCATGAAACCGTATAGGCCTACCTAAAGAGTTGAAGGAAAACTTCACTGGATGGTTAGCTTCAAGCTGCGAGCACCTTTTTCTCCATAGCCAGCATCCAGTTGGTCATGTTCTATTTGAGCAACCGATACGTGATCGCCTGCAAAGAATAAAAATGTTACCTTTCATTGTCTACAATATTCCCGTTGTGGGGTTTGTACTATTTTGTGAACATATAGGCATTCTTCCCCTGAGCAGTCTTACCCAACTAAAATATTTAACTCAAAAGTGTTGTTATCTTCGAAGTAAGAGCTGAATTTGTAAATATTATATATGAGAATGGTTGTCCTCAGGGATGTAGCATCATGTAGATATTGACGTTTCAGAACAGCTTATTTCCTCTATCTTTTGATGCCTCAGATTACATCCATTTTCTTTGCCCATTTTTTTTTTCGATTTGATGTGTTCTGAAACAGTAGCCTGAGACTCAGACCTCATATATCCCAAGTACATGCCTGATGCATAAATTATAACCGAACCAATTCAGACCCGCCAAATAACGTAACATGTCAGGAAGCTGCAAATTATTTAGTCCTTTTGTGTATGCCTCGTTCTAATTTAGTGAAACAATATACAGCACGTCGTGAAACAGCAGAAATGAACTTAATGTCATCTTTCGCGTATGGCCCTTTTATTAAAATAAAAATTATCGATACCCACCTAATTATATAAGATTAAGGTTTACGTCCATGTTTTTCCTCCGAACAGTTTCTGAGTCCGAAGACCATGCAGAAGTTCTATTTAACGAAATACAAGGGAAAACACAATATAGGTCTTTTTAACGTTGTAATGTTGTTAAGTTTATAATCAGTCAATATCTGTGATTTAGTTTATCTTTGTCAGTCATATATTTTAATTCTCGACAATAAGAAATTAGGTCAATAAAATCTTCTCGGGAAATCAGCCGCGTTAACTGGTTACCGTAATAAACCGACATTCGCGAACCAACTCTGTCCGCATCATCAGGGTTCTGATGTGACTGGATACCTCGGAAGTCGCAGAAGGCAGTTAACGCGGCTGATTGCCCGAGAAGATTTTATTGATTGTACTCGCCTAGAAAGCTTCAAATCCTATAAGAAATTAGGTATTCAGTCAAATGATGGATGTAAAATAGCAAACAACGCAAACAGAAAGTATGTATACTGAAAAGGAGAATAGATCTATTCCTTTCGATACGCCACAAAAATGGGTAACAATTTCGCGTGTCTCTTCCTGGGCCTTACTCAATCTGACACGAACAAGTATCGACACAACCTCAGTTCACCAGCGCATTATTACGTAGTCACCGGTTCGTTCCAGAATTTTCAGGAATAGCGTAAAAGCTTAAGAAGGTGTGGAATTACGGACGAGGAGATTTTATTAGCATTACAAATCTCATTATTTTAAAAGCCTGTTTGCATAACTCCGTGTTTTGGTTGTCCTCGATGTTAAACTACTGTACTAAATTTTAACACAGCAGGATCGACCTTTAAAATATAAAACCTTAGCTTATGAATATATTTCGGCCTAATTCAGGTTCACTTTCAGGCAGGATTTAATGCAGGTCCATACAGTATCATGCTTTTGTAGAATTTATCTCAGAAATATAGGCCTAACAGAAATTAGAAAAGCAGTGTAATAGTGTACGCAGGCAGTTTCTACGCGCCTTCTTTACATCTTGCATCTGGCTGTTCTGATTAAGTCTGATGATGGCGTTAGCATCTTATTCACAAGAAAGAATTGTTGCTCACTGAAATCCAATTTACGTAGTGTCACTATTACTGCCACTAAGGAATACTTTGTCGCAAACATTAAACGTTAATTTTGGTCATTCTGCTCTTCTGTTGCATTTCAATTCGCAATAAGTTACAGATTATTATTATTATTTATAATGTTTTAGTTTAGTATCATTGAAATGAATTTAATTATTTATTATAGCTTATCCTGTACTCTGGTTTAGTTCTTGGCTGTTATTGGCTTTATTTGGCTGTTGTCAAGCAATTAAATGAATGAATTAAATTGTGTAGCATAATTATATAGCCTTTTTACAATTTGTTTATTAATGAATCATCATCTAGTGTTTAGACTAATTATGTGTATTTATTTTATATTTGTTTCCATTTTTATGATGTTTTCTGTACTTCATATTGATTCTGTCCTCACGTGCTACCTCTATAACTGGCTTCTGTAGCTGTTGAGTCAAGTTAAAATAAAGAATTGCATTAGTATGTATTGTATTCTGTGGCAAATATTCTGCAGAACTCAAATTTGTCTGATATGACCTTTAAGTTTCGCACTCTGGCCACGTCGTCAGACCAAAGCTAACTATAAAATTCATGCTTCCGGTTCGTGGTTATTTTATATTCTAAAAAATTAGCCCACGTGCAGTGTTTGTAGTATCCAGTTAATAAAGGAATGAGCGTCTGAGTAATAACAAATATTTGTTTGTTTGCCTTATTCGCACGGGGCCGTGCAATGCCCATTCCTTCACCACCAGCAAACGCAAAGCTCATGTAAACACAAAAGTAATTTACGTTAGTTCATTTTGTGTTGATATCTGGCCTTACAAAACATTTGTCTAATCAAACTGCAATCCGTATTCAACATTAATCAGTAACGGATATAAACGAATACTTTGTCTTATACACAATACAGAGTTTGATTTTTAACAATGTATTCTTCGCACGAAACACGTAAAATATTAATTCATTATGATCACCTTATAAACACACTCTTTAGCCGAAGATTTGTTTAATTATTGTTTCTTATATCAGGTATTTACAATAATCGTTTTATACGTTAAAGTTTGCGAAATAAATGAAAAGCGATTAACACAGCTTTTTCACTATGAAACATGTTTCGACCGACCATAAACCAGTCCAGAAAAGAGAAAACGGATAAAATTTTATCTAAGATATGTCAATATACGAATAACCGGCGATAATTCATACTGATAGGAACAAAACTATTTACTGGTTAAAATGTGATGATAAGATCATAAAATGGTAGGTGTACTGCTGCAAACAGCATCCCAGGAAAGGAACCGCACAGCATGCAGTTTGCCCTTAAGCCGACACATAATTCTTTCCTGACACACCATAAAAGTGGACTTTTCAGAAGATCGTAAAAGCTTCACCTTGGATAAACAATATCAGTCAACTGGGTCTAAGATACGTGTACTGGAGCTTTAGCAGAGTTACAAAAGCACCGAACTCTCCCTGGAAAAGGATACTATGAACTATTCAAGTTACTTCTTACGACATTCTTTAAGGACGGTTAAGATGGTTATTGAAATGAACAAGCGATTTCTTCTCTTATTAAATCCTGAAGTTCAAAGTCATCACACAACCTCGCTATAGACCTCGATCCTTAAAGTGTACAATCCAATTCACATTTTCACAGTCCACCTCTCGAAGATCCATTCTAACACGCCTGTCTCACCCGAATCACCTCATGATTTTTATCTCGTCCATCTTACGAGTTGATTTAATCGTCCTAACAATATTACGTGAATAGTACAGTTATAAAACTCCTTGTTACATTCATTTCGGTATGTTATCCTGATCATTTGGTTCTGGAACACCAGGAATTCGTGTTCTCTTGTTAAAACTATAAAATCACTCAATTAAATTGGTCGCAAAGAAAATATTATGAATATCCACTGGCAATTGCCAGAGCGTGAAGTTTTTATTCATTATCGCCGTCAGATGTGGAGGCGTGTGACCACACAAATTCAGTTCGTATTGCTTCACTACATTACAGTTTTGTTACAAAGCTTTCTTATCATCTTCTCGGAAAATACGTAGGGCAATTATTTTGTTTCCAAACAAATCACTTAATTCTAAAATGATTTAAGTCAAACGTTTTCAAACAAAATAATTCGGCGTGACTGCTTGTTACTTTAATTAAGATTTAGACGTCAGTTTACAAAATAAAATTTATATAAGGAGCTTAAACTGTTGGGTGTGTTACAAAACTATATATCGGCACAACGAAAATAATCTAAGGGTGTACAAAGACTCTACAACGCCTTAAATTGAGCTAATTCTAAGATTATATTAGTTTTCTTGTCTGTATGGTTTAGACGACGTGAGGCCTTCGCCTTAGAATCAAGCTTCTTTCCAGCCTATCATAATCTTTCCCCCTTCTGTTCATCTTTTATGTTCTTAAATCCATTATCTTTCTTCATTCGTTCTGCGAAACAGCGGTTAACATTGATCACTTTATGCATTGTGAAAAAGGCTGTGGCATCTTAACAACTGCAGGACAACATAAAGAATACGATAGCGATATAATGGTTTTATGTAATGCAAATATCACGTTTATTGCTTGCAAATCAATTAAAAATGTTGGTGCATATCGAAAATGAATAGATGAATAATACCGTATTTCCTAGATTTTAAGATGCACTTTCCCACATTTTTAAATTTCTGAAATCGGGGTGTGTCTTACATTTTATGACGCCTAAAAATCGATATAGCGTATTTTTTCCTGAAAATCTGTTACTAAATCAAAGATGATTCTTACATACAATAGATGACGTCTTAAAGCGGAGGAAATGCGGTATTATAATTTCTTAATTCAAATCTATTAAAAGCGATATCAGTCTTGCAGATAAAAAAGGCCTTGAGTCTATCAAGAAAGGAAGAAGCTAATCATAGTACGAATTATACAGGACTAACGTAATAAATAACTGAAACAGTTAAATAGGGCATGGAGCCGACACTCATAGCCTGGCAGGAGGAATGGGTTTCAAGAGATTAGTGGAATTACAAGCTAAAATCCCATCTCCGGTTCTTTTACTCTTTCACCTGTCGGTTCTCATGTTCTCGAAAATAACCAATGAATGTGCAGCGAACAGAATAGTAAGCCTATACTTACAAGGACCGTTTCGCTTTTCAGGAAAGTTTTCTTTTCTTTTCAGAAATGTTTATCTCCTTTCAGTACCATCATAAACTCCTCAAGTTTTGTAGCTGGTCTCACGCAAAGACCCCAAAATACGTAATCATGAATTCGAAACCCGTTCAGAGCTCGAATGTTTGCGTTTTATGGGTTTTCCTTGTGATGGTTTGATTCTCGTCCAAGGACTTACACTACTGCTCCCAATATTCTACAGACTAATATTAAAGTTTCACACAGTCGTCATGTACGTAATTGTCACTATACAAAAAAATGTAGCATGTAGAATTTGTAACTATATTTAGATTTTAGCATACGAAACTTCATGCGAATTAACTTCCGTACTGTTTTATTTATCTACAACAAACTGAACGTTAAATGTAATTTCGTATGGCTACTACGTTCATACTTTATATCCCACAAGAAGGAATATCGTAAAATAAGTTGCAAATTTCTATAATGCGTGTTACCACACAATTTCAATAGGCGTACCCTACATTGAGCAATGCTAACGTTGCGCCTACCGCAAAATTTCAAAGGCAGCCACGCTGGTATTAATTATGTAAAAAAATAAAAAGGGTAAAAGTTATTCCTGCGCTTAACCTCAACGTCATGAAGACATATTGGCGTTTCAAGGTGCAGAAATTATAAGGTCTGAAAACTCCAGGTTGTGTGATGCTCAACAGCTCTCACGAAAATCTGTAAACGTTTTCAAACCGTATTAAAAAGAAAATAGAAAATTCGTCTCATACAATACTATAAGACTGTCTTGCCTCATAAATCAAGGAATATGGGATTAAAATGGTTTCAAACTGAACAAAAAAGTATGGTCAAGGTGAAGCTTGGTGTGTGATATTCTATGCCGCTTTTTTGATAATAATGGCAGAATTTATAAATCCTTAAAACAGCATCCCAGTACGAAAGTATTTTGATTTGTGAAACACGAATGTAAGTATGTAATTAGTATTTAAACCTTTGATTAATATTCATATGCTTACAGTCACGTACACAAATAAGAATGTCATCACCACACACTTGCATCAGATTCGTGAGAAAGTGGGAGAGATGACGACCACTTGGTAGATCACCTTGGCGTACAAGTGATTTTCAAGAGACGCGGTGTGAGAATTTCGTCTTTCCGGGAACAGAATCCAGTGACGGGTTCTTGAGAACACGGTACTGAATCTTTGAGTTATTTACTGACTAACTGAGCGACAGTCAGCTTCTCGAGGAGGAGGCTCCTCCATGGAAATAGTTAAGAAGATGTTCAGAAGTCCTGTAAGCAATTTAAAGCCTGGCATTCAAGTTCCTACAAATGTTCTAAGGGCAAAGTGACTGGCTATCGGGTGGACGACCAGGGTTCGATCCATGAAGGAATTTTTCTCTTCCCCACGACATGCAAGTCGGCCTGGAGTTCACCCAGCTTCGTATCCAATGGATCCCAGGGGAAATTTCCTAGGCATGAAGCAACTAGAGCATAAGGCTGACCACCCACCTACATCTAGTGCAGAGTTTAAGAATGCGTGGAGCTCTACCTCAAATCTCCCATAAATTTTCATGTCATGGAGCCGAATCACATACTTCGATAAATAAAAAGACCATGTGCCCTACATAAAATCGAGAATTACCAAAATTAAATAACTACATGCAGCAGAGTTTTTACTGGAAAGCTTACAGTCGCTCAGTCAGTCAATAACTTTCCTCGCATTTTATGAAGCCCGAAGGAACTTACCTGTTCATAAGAACCCACCACTGGTGCCTATCGTGAGCAAAATGATTCTAGTCCACACACTTCTACCCTGCCTCTTAATATCTTATCTTCCTATTTTAATCCATCTGCGCCTAGATCTTCCGACTTCTCCCTTCCATTCAGGTTTGTCAACCACAATTTCGTACACAGTTCTCATCTCTCTCAAGTGCGTTACAAAAAACAGGTATAACTGGCAGTACAGAGAAATGTTACATACATTTGTGGATCCAAATTTCATCACATTTTATGTAACATGGCGGGAGGATAGAATACGGAATTAGTAGCTTAAAAATTGTGCAATTAAAGCCATAATAACAAGCACAAACTAAGCTTACCGGTACACTGTATGGATTTCTGTTGATTAGTAAGCCTTTGGGATTATAACGCTGTTGGTAATTATAAAGTGATATAACTAAATCCCTGTAGTATAAATCCAACAGAAATTTTACTGAATTATAAATTAACGAAGGACCTACCCGTCAGAAAGCTTAACTGTGCCGTTGCTATATCAGTATATTAATAGTAATTAAACTCGACAATGGATAAAATGGACGGAAAAATATTGGTATCATTCGTAACTAATTTTGTACTGATTCCTGCCCTAATAGGATCTGGCTGGAATAGGCAAGTGCATGTTGTGCAGAACAATATTAGACGTAGGGAGGGCTACAGAGGTTCGTGCAAATGTTTCCAGTGTTTCATATTGTTTTAATTTTCTGTATTATTTTCATGTTATAAACTTACATCATTTTCTTCGAGGGTCAATCCCCTTTTAAAATCCCTATTAACGCAGGCCTTTGGTTACAGAGCCCTTGAGTTTGTCGATTCCAAGAACAAAAGAATTTTGTGGGTTCTTTCAAATTAAATTTCGAGAATGCTAATTGTCCAGTACACACTGACACACCTGCTCCTTAAATTCAACCCTGTGTTACAGTAGACGACCTGCCACAAACCCAATTATCAACATTCGTCCGTCCTCCTGTCACTCTAGCCTTCCATTTTTAATTTCTTTATTAATTACACAGTATCGCCATTCTGACCTAACACGTTTCCGTAAATTTAATTAATTTCCACAATCTCTAACCATAAAAACCGGATCACATATCGTTGTTCTTTGGTATATTTTATCAATGGAGTAGCTATGTTAATGTGCCAGGCCTACAGAAGTGTCACTCTCAAAAGACAACGACAGTCATGTAGAAGCAAAGTCTACATACGCTATCCTTTTCAATGCTGAGATAAACTAAAATCCCCATTACTATTAGGATGATTAAATTAAAGGAGGATGAGAGTGGTGAAGCATGTAGCATGCACTGGACAGATTATAAATGAATACAAAATTTTTGTTTGGAAAGCTGAAAAGAAGACACACCTAGGAAGATAAAATACGTAGATGGGAGAGTAATATTAAATATGATCGTAGAAATAGGGTGCGAGAATGTGGACTAAGTTTATCTGGCTCGAGACAGAGATCCGTAGCGATCTGTTCCAAAAAAAATTAAGAACCTTGTACTTCTTTTAAGAACGAAGAATTTATTGACAAGCTGAGTGACTATTTAGCTTCTCAAGAAAGACTCTGTTCCACGGCGTTAGTTAAAATTGCCTGTACTCTTTGAACGTTTTCGTATTTTCTGTGTGTCATGAATACTAGCGTTGGATGTAAGTTAAAATGCAGCAGAAACTCTTTCGGGAACGGTCTCCGAATTTTTAATGCTACCATCTATAAACGAATGGCAATTCCTTGTTTGCAGCTGTTAGAAGCTCTAGGCGAGCTTGAGGCTTCGAATGTAGGCTATTACATAACCAAAATGTTGTGGTATTGCATCTGTATGCAATGGTTTTATCAGAAGAAAAAGGTTTTTTTCCCCCGAAACTCTTACATTTCCTGCTATACTGAATTACATTACGGTCCTGTGGGGGACTAACAAGAGCTTCGGGATGGAAAAAGTAAAGAAGGAGCAATGGCTGTCCGTTCCTGATTCTGAACCAATAAATAATTCTAACCACACTGACCAGACTGTTTGTTCTCCTTGCCACTATCACAGAAAATAGGCGAAAGCGGAAGACGCATTCCTTTGCGACAACAGTTTGCAAACAAGAACAAGGAAGAAGATTTCTGTCTTCTGGGTTGTTGCGTCCGGTAGTCTGGTCGATGTTTACCAATGTTTCTGAGGTCATACTGCCTCCGTCATCGGGGCGATTCGAATCATCGACCATACTACACAGCGCAACAACCCAGAAGACAGAAATCTTCATACTCATCGCCCTGATGATGGAAGCAGTATGACCTCTGAAACGTTGGTAAACATCGACCTGACTACACAGCGCAACAACCCAGAAGACAGAAATCTTCATACTTATCGCCCTGATGACGGAGGCAGTATGACCTCTGAAACGTTGGTAAACATCGACCAGACTACACAGCGCAACAACCCAGAGACAGAAATCTTCATACTTACCACTGTTAAAACCTCAAATCTTACAAGAACAAGGAATTCCTTCATGTTTTAAGCACTTCTCAAAACGCAGATGAACACAAATTAGGCTACCATATTTCTCGTAGCTACAAACACAGATAGGTAAGCAACAATTACTGTTTATAGATTCATATTCATTCTTTACCACACGTCGTTGATGATTTGTCCTACTTCTTGTTCTGAAGCTCCCACGTTCAAATCTGAGTACTCAAGAAAATTTCTCGGATATTAATTTAAAGTAGTCCATAGCTGGTTCTTCTTTACAAATTAGCAATTCTTACTATTTCTACCATTCTGCGCTATACAAACTACGCAGCTGAAATAGCGTAGTTAAAAACGCAACAATAAAACATATTCTTACAGTACCAGCTTAGTCATTTTTATTTAGTGGTTATTAGAGAAGTGTCTGCCGTCCATCTGTTCAGAATCATTCTATTAACCAGTGCCGTATCAGAAAGAATAAAGACTAAACTATTGTTTTACCTGTTAGTGCATATGGGTGTGAAACCTTGTATTTTACTTCAGCTTAAATTGTTGTTCGTTGATTACAAAATGTGAAGGAAGACGTTAATACCAAACTGGAGGAAATTATTGTACATAGTCTATGAATACTTTAATTTATCTAACAATTTTCGGGTCATCAAATCAAATGAAATACGAAATATGGGTAGTGTAGCACGTGTAAGGGTACCGGCAATTATGAACGCATACGATATTTCCGACGAGAAACCTAAGATAATGTTAAAATGGACTTTACATAAAAGGGGTGTGCAATTGTAGACTGCTGGTTTAAAACTTTTGTGAGCACGGTGATAAACCTCAGAGTTCATTTTTTGTGATCAGGTGAGACATAAGAAAATGCGCGTGTGATATAAACCGACAGGCGAAAACTCGTGACAAAAGTTAATTTTATTTCAGACTTCTGTAACAAGAGACCTATTTGAAAGTCTAGAAGTTGAAACGCGCTTGAAAAAGGTGTTCTGAAGGTGCCTGGCTTCAGATACTGTGTTTATACCGAATGACTGATTTGTGTTCTATTAGATACTTTGGTACACGATCAACACTCTGGTGCTTGAATCACATTTAAATAGTATTTAAAAACTCAGTTCCTGCCTCAAAGACTAAACAACGCGTCTCCATTACAAACATTAATAGGTTAATTAATAATCACATGAAACCCATATGTACATTTCGTGGGCACAACGCAGAGTTGTTGAAAGTTAATGACATACACAGTTATCACTGCGCTTTTATAGTTACTGGTGCTTAAGTAATCTACATATTAGGTATGTTAAATAAATAATTTTTTCAGTTATTAAGAGTTCTAATTGAATTTTAAGGCTTAAGTTCGAAATACTTTCATGGTGTAATACGGTCTCTTACGAAATGAACTCTTAATTCCAAAGAAACAGATTCAGTCAGTAACTTTTTCGATGGACTTTGTTATGTGACACTGTTATTACAAATGTTAATAAGACCTGTTCCTCCTGAAAATCGGTTTGAACATCATGTCATCTTGGTCCTTTTTATCTGCTTTTAATCGACAATACCAACATGGCCTGTGCTATGCAGTGAGGTAGAAATTACGCTAGCGTCAATCAATGTAGAATCCTGTGAGAGCTGAGGGAAATATGCAACATTTATGAAGGGAATTTCCAGGAAAATGGAAAATAACATGACAAAAGCTCCATACCTTTTTCCTTTCATAAATCATTAACTTTAATGCATGCTACAGTTTGTATGGCGGCTTTACGTTTAAAACACAGTTATACATTTTTAATAAAATTCTTTTTGTTTATTGGTTTGCGATGCTGGGATGAATGCGAAATTATAAAATCCTGTGTAACATGTCTTTCATTCCAGAGATGCCTTATTCTGATGGGAACTCGTTTTCGTACCAAATATTTTACTTTTATGAATTCAGTTACTGAGAAACATGTTTTAAAAGTAAATGATCTGATTGTGATAGGGAATACGTCAGTCACTTTATGGATAAGCCGACGTTCTTCACGACAGGTGAAGGGATTTTTTCTTCGCCACAACATCTGGGGTTTATTAAACCTCTAACTCAAAGTCCTTTCTTTCCCAAAGCGCACAGCAGCCATGGAGTGAGGCTTACCTCTCATCACCATCTAATGCCGATGTTAAAAAATGCATGGAGCTCTACCTCCACTTCAGAATATTTCGGCTTGGCGTGGTACTTAATTAAGCATAGGAACAACTTCACGTTTTACAATATATGATTTTACAGGCCCCTGGAGTGAACACCATCAGCCAATGCTTCTAATACCCGCAAAATGTTCGGGAAGGTTTGTATTATTGGGTTTCTGGACTTTGTACATGGTCCGGTGTTCCGAATAGAACACTAATTGAGTTTTCATCTTCCGAGCTTTCTAGAGGAGTCTATACCAGTAACTACCAGTGATGCAAATCTAATAAAGAGTTCTGCCAATGGTTCATTGCAATTAGTATTACTGTATTAGGTTCATAGATTTTGTCCTTCTTCTAATAGACATGAGGAACAAAATTTTTCCCAAGAGCCCGGCTCGACAAACCACCAAACTGTGTCTACGCCCATCAAATCATTGGTATTTATAAAAAAGAAACAAATTTGCAAGCGTGAACTCCAATAGTGATTTCCGATTTTGTATATCTCATTGACCTCGATCTTTAGTGCATTACTAGCTAATAACACAGTAAGACAGTAAATAATATTTATCGTGAATTTCATTAAATGCTTATCGTGTCGAAAAACGTTCCAACAGAAGCTGTAGCCAGTCATGTCACACTCAAGTGTCTACTGACTGCCGCATAAAAAAGAGTGACTGTTCGGGAGGGGGTGTCATCATATGGATGGAAAACAATGTTATACTTTTAATAACTCCAGGTTTAAGCATAGGATATATTTTTCGTTCCCCCTTTTTTCCCAGAAGCACACACAAATGTGAATTTCCGTGAAACACATTTACACTTTATTTCAATAACATATGAAACATCAGAACACAAACAGCCATTTGGCATGCATCTGAAACTTAAAATGTATTAAAAATTTATATTTGGAGCCCCACGACACGTAAAATTGGAGAACTGAGACAGGACGCATAAAACTTCGAAGAGAGTCGCATGGGGCTAGCGGGCCGTGAGTGAGAGATGTCTGATCTACAGGGTGGGTGGAAAGTAAGTAGGCATTAAATAATCGCTATGCATTGGAAATATAGAGGTTATAACCATTCTCAATGTCTACTTACTTCCCACCCACCCTGTACATTGTAACGTTTTATATTTGTCATGTATAATTTTTATGACGACCTCTTTCTTTCAGAAAATCGATACAATTTTATATGAACTAAGAGTAAAGTGAAATGTTTTACCTGGCGGATTAAACTAAATTTAACCGACAGCTCTTAGTGTTGACCGCTCAATGCCAAATTTAATAGAAATCCCTTTGATAATTTATTAAATTAATCACGACCTCTCCTACATGCAAACCACAAATAAACCCACTATATTCTGAACTTTAAATCTTTCTCTACCTGTATGTATTACTCTTGTGGTCAACATTTGAAAATACCTGTTTTGGTCTTAAAACATTTAGCTGTGCTGTTTACAAACGTTGGCTGTCTTTGTATTGAAAACCCACGTCTCATTCCATATGTGAACGTTGCCTTCGATGTCGTGTTACGTAATCTTAATTTAGTATGGTCCGTCATTTGTTTGCTTAAACATCTTTTTATTATGGCTTTAAATCTGTTATATGTTTAGTAATCTATGTCCTTTTTAAATTATGAAATACAGTTTCCTAATTACTTTCTCGTCTGTCACTACTTCTAGTCTGATATTGCCTCACATTTCCACTGCTTTTGTTTTTGACATTTTTAAACTGTTTTTTTCTTCTTCTGCTATTGTATTTAAACTGCGTAGTAAAATCTGCACGTCGTCTTCCAATTTAGAAATCAATACCCGATCATCTGCATACATAACTGAATTTAACTTGCCTGTGCTCAATAGCTGAATCCCACCCAATGCGCTGTTCTTCCATTCCTGCACAGCCTTGCTAATAGTCTACAAAGTTAGAATTAAAACACTTTGGCGAAGAACAGTATCTGAATTTAGTATAAATATTAGTCTTCAGGGAAAGTAATGAACAACTTCACTTCCCTGCCTTGCCATCCTTTCAAAATGCTAATGGCAGAGATGATTGATAGAAGAAAATATATATTAAATAAATACGGTGGGTCGTAGCCGCTGCTTTGAGCGATAGCGGTGAAGAAGGATGATGTTAGGAGCTTTAGGCAGTCCTCTATGTACTTTGTGGTTCACAAACTTCACTCTACTTGTTAACAGCTTTAACCTGTTTTAGAAAATCCGACGTGTTCAACTTTCAATAGCTCGGCATGTCGCTCACAGTGTCTGTGGATGTAACAATGAGGACCGTATGAAAATATGAAAGTGATAGTGTTGTTGTTGTTGTTGTTGTTGTCACAATGAGGACCGTATGAAAATAGGAAAGTGATAGTGTTGTTGTTGTTAGTATTATTATTAAATTAAGAACTGAACTGAATGACAATTTTATTTTACCTCTCTCTTTGTAACTGCAGACTCTGAGGGCTTAGTGCGCTCGTATTTAATGACCGCCCCCCGAATATTACAAAAGAGGATAATGAAAGACAACACAAGATAAAAACAGAATTGACAATGTTAATACTGATTTGTCTTCTTGGATGTGGGAACCGAATTTTTAAACACTATTTAGATGCTGCAGATATCAAGTAGGCCACGGTAAAGTTAAAGGAAAACTACTAAGACAATTAATGAAGACAGAATAGGCAGCCTGTACTATACTATACCCACATTAAGTTCAATAATGTTAGACGCGCATTACGGATTAGATGCATCCACACATTCTTAATTTCGGTTCTAGATGGAGGTTGGTAATAAGCTTAGTGTTTCACCCACTTTACCCTGGGGAAAAAAGAACCCCGATTAGCGATTTGATACGAGATTGTGGGGGCCCCAGAGTCGGTCTTAACGAGGACTCAAATGATGGTCGTTCAGTCCAAAATTAGTTTATTTCTTGACTGGGCCAACGTGACAGTGTGGTGGGTCTTATTTATGATTGTAATATCTCTGCATGTATTTAGCAGGTACTTAAGGACTACATACCAGACAGTACACACATCTGTCACAAGTAGGAGACAAAGTAATGTACCATATGTGTTATTTTCATGCTGTTTATTATCAGAATCATTAACAGAACTAATCAACTAATCAGCCTCATTAAGCGAAGTAATTCTTTAGAAGTTCATTATGACCTATTTGGTTAGATTCCCCGTATTTCATGAAACCCACATTTTCATTACCGCGATAACAAAAGCCCGCCACTGGACAGTCCTGGGTCAGTTTAATCCAAATTATATTCTCATACAACAGCATGTAGACCCATATATCACACCCAGAAGAAAAACACACATATTTCTTCAACACTGTGATAACCTCAAGTCACACAATTTCCTTGCGGATTTCCTAATAAAATTTTATATTCAACTTGATCTTCCACATGAGTGCCCGGATTTCCTAATAAAATTTTATTCAACTTGATCTTCCACATGAGTGCTATATGTCCTTCCATCTTATCCAAATTTATTTGATAACGCATATCTTACTTTGTGAATAACGCAAATCATAATCTGCAGTCTTTCTAAAATATTCACTCTTTAATACAATAAAAATATACAACGTCATTATCTTCTGTGTTTATAAAGTGCTTCCAATAGCGCTTTGTGTGTTATTGACATTAACAAATAAAATTATAATAAAAATATCTGCTAAATTTTGAATTGAAAAACGTAAAAATAAACCTAACTATATGCTTCCAAATAACAGTCCATAGAGAGACTGGAGATTTAGAAACAAATCCCCATGCTTCTGTTCCATCTGCGCTACAAAATGATCCCTAAAATGAGAACGGAACGCTTTTACGTTAGTTTAATTAGTTTATCACATAGACTAGTAGTATTACGGAGTAAAGCACAACATTAATGCAAATAATGGCGAAGGAAATGTAAGTGGGCAACTGAATGAGCGAGAGAGTAAATGCGTGACTCACGAATGACCTAGCAAATTAGTGACTGACGGAGACAGAGAATGGCTGAATCAGCGTCTATGTGACTGAATGAGTAGTGAGAGAATGAATGAATGAATGAATGACTGGGTGTTAAATGAATAGCCAAAGAAAGTACTGGGGATGATGTCGGTTTATAGAGTGATATTGATAGAGGGAATTATAGACAAAAATTGGTCTTCCTACAAGCACGAATAAATTGAAGTGATCAGTACGTATTTATTTCGAGCTTGTTCTGGACAAGATCAAGAACTTGTCTGCATTTTACTTCGATCGCATGAAACACTGCTGGTAGGTTAGGTTTTTGCTCCACTAGAACTACTGTTATTTGCCGACCAGCTGACTTCTTCTCCGTAACGTCGTGTTTCAATCACATTTATTTTTGGTTTGAATATTTTACAAACTCGAAATTTTCGTGAAAAAATAAAGACTATTTTAGCGCAAGTTTTGTTAAATAATAACCATATCGAAAAATGTTTCAATTAAAGTTCTACATATTTTATGCCATGTTCCTATTCCTCTATGATAAGTTGTTTTTATGGAAACTTAGTAACAGTAGATTTGGGATTAACATAAATTAGGTAGTCCGTTCACTACACTAGCATTAAACTAATATCTGAGACGCTCCAATACCAAATTTAATTAAAATCCTTTCAGTGGTTTATGACACAAAACACGAGGTCAGACTATACTAAATGAAGTTGGAATATCTCCACATGTCACTGAATTGTCCAAGTACAGTATACTACAGCGTAATAATTGCTCAGATTTCGAAAAAAAAAATGGCTGGCGAGGTCACTATACAATATACAAAGGTCAGTTACATGACGTGAGACCGCAGTATACCTGTATACCAGCTCTGGTATGTATTGTAGCGTAAAATCAAGTAGATACAACCCCTGTAACAATTCACGCTTCGTTCGTCAGCTTGAAAACAGATTCTAAAATACAAACAGCAGTGAAAGATGATACAGGTAATATTAGTGATAGCTAACAGTTCCGACAAAGCATGAAACGGGTAACTGGTGTGTTAGCTGCTGGTTATGAAACAGGAGGCTTGTGAGACAAGCAACAGGCAAACTATTCACCATTTGCACACTTCTTGCTTCTGGTAGGATAACTGATTCGAGAATGTAGGCTTTGAGGTTTCCGCAGCGGTGAATTCGAAGATTTCCGTCTTCTGGGTTGTTGCGCTGTGTAGTCTGGTAGATGTTTACCAACGTTTCAGAGGTCCTACTGCCTCCGTCATCAGGGCGCAATAACCCAGAAGACAGCAATCTTCTAATTCAAGAATGTTAGATTAGAGTGGACGTGTAGCACTTACGAGGGGGGCGGGGCAAACTTATATATATATATATATATATATATATATATATATATATATATTACAAGGAAACTGTGCGGAGAAGACAGATAAAAAGAAAAACATGTTCGAAACGATATTAAAATATATCCTCTGAAAATAAATAATTGTTCACGTAGACAGTGTGCTCAGTATGCTGCAGACTTCTATTGTAGTAGTGGCAAAGTGTCCCAGTAAAGTCCCGAGCAAAATTAAGGCAACAGTCTGTTCGAAAATGTTCGTTCCCGTTCGAACCCGTTCTTACGTCACTGTTTCCTCGAACAAGGTTAACCCAGTACGTCATGATAAGCGATCCGTGTACACTAGGCAGAGAGATCGCATGGTTATATGATTTACCTCATGTAAATACAGCAATAACGTCACAAATTATGTAATAGATATACGGATTACAATCAACTCAACTATTGATTTAAGCATTTTCGTCTTGGGATTCTAAAAATACTCCCATTTGGTAGTCATTCGTGTATCAACCGATATGCTGCTAGACTCGTAAATCTTTAAAGATGTTGTCAATAAGCAAGTATTTCGTGAGGGTAGATTTTCTTTAGTGGCCTGCGTTTGGAAGCTTAGAAGGTAGCACTCTATTGTATTAAATTTTTATTGCTTAGGATTTTGCACCATTTAAATCTCAGTCAATAATTGATAATTAAGTGCCTCGAGCTCCAGGTAGGATTTTGATGTGGTGGTGTCTTTTATGATTCCGAATTGTTATAGACTTCAGTACCTAGTAATCCAGTTTATCAATACAGAACTAATTATAAAACACTGAAATTAATAACAAACTGATGTTATAGTAATACACACTTGGGTGTTACGTAACTGACGGTGAGAAGTACTATTTTTAATTATATAATCCGCTGCAAGATGTTTTCTGATAATTTGTAGCATAGTTAGTTTACATTTCTTTCTATTCGCCTCAATGTTCTGTTGTTATATTTGTTTTAATTCTAAACTGTTTACTTGCAGCCAAATTCTTACGGTACTCGTCAGCTTCATCGATAATAATAACAATTCAATTTATTTCTTATGTACTAGAAGCTTCATTTTTGAAAACGCCAGTTAATTGACATCACCCAATTATATTACATTTCCAGCTGTGACTTAAGTTATTCTTATTTATGATGTTTATCGCCGGGCCAAATTTTCATTCGTTTCAATTTTGCATTTATGATGTTTATCGCCAGGCCAAATTTTCATTCGTTTCAATTTTGTAAAAATTGTTCTTATTCACAATTCACGAATTAGGCTTTGTGGCCTGATCCGATTAAACTTTAATTTTCAGACACTGAAAACAGACATTTGGTCGGACGTTCTGAATGGGGCACTGACCCATACCAAAGCTTATTTCCGTACAGAACAAATTACCCACAAAATGTTTCTAAACATCAAGAGGATTTGAACACGCGACAGCAATGTTTCATCAGCTTAAAAACATGAGTGCCGCATTTGACTGTTCTGACACTAGATCGACAGTCGTTGGAATCAGTTATTGTTAAGCAATAGGAGCGAAAATTGTTGCATGATAAATTATATAAGATAAACATCACGTTACTATAAGTCTATAAGATACAAATATCCATGTAATAGATCCTTGGATGGCAACGAACGCAAAGAAATTGTCTCTCGGGGAAAATGGGATAGAGAAGACGGGAGGCTTATCTGAAAGCTATGAAAAGACAACACACCATCAAGCTTCCACTGTTAGACGGGGAAATTCTGTGACACAAATAGTTCAGTAGGAATACAAAATCAAACTTGCATAACTCATAACCAGCTTTAAAGTACCCTTTATTATTTTAGAGGAAGAACATTAAATAAAATATTGCCATAAAATGTATCAAGATAATTATCAGATGGGGTTTTTATACTATATTAATTGTATAATAAACATAAGGTAATATTCTTTAATTGTTAAATTATTCAACGATAATTAAATAGAGAATGTAACAGAAGGTGCACGGTTTCTCCCACGGACCGCAGTTATATTTACCTATGTAAAAGTAATTACAAACAGCTGGTTGATTTTCTAAAGCTTGTGTTCATTCACAGTTCTAGTATGTCAATTTATTATATCTGCTAATATTAACAGGCCACGTTATCCCTGTGATCAAACAACATTATGAAGAAGTACAGCTGGTGTGGAGGTAAAACTCCATGCATTCTTAACAACTATACTGGACGGAGGTGAAAAATCATATTTGTGATCCTTCCGCTTTACAGCAGGTATCCAATGGATAGACTGGGACAGGAGAGGGAAAAAATAGGACGACACAAGACAGATACGAGAGGACAGGATTGAACAGGATAGTGGAACGGAGAGCCGTTCTGGACATCATAACGCCTGTGCCAGGAATCGAGCCCCTTGTAGGCCAGTCCATATTTAGATAAAGATCAATCCAATAACTGGGTTAATAATCACATTTAACACATTGTCTAAATGTTTAACAGCAGCGAAGTTAGTTTCGCAGACAATAGCCTACATAGTTTATTAGCTAACTAGGGTCACCAGACAAAATCATTGTAAATTAACTTTCCTGTTCACTTCACTTACAACAATGCGCATTTCAATGATTGTAAATGAGAGACGTAAAAGCATTAGACTGTGGGCATATTTTTAATGTCTCCTCTAGAAATAATCTTTTTTAAATTAAGCGCTAGTAAGTAGAGTTCATACAAAAAAAAATCTTCTCTCCCTAGGGCAAATTGAAGTTCAGATTGCACCAGAGAAAAATTAGTAAAGTAACGAATTTAAGGCGCACAGTTAAAGTAGACACGAGTGGAAAATAACATGATTTAAGTGGGAAAGTGATAAATACAACATTGGACCCTTCATGACATTAAAAAGAAATTGTGGAAGCATGGAACTTCGTGATTTGGATCACTTTACATCAAATTCTAGTTTCAGTATACGCTAAGTGTGATAGTGTCTAATCGGAGAAGTCAGAAGTTACCTAGACACATTACAATTGTTTTAATAAAGGAATTCCAATTGAAGGTCTCTCAGTTAATCAGGAAATTTCCTGCCTTTCATGGAACCCTAAGGTTCATTGCCATGTTAACAAGAGCACGCTCCTGGACTCTTTTCCTGTGCCAGTTTAATCCAGTCCACTCCATAACATATTATTTAAGATGCAAGGTCAGGACTTGTGTCGTTATATCTTACACTCCCTGCTTTTAATCATAAACCCCCCCCCCTGTACGTTCTTCCCTGATGGTTCGGCCTATATTATATTGTCGCAATCACATTACAATTTAACTGTTGTGTGTTCACAGTACAAAAGTTAAGTTTTAAAACCTATCTAGTTTTCATGCATTAGTCCAACAAAATACGTCAGAGATAAATTGTAGCCGACAATGCAAGCTCAAGGGATGACGTGTGACATATTTCCAGGATACACAGTGCTTTAATCACGACCAGATAATGGACTATTTCGTAGCTTTCCTCATTGTTAAGGCGAGTGCTAAGATAATATCGAACAATAAACTGCAATTAATTCATCTCCAGTTCTTCAAAATTGCCATGCAGAATCACCTTTCTCATCATTTGACGTTACACATCTCTGCATATCTGAAAATTATGTGAACCCTTCCCCCGCTACGAGGGAAGAGATACCAGTCTCTATCTTAACAATTCCTGTATTTGATAACAGCCCGTAAGTGAAAATAAAATGCTGTCATTTAATATTTAGATTCAGCAACTTGAAGCTTTAGAAGAACAGAAATAGACAACATGACACGTTTCTAAATAAAATTCACCACCTTGTAACCAAACACATTAACGATGTACGGGCCCCTTCATCAACGATTTTATCAATCGAATGTCACTGTAATTAAATAATATCATAACATACAAACCAATAGAACTGATACAGTGAGAACTCTCAGTTTATATTCTTACCTTGTCAAAAATGAACTTAACAGATGTAAATAGTAGAAACGTCGAAAATAAGATTAGAAGGAAATGCTGCTAATGAACATGACTGATGGTAAATGAACTTCACATACGCCCCTTCGTGCCATAAACTATATCGCCAAATCTGTATCACGCTGAGCCGACAGAGACAGAAAGGTACAGCTGTAGTCTTAGAGGAGACTTAAAAGTTTTCAAACTCCAGCGCCCTTCCGTCTGCCACTCACACGAACGTCGTGCTTGTCTGTCCGTCCCTCTTTCCTTTCCTGGCTGCGATATCCAAGTGCTGAGAGACCGCGATGTGTTGGAGTCAACTTTTACCGCGATTCGGCTAGCTACGGGTCCGAACGGAGTCCGTTCCCGTATCAAACTGAGCTCAGAAAACCTCCTGGCTCGTTTAGGCGCTGGCGTCGCTGTGGTACAGGTTTTGATTCAGAGAGCGGCGAGGGGGGATGCTGGGGGTGTACTTTGTACTAGTCACTGCAATAACATTTCCCCTAAATCATTCATCATGACTAATATAACAACTCCTCTTCTTGAGATTGTATAGAGAAAATCAATAAATTACCCGCTTTCGATAAAAGGCTTATTATTGAATCAATACCTTCCATCAGTAAAACATATTTTAAGCAATTTAAAATCCGTTTACGCCCTCGCCTTAAACATATTTTAATATTACCTTCCTAGATACGCAAACGACTCTCAATTTGTCTCTCAATTCCGGGTCTCCTCACGAAATGTTTATGAATTTCTCATTTGCCACATGCCTGCTACATGTTCAGCCCATTTTATCTTCCTCGATGTCATCACCCAAACGATAAATGTTCAATAAAGTAAATTATGAAACCCACCATTTTTTAGTTCCCTCTTTTCTCCCGTTACTTCCTCTCTCTTAGGCGGAAACATTCTCCTCGGCATCCTGCTCTTAAAAACCCATAATCCACGTACTTTCCTTAGGGTGAGAGATATCTTTTTCCTCCACTTCCGTTCAAACAGCGACACTTTTACTTCTGAATAACGTGTTTTAATAATTAATATGAGAGAGACAGGAAGACAAGATTCTGAGCTGCACTGTGGCAAGCATTGCTCCAAAATTGTTCGAAAATACACTCAGTGGCGAAATGAAGCCTGGTATAGGAAAGCTAAATGGTGACAGGCTGCAGGTGTACAAGCTCGCCGAGACACAAAACAGAATTCTGATGGTTTCGGAAATACAGTATCTGGCTTCTGTGTGCATAACCATTAGTAACATGCCAACTTATGTCGCGGGCTTCACTCCGTCCTTATTAACAGAGCTTGGCAAACAAGGTAAGTTAATTTTCCGAGTTGGAAGACAGACATTCACAATATGTAGTAACATACATTAAGGGATTTCGTTTTAGTTTATCTCAATTTATAAACTTTATGTTAATATGCAGAAGTGGGTCTTTTCTTCTAACTACCATTTTCTTACGCCAACCGTACAGTTAGAGAACGAAATATGAAAATATTTTAAATACTCACTCTAATATAAACGAACAAATGATGGCGCTTTAAATGATATCAACTCGGTTTAATTTTAGACATTGTGTTTTTACCGACAGACGTCCCAACTAAAACGCACGAAAACAGCTTTATTCTCAATATTGTTGCGCGGTCAAAAGTTAATAATTACATTTTATAAACAGCAAAAAATATATTCTTTTCAAAAGCATTTGGGGTAGCGAATGAAGCATTTTGAAAGGACAATATCATTTTTCAAATCCTTGTCATAAAGAATAACTCGGAACTCACATTCTTGGATTAAATCTCAAACCCAGCACCGACTACCCCGAGTAATGTATTTCATGGCTTTCCTCAGTTGCTCAAGACAGGTAGCTACCTCAGCAGTACCTTCAAATAAACCATAATGTTCTAGAGACCTTAAATGTCATCACAACCTTTCAAATCGTAATAATTTGCGATCATCACTCAACGTAACAACTTCAGCGATTGAAAAAGCTTTGTTAAATAATCCAACCACCAATCACGAATACCCGTTCATGATTCAGTAAAGATCATACTTTGTGCTGAAGAAGTCGATGGATTTGTCCTTTTTGAAAAATTGATTATCTCACCTGTTCGAGAAATTACCCGACTTTAATGGAAACAAAATTTTATTATCAAGTTCAGAACAGCCTATCAAAGAACCCTATCACGAGCAGCCCTATTTTTTCTCAGATTTTAAGTAGAAATTTCTAAGTTAAAAGAATTGAATGGTAGGAAGCATCCCCTGAATTATTTTGTATCTAATTTATTCGTAATTTAATTTTTATTTATATATGCCATAATATTCATATCACAGGTCAGATGTCGTTAATAATCATAAATGTTTTGACTGTAACACAATTTCGTCATTCAGTTTTTAAGTCTTGTGTACCGTACCAAGGACTTCTGAGGAGTTAATCTTTCCCGCAGTAACTGCAGACAATAAAACCCTCTACTAAAGTAAGTGGCAGATAACTGTAAAAAAATGCAGGATCTGTAGACTTATTTTGAAGAAATTTTCACAATGTCGCTATTATATTCAACAATATCAGCACATCCGTGATTTCATTGATGGCTTACATGTCGTATACTATCTAAGTTCTGACGTCATTACTTAGAGTTTTGACCTCAAATTGCTGCCCCAAACTGCCAGCCCTGCACCCTCATCATCAATTAAAACCTCTACCCGACTGTGTGACATTCAAATCTTAATTAGTACGCTTTTTAATTGGAATACCGTGCACTGATTTTCAAACCTCCTAACGTCTCTGGTTTGAAATTTCTAACCACGCATGTGAAGTATCAAGTCTTATTTATAGGCCATTGGGTGTAAGATATTGTTTCTCACAGTGAGAGAACATCGAGAGAAAATGAGAACAAATTTTTTAGGAAAACAGAGACAGGAAACAACACACGGACGAGAAAATCATATAGTACAATGATACTGGGAACGACCCGTTCTTCAAGTGCCTGAGCACTGCGGGTCCCAACTTTTCACCTGATAGACATTCGGTAGGACTCCTTGGACGAGGGATCGGCCCGTCGCAAGGCCTCTACCTGTACACAGGACAGCGCAACACAGAAGAACGCGGACAAACATCCATGGCTTGAGTGGGATTCGAACCCACGGTCTCAGCGACCAAGAGGCACAAGGCCTACGCCTCAGACCGCGCGGCCATGCGGACAATGATGAATTTAATAATTTAAACTTTTAATTAAATATTAGGATGATAAAATAGAGGGAGTGTAGTAAAAATGGGGGAACGAGAAATCCATGCGGACGGCAAATCTGGAAAGAGAACACGCTTTGGGAAGACGGTACGTAGATACAATACTATTATAGACCTAACAGATGTTAAACTGGAACTGACGGCGTGGAAATTGGCTCATTATATGACCCAGTGACGATGTAGTAACGAACACGCAGTTTCAGTAAATTGGGTAACTTCTTGACCAGCTGAGAAAATAACAGCTTCTCAAGGACGATCCTGCTTCATAAAGGTAGTTAGTTCTTCAGCTGACTAGCTAATGTAATTTCCAAATGTTGGATACAATTATTTAAAATTGCCTGAAACTGTAACTATGGCCAGTATAAGCTGTGCACTAACTCCGCCAAACAAAGCAGGTGAAAGGGGCCCTTAGAATGTTACATGTAAATACACAGGTTCTTTTAGATAAAAAGGGGTTATATGGATCTGCAAAGATAAAGCACACAACGATCTTGTGTTTCTCATTTAACTGCAATTTAATTACGTCACATGGTAGTTGTTTGCAGTGTCACATATTACGCAGTTATTTTATTTTAACAAAACAAATACAGAAACCACTTTTATGGTTAATAACAGAGAACATTCCTTCTTCGATTTCGATTACGCAATGTCAACTTATTTCCATGTAACACTGCATCGTTCCTCATTTTTCATGCCCATTTATAGGAGTGCTAATCATAGTTACCTCTTTCCATTCGCGTTTTTCTTAAAGTAAACTGTACTTAAATACTGAATTGCTTATCACTTCTTTCACAAATTATTAGGAACAATATTGATATTATAGGCTACTCCCACCTAAACCTATTCATCCAAGGCAATTTCCTTCCTTCGTGTTTTCCGGCGAAATTTTGTAGGTGTTTATCTACTCCATAGAGTCTTTTTCATTATTACTGATTTAACCACTTTGAAAATATCTTGTGGGGAGAACAAATATATGGAAACTTTTTTTGTGTATTTTAATCTTTAGGGTTTGAGACAGGAAAAGGGAGACAAACCATTATAAAATGAATATAGCAAGTATTCCCCAAATTGCACCTGCTTTAAATTTCTTCATGAATGCAATGTGACTTATTTCTGTCACTTGACTTCCAAAATCAGAACGTATTTACGAGTACTAAATATGTTTGCATTGTACTATAATCAGACATATTTTGTCTTAATCTCAGACTTACTTACAAATACGTTCTGTCCCGTGTAAGAAGAAGGATTTCAAAGGATTTCTTTTCAATTACATAAAGTACCTGCACCTACCTGCAATAACTGAAGATAGAATAAAACCTATACTGAGGTGGCGCAGATACTTAAAATATGCAGAATCTGTAGACCCGCTTTAAATAAATTCTCACATCACTGTAATATTCAACAATATCGGAACATCACTGTCTTCGTTGATGGTTTACAAGCCGTATTCAAAGTTCTGATGTCATTACTTAGTGTTTTGACCTCAAATTGCCGCTCCAAATTGCTAACCTTGCTTTATCGCCATCAATTAAAGTCTCTGCCCGACTCTGAGTGAGTTTCAACTCTTAATTAATAGGCTTGTTAATTGGAACAGCGTAGCAACTCGTGCAGTGATTTCAAAACGTCCTAACGTCCTAACGTCCACGGTTTTTTTTCGATAAAAACATGTAAAATGCTAAGTTTTATTTACATAAGTGTGAAAGCTAGTTTCTCACCCTGGGACAAAAAATTGGTAGTGTCTGAGAACAAGCTACTGAGGAGAATATGCGGACCTAAGAGAGGAATAATAACAGGAGGAGAGGGAATATCAAATAACGAGGAGCTTCATAATCTGCTAGCTTCAGCAAATATTTTTTGGGCGATATAATCTAGCGGAATGAGACGAAACGCTTGGAGGTTACTCACAGACATTTGTAGTCTCAAAACCAGAAGTATTCCCTTGACAGGCCTAGGCGTAATTGCGAAAATGATGTTATAATTTACGTTAAAGGAACATAAAGTGAAGGACGTCGTCTTAATTAATGTGGCTCATTACAGACTACAATGCCGTGCTTTGTGAACATGGTAATTAACAGTTTGGTTTCATAGCAATGGGGAATTTTTTGATAACATTAACGACTACTGACTTCTCAAAATTTTTTACTGGTATCAAGAGAATTTCATACTTGACGAGTTTGGAAACCACTGGCCTAACAGACCGAAACGCGTTTTCAAGAAAATAAATAGCGACGATAAGTTTAAACGAGATGACACAGTAACTGAGTAAATGGTAACAAACACTGGGAAATGCATCCAATAGAGACAGGCTACATTAGGTAAGTCGTAGGATGGATAGTTAGGTAGTCTCTATTGAATTCCATGTACATTCTTCTCTGTCCAGTAAATCAGCACACTGTATTCTGTTAGGAAAAGTTTCTGAAGTCGAAAATATCTGTACTTCGTTCCTGATGTCCTGACATCTTTATTTTGTTGTGATAATTACGCCACTTTACTTACCTCAGAAATGTAATGTTAGCTGTTGTTATTGAAATTAGATATCGTCTGTTTCTCCTCCTAACGTCTCTTCCGTAAAACAGCACGGACATTGCTATCAGGCCTCCTTTGTAAAACCAAATTAATACAAAGGGACTAGGTTTGTGTTTTAATTCAACTGAACTTTTTCTGATTTCCGCCCTGTGTATGAATACCCGGACATACGAGATAAACCACCATTTATACTGAATGTTACGCAAATACGAGAGATCCGGTTCAGTTTTCATCAAAGCATGGAGCACGATAAAACATGAGATTCCCGAAGCTATGATATATTGCCTGTCTAAATCAGTTCCAACAGACTGTGTTATCTCTGTCCTGATTAATATGAATAATGCGCCTCAACACACCACGTACAACACCCTGAAAAGGTGCTTCAGAAATATGAACACTTTATACACACACAAAATTGTCATCATGCTGAACATTTTTATTTGATTCGTTTTCAGTAAATTTTGGTGCATTTGCCGACTGACCACAAAACTTCGTCCCACAGCTGATGCTGTTATCGATTCTCTCTGGCAACATCTGCTTCTGCTGAGTGACAAGTTCCACGAGGTTGTTGCAGTACTTTCTTTTTTGTGCTTAGTTTGCACAAAGCAACGTGGAATGAAATTATAATGGAAAAATTTGTCTGGCGGGCCGTTCCCATGTCCTGTCTCCAGAACTAGACCCACTCAATCAAATTTCGATTAAATTTAGTATATATTACTACACAAATTTTGTCTGGAGAAAATTCCATTTTGTTTAAATGTAATTCTCGGTAGATCGATAAACATTTTACAGAAACACTTTATCGTAAACAACTGTACAACTTTAAATGCCAGTGTCAACATGTACCGTAAAACACGACTTAAAATTTGATGTTCTAAAATCTTGCTGTATTTGATTATCATCCACATTTTTCAGAAGCTCTGTCAGTTTCGTGACTGGTTACGATTTAAACAACCAGGGTTTGTTTTTGGCTACTGTGGCCAGACCAGCTTTGGCGCCTACACAACCTCCTATCCTATTCGTACCAGAGAATCACCTCCATACAGTGTTGAGGTTTAAACGATGTAGAACAGGTACCTCCACTCCCCCATACGCCTTAATAGCGTGGTTCTTAATCAAGAACATGGGTCGGTTTTCTTTATCTACAAATTTCATCTATTTTTTCAGATAACACTTTTAAGAGTTCACTTTATAGGCTACCGCATTCGAAGGTAAATATAAATAACAATTAAGATTTCCTGCTGCTACAGCAGCGTGTATGCGGATGAATTTATTTTGGGTTGCTGCG
>NW_019059928.1:559303-577379 GCF_000696155.1 Zootermopsis nevadensis
CACAAATAATAAAGAATTGAATTGAAAAAATTGTCCCTCATGCTAGGCCTACCGCTACAAATTTGTAATCTGTTAACTCTCGTTTTTGAAAAAGTTCGTATCACAGTGTGGAAAGGATTAAAATATATAATAAATTGTAACAGATTTTATTCCACTTCCAAATGAGGAATCACATCCACCTAAAATGTATTCATAACGTAATGTGTCTGAAATGTAAGCTATAATGAAATTTCAGGTAACGAAAATCTTGTCTAAACATTACTGATCTGCTCCATCAACAGAATTACGTTACGAAATTTTAGGGATAACTACTGCCACAAGATCTTAGCACAAGACTGGTAACATGAAGAAATAAAGACATTAATTTTTATCTGAGACTACAACACGAAAAGAGAATGAATGCAAATTCCCAGATAGGCATTTTGAAAATACGTGTAGGTTGCTCCATATTACACATTCGCAGGTTCATTTACGGCAGGTGAGCTTGTGAGAGTTTCTAATTAAGAATTACGTTAAACATAATACTTTATTTTTACAATATTTAGAGCTGTTTGGTGAAACACGTATAATTTTATATTTCTGAGCGGAGATATCTGTCAGCAAAGTGACTAATTACGTATTGGACAACTGAGGTTTTATTCTCGGCAAAGACAAACTCTTATTTCCGTCACCGCGTTTAACCGGCTTTTTGGTCCACCCAGCCTCACTCACCTCTATCTAGTGCAGAAGTTAAAAATTAGCATCTTCACCTTCATTCATATTTATCTTTATGGCATTGTCCTTGGCCACGTTCTTTTTTATTTGTAACTCGTTACAGAGCAGAAACTCGTAATGATTTTGCTCCAAAACAATTTGCAGGCTTAGTACTGAAACAATACGCAAACTACTCTCTGGAGGCTGCACAATGATTGTACATTACTGCCAGTTTGCTAGTTTATAATATAAAATCATTATTCTGCAGGGAAAATCTCAGAGTATCCTAAAATATAACATTAATCCACACAGTTGGTATTCACTTTAAAACGTACAACAGCTGTATTTCTCCAAACGACCGAGTTTACTACAAGGACATTCTGGATTGCCTGGTTTTTGGACTTTGCCCATCGTCTGGTATTCTGTTCCGAAAAATGGATCTGTCTTCGTTCTCGGAGGAAGGAAAGAGGGCACCTACTCAGTTGGGCCCGTTTGAAAGAGCTAACCTCAAATCATCACTAGACTGAGTGACTCGCTGAGCACATCATCAGCTTCTCAAGAAGAACTCTGTTCCATGAAATTGATTGTGTTTTATTTAACGACGCCGTAAATAAGTAGTTGAGACTTGCGTTGTACCCCACTTGATGGTACCTGCGCCTTGTCGTGGTGGTGGGGCTTGAGTACCTCAGTGACCCCAAGAGCTACTGGCAGGGCCTCCCTAGCCAGATTGGTCGAGGGGGAGAGGTCAGACTAAGACAGGTACCCTGGTCCTCCAGGTTGCGGGGTTGGTCGCAAGGCTAACAACCTTGCACTGTAAAAAGGAAGATGTTTCGAAACCTAAATCAAAGCCCTGGACAGACGGATCTAACAGAGGACCGAATGGAAGAGGAGAATTGAGGAGGCCATGGACCGAATACGGACCGGAGAGCCATAGAAGAAGAAGAAGACTTGCGTTGTACATATCACACTGTTGAAAATATTTGAGAATTTTCTTCCTTTCTTTGAATTAACATCGTTAACCCGCTGTTAAAAATTACGCCCTGTTTATCGAGTGTATAATTTGAACAATTCACAAAAAAAAAGAGGAATAAATGTAAATGAAATTTAACTTAGACTTCTCTTAAGAGTTTGATATATATTGGTGTGTGTAGGAAGCAGCAAAGAGAAAGCAGACTTGGAAGACATCTTTCTACAGTTCAGTCCCACACACCAGAAAGTTTCCCTTGTCCTTCTGTGTGGCGACATATAATAGAGTTAACTGAAAGTTTGATGATCATGTTACATGCACTGTACATCCTTCGCAACCCGAGGCAGGAAGTTTCAAGATCGTCACCTTTCAGTCTGTAGCGACAGAAGTCTTGAAGTCGTATCCAGTCTGTCGTAGTGTTAAGAAAAGACAAGCTTGTACAAAGATTTCTTCTTGGATACTGTGCCGTGTAATCTGTTAGGTGTTTACTACCTCTGAACGTTGGTCAGTTTCTACCAGACTACACGGCGCAAGTCCCCAGTGTCATAAAAGCTTGTCCCTTCTTTACACTGCCATACTTTCTGGGCGCTTCAAACTGAACAGTATTAATTTTATTGTTACACAGTATTACATAATTCAACTGTGATCTAACTGAAAGCTAAAATTTGCCTTTGTTTAATCGAAAGACCCCGTAACGTGTTTCTTACGCAAAAATCTCGAAAACAATTATCTTTTTTAAAGTAAAGTTCAAGCAACGCTAAACGCATTCTTAACCTCGGAATTAGAGACGACTGATCAGATTCATGCACCAGCCGCTCTGTTGCTGCAAACAGCTGTACCATCAGGTACATTGTGCTGCCATCTTCCCACTGAAGAGTATTACCTACTACGGCCGGTGCCGGTAGCTTAGCTTAATAAGACACGTCACTATTCAGTCACATCCCCATCCCTAACTTACTCGTCGAAAACGCCGTTTTCAAGATATTTAATGTCCTCAGTGCTGGTACCTTACAAAAATAAGGTCGAAAGTTTGTATTGAAAGGGTGACGCAAATATATCGCCTTGGAACGACGTTCAAAATAAACAGGCAACCATGAATTTCAGCGTTGTTCAGTTAAGGGTGTTCAATTCCTCTAGCACAGTGGTATTAAACCTAGGGTACGCGTACCCCCGGGGGTAAGCGAAGACATCTTAGGGGTATGTGAAATTTAAAAAAAATATTATTTTATGATAAACACTGAATAATGAGTAATGTAATTTATTTAATTTATCTTAGATGTAGATTATATACTATGTATAACTTGAATTATACACCAACAACTTTGGGGGTACAAAGTTGAAGAGAAATTATATCTGGGGGTACGCGAACGAGAAATGTTGAATACCACTGCTCTAGCACACACAAAAATACTTACAACTAATCCATATTCTGCCGGTAACAGCTAAAATGTCAACAAAAAGCTAAATTCGCACAATATACTCAGGAATCCTGTTTTGGACACCTGGCTGGGGGGGGGGGGGATTCAACTTATAAACTAATACATAAATTACCACATTCACATGGTTACATACTTGACCTCAGCTTAAACCCTGCTTCTTGGCAGCTATCGCGTCAAATCCAGTAGCCTCCACCAAGACCAGACTGGGACCTGACATGACAAGACCATGTCGATACAATGGCGTACTTGATTTACTGCAAGTACCCCCTCTACCACAAAGAGTTCAGCCGACACTATTAGTTCTTGACATACCTGTAGACTGCGTGTAGCTCCTCTCGCTGTGTCCCCAGGTTCGAAGTCCTACATCGTCGACGAACAACGGAAACATTGGCTTGCAAAAGTTTTCACAAACACTTTTAGAGTCATTGTCGCTGTATATGTTCATTCTTTAAGAGTACAAAGAGTTACTGGTCAACGCACACTTCAAAGTTTAAACTCTGCTCGTAAAGAAATACGTGTATCACGAAAACAAACCGGTCAGCAGCAAGACACAACCATATTGTTTTACTATAATATAGACCTAGCTTGTGTCCAAAGAGTTTTTACACAGACTAAATTCAGTGCAATAGCACTCTTCGTGGTGTAGTACTTTGTGTTGAAAGAGATGTAAAAGCGATCATGAACGTTGGTCTAGAAGAAGTATAGAATCACACGAAGATACTACAATCTGGTAACTCCCTAACAAGCCACGGTGGTCTAGCGGTTAGAGAGCTGGCCTTGTAATCCTGGGGTCTCGGGTTCGATTCCCGGCGGTGCCCGAATTTATAACTTGTGTTGGGCAAGGCCGTGGTCTAGGCAACACGGAGTTTTCCTTCGGGGGCTTCCCCGGTTTCTCCGTGGCATCCCAACAATTACTCCATTCACACACAGAAGAAGGCAATGGCAAACCACTTCTGGATCATCTGCCAAGAACGTATATGAACAGGTCCCAGTCCGAGAAAAGGATGCAAGGATCCTGTTCATACGGACCTGTCGTCAGACAGAACACTAAATAAATATAGTATCGATCCTTCCGAAATCCTGAGACCATTCGGGATTACTGACAATGCATTATTAAGCAGTTGTGAGTGTTAAAATCTCGACTAAATTTTATTTTCAGAAAGCTTGTCGAAGAAAACGTCTGAGAACGTCTTGCTGGGAAGTCACGACCAATAACATTTCGATTATATTTTTTTTAGGGAACTATTGTTGTAGAAAACTGTGAGGTAACTCAAGGGAAGCTGAACGCTTTATTGGGAAAGTCTCTTCCATTTATGTTGTAGCAGAATATTATTTTGGAGGCTTTATTACTTTTATTGAACACAGTCCTTTATTAATTTTTTATTCGCATGCTTCCCACATAATTCAAACATTTAGAATTCTCCACACGGCTTTAAAAATATGTTTTGTCCACCCCCTGCGGACAGGTACGACGCTGTAGACAACAAAGAAATACCGATAAGTAAACACTGTCGTCGAAAGTTAAACTTACCAGAATAAACAAATTAATGAACTTGTACATTCAATCAGTTTTTAACCTAAGATTAATATATTCAGAAGCATACTAAAAAAATATATAAAAAACTGTATATGACGTGTGGTTGCCAATGGGTATATAAAAATGCACAAATCATATGAGATTAGTATTTGCCGGCCATGCATAGAAAGCAGAAGAAACCTACAACCATAAGACAAGGCTTGCTTGTTTGTTTGTTAGTAAACATGTAAATAGATCAGTGGTTTGTTTCATTTATATGTACGAGTTGCCAACACAATTATATAACCCCAGACTAACGTAACTGTTAATTTCTTCTTCTCTGGCGCTAGTATCAGAAGAAACTTCCCCCCACTCTGTTTAAAACTCTAATACTTTAACCTTGTATATTTTAGGGAATTCAGAAGATCCGCCCTGACCCCTATTCTAAGCCAGCTGAATCCAGTCCATGCCCTCGTCCTATTTATTTATGACTTTGCTATAATCATCCTTTGAGTTCATGCACGCAAAAAGAAAATGGCCCTAAAAGTGGTGAGCTGGATTGGATGTTCTAAGCAAAATCCCTAAAACCCAAAAGTAATGCACCAAGTCTCCCACCTGGATTCGAAGCGGGCAATTCCCTGATGGAAGACAGCAACAAACATGAACGATACGGAATTTAATTACTGCGATAAATTATTTGCTTTTAATATCGGCGACAGATATTTACCACGGCATATTTAATTTATGTTATTCTTTTCTGAACTCGTACTGCAACCCAGTATATAAATTTTCGTAACTGTACACTCTAACAATTTACACACGCAGAAGCCTACTAGGTGTAATGAAGTTTAAAAACAATTCATAAAAACAGTTGATAAAATATCCGTACCCTTGTCTTGGAAGAGCTTTTAATAGTAACATTTGGAAAAAAAATGGCTAAAACGTTTACAAGGAAAGTTTCATGCTAATTTATAACGACGACATACAAACTGCAATGATAATATTTAGAAAACAAATTACTATGAACCTTACAACAAACGTTAGCTATTAATTCTTGGTCTTATAATTTCAGATTAGATTCAATTCATTTTAGATTACACAATATGGTTAAGTAAAACGTCTGCTAACTTATGCAATGAATGTTTCGTATCCATCTGCACTGGCCAACTTTTGTCAAAAAGGCTATGAACTTCCCAGACAAGTTAATGCTGGCACCGTTAAATTTATACATGCCGAAAATTCTAACTGGACAATTTCCGACTCAAGATACCCACTCTTAAAATAAAGTGTGGTAAATTTTAGCAAATTACAATGCCTATATAGTTGTTAACGTAGGAAAAAAAATCTTCAAGTACGAAATTTTACATACGTTCAACGTGCGAAATGATGCAAGTGGTCCCTAAATAATCTTGAAACAGGTACGTTTAATTTCACTTAAGTAATAAGAAATCACCAACACTTGTAAATAACTATAAAAGTAACTTAAAGATGTTACACACTAGCTATCACACTTAAATAAACACGGTAAAACACAACGCTCCACGTTGACAGGTTAACTTGCACTAAAATTGCAACTTCCTGATTGAAGTGGACAACAGAATTATGAGCAGTCTTCAGTCCCGCCTAAAGATGTCAGTCATGTCGGTACATGATTACCAATGTCGGCTCTTGAAAAGTATTTCGCGTAAAGTACAAACTGTTCGAAATTTAGTTATTACACTGAGGCCCGTGTAACTTCCTGGCTGGTTGATTATTAAGTCAGGCTTTGGGGAGAATGAACTGAGATGTGTTTTCGTAATTGTTTACAAACATTCGATTCTGCTTTCATTCTTCTCTCTGAGCGCTCTGTGCTTGACACGCTGAGTTTACTTGTGGAAAGGATAGTAAGTATTGAGAAATGATAAACTTACACAGTATACGAGCGTCAATATAGCTGTGTTTAAGAAAATATTTCAAAATAATTTGAAACAAAGCATCAACGAAAATAGGGCCTATTTCAACTTCACTTATTCTACGAAAACGATACCTTCGTTCAATAAAGTTCCTTTTCGTTTCCACAAGAACCTTCTATTTTGACTTAAGAAAAGTGAAGCAACAGAGGATGGAAGAAAATCACATTAAGAATACCTTCAGAGTTCACACTTTTATGTTAACAGATTTTGAGAAATTCAACCAAGAAGATTTTATTTTTGCAATGTGGCGAGACTGTGATTACGTATATCTGGAACTGGGCAGCCAATGCACACTTTGTTCACCCTCCAGATGATACAAGAGCGAATATGGAACCACGGTGGAATAATTGTTGACAGGGGAAAACGAAACCTTCGGTAATACCTGTCCCGGTGTCACTTTGTCCATCACAAATCTTCATTTGACCTGCCTTGGCGCCAACCTAAGCCTTCACGATCAGAAGCCGACGACTAACGGCCTGAATAGTTTTAGACACAGGAACATTCAACTGTTCGCTGCAGCGTTATTTGTACATAGCTAATTTTATTCTGAGTTTATTTCATTATTAATGAATGGATTCGTATTATTTTGTGGTGCATATCACAGTGGTCTAATGGACAAGCCGCCACTGTTTTCCTTCTCATTTGGAAACAAGCACAGACTGGGAGATAGCAAAAACTACCGAAGAAAGAGATCACTAGGCGTAGATGGAGGATATTATTAAAACGGAATTTAATAAAACAGTGCTCTGGATGCGGTCATTAGGGCAAGGTAATGAAAATTCGTGTTTCTTAAAAAGGGGGGGGGGATATTCTTCACTGGATGAGATATCATCAGCTTCTGAAGGACCTTAATATATGAAGACAGTTCATTAACTTGTTGGTTAGTTGATTATATTGATATGTATTAACAACAAATGAACAATCGTATAAATATTCCCTCCATCATTGTTGAACGCAGGCAAATTATTTGAATATTTCGAAGCAATAATGGGAACATTACTATCTGTCGTCAAGCAGAACTCTACTACTGGTTTAAAAACATTTGTTTCGATATAACAGTTTATTAAAGGGATAAAGTACTGTAAATGTTTATATTTGTTAACTATCATTAATTTCATTCGCACAAAAATAGAGCAAAAACGTTTCGTAACTTTAAAGTTCCGAAAGAAAGTAGAGTTTCTGGTCGATCGAGTCTCATGTTATTTAAAGAGAGATATCATAAGAAAAGTTAGCACCAACTGTTACACTGCTGACCGGTAAATGTGGCAGTCTTGTCAACGTTTTAGAATAAGTGACTTCTCTGAACGTTTCGGGAAGAATAACAGCAGGACTAACAATTAAATTATCAACAAGTAACAACATTATTGTCTTCTAATCTAAGGTAAATAAATAACTATTCTTCTTGAGACAAAACTTCTATGTATTAGTACTTCTGGAATCTTCTTTGTCGCATTCTTTGTGTTTACTGTCTCAGGGCAAGACTACGGTTATCGACATGAAGATTTTCCTTGCGTTTTAGTCACACATTTTTTTAACATAATGTTTATAGAATAAAAATTTTCTTGGATATTATCCATCGTCTAGTAAATATAAAACGTAAAACGACGTTTCGGAGATGGGACTCTATCTCCGTCTTCAGGTTCCTACACAGTTGGGCCCACTAGATAGAGCTAATCCCTATCTCCGGACAAAGTAAAAAGTGAAAGTCCCGGAATAAAAAGACATAACCGGGACTTTCAATTTTTACTTTTATACGCAATCAAATGTATTACGCACCCCGATTTCAGAAATCTTACAACGTGAAAATAGTATGTCTTAAAATAAACTAACTACGATCATTTATTAACTGAGAAAATGTATTTCATTTTAATACTATTAACACAGGGCATTGTCTGTGTTGTCCGGTTTCATCATAAAATTATCTAAACACGATAAATTATTTTCATGCTTCGTTCAAATATAAATAGCTAATTAATTTTACTACTGACTTAGACCGAATATAAAGCATTATCTTCACAACAATGATGTTTAAAGGTGCTCGGTTCACGTGTCAATCCAGAACAGGCATATGCTGACCAAGGAGTTTTGTAAGTTTCTCTTAGCCTTATCAGACGAATAAATATATCACGACCACTTCCTTTCCCATTACGCAACAAACCTTAGTCTCACCGGGCAATAAACAAATTATACAACTGATACAGTGTCGGTGTAGGTCTTTAACCAGAATCTATCCTGATATCCGTCATTCAGTTTGCATTCTGTGTAATGTTATTTGTTATGACTGGCGGTCTAGGTTTCTTTAACTCACATTACAGCCACTATTTTTTTCCACACGACGGTTTCCTTTGATTACATGAACAAAGGCAAAAGGAAACTCATTCGAAAGATAAGAATCATTCAAACAATAAACAATGAGTTGGCGGCTCTGGTGGTCACCAACGTCCTCGCGATGTAACAGCGTGACCACAACACTCCTTAAATGTAAAATGTTTGGACTAACACTGTAGTAGTTAGCACTTCATATTGGGGTAGATCTGACTTCGATTCTAGGTCTTTTTCGTAGTTTTCTCCAGGTAAATTATAGAACCCTGAACACAGGCCACGGCCGCTTCCTTCTGCATACTTTTCATTCTTGAGAGTAATCCTCATATTCGACGCTGTGTAAGAAATGCAACTCTTGAAACGTAAACCTGTAATTAATCATTCATAACGCAACTTTGATGATAAATACAATAACATCTCACATGGCGTAAACACCTTCTTATACAGTAAAACCTCTCTAAGTTGGACACTTGTGGTTCCACGAAAATGTGTCCAACTTACAGAGGTGTCCAAGATAGAGGGAAAGATAAATATCGATTGTGGTCTAATGACAATATGGTCTATTTACTTACATACACTAACTGCTGTAGGCTTACTTGAATTAAGAATTAATGACAACAGTATTATTAATAATCTTTTGAAGCCTATGTATGCATTGCACATTACACCCCAGCCTCAATAACATTTTCTAAAGTTAATTCCACTAATTTTCGCTTCCCCATCGCAAAAACAAAAATTCCATTTCTGTTAACACAGTCTGAACTCAAATGCAAGCTCAGTACTGATGGAGTTAAAACTGTGTCTTCTGCGATACTGTAGTCCAGTTAAGGGTTCAGCAAAAGAATGGTTAAACACTTGCAATGCATTCCAATGCTGGGTTCAATGTCCATAAGACAATCCTCTAGAGAGGAGGCATTCATCAGTCAGAAATTCAAAATAACAAAATATGTAACTGAAAAACTTTCCCTGAAAAGCATCGAAGTTAAGTGCATGAACCTGTCCAACTTACAACAAAAAGGGGTGACCAAGTTCCAGGATAAAGGGGTGTCCAAGATATAGGGTATTGTGGACATGTAAAATTATATGATATTCGCCGGTTCCAATTAAAAGTGTCCAATATAAAGGGGTGTCCAGGATATAGGGGTGTCCAACTAGAGGGGTTTTACTGTAAATCATTACTTACAGTCACCACGTGGTAAAAGTAACTTGTCAGATGTAGTATTGTGTGCTGCTGTGTAACGAGCGATTCCTGTCTGTCCCAATAGAACAGCTGCGTGACATCATCCAGTTGCCTGCCATACGCTCATTGTCGAGGAACGGTGCAGAGTTCAGCCACAAACTCAAGGTACGGTCATAACTTCATGACACAAATCAGCTTTCAAACATTACAGTATCACATAACCTAAGTTTTGCACATCAGAGTAGAAAGAAAATAAATACGGTTATTCAATAAAAACACTGTGAAACTTTGCTCCTCTCCCTACGGAAAGAACACAAAGTGACGGTGGTGTGAACAAGTGTTGAGGAGAATATTTGGACGTTAAGAGACAGAAAGCAAGAGAAGAACATAAATAAATGTATGGCGAGGCGCATCATAATTTGTGCTCTTCACAGAAAATCATTACGTTTATCAAATCAACAAGAACTGAGGTAAGTGGGACATGTAGCACACTTACGGACATGAAAAATTGTAGTCAGAAAACCTGAATGGAAGAGACTATTTGTTAGACGCAGGCGTAGATGGGAGGATCTATTAAGGTTGATTGTCGTCTTAAGAAAGTAGGATGTAAAGGTGCAAAATGAATTCATCCAACTAATGATGGGATTCCATGGTCTTGTGAACATGGTTCTCAGCCTTCTGGTTCCACAGAAAACACGTAATGCTAAGCAGCTGACATTTTTGCAAATAACTTGCATATCTGAATTTGTTAATTTGCAAAAAAGATAAACGCATGTTTTAAGGCTTTTATTAGATGGACTAATTCCTCCTCTATATTCTCATATATAAGCGAGGGAATGAAATAAATTAGGTCTGTAGTTGCCACTGTGTCCCAGCAGGAAAGGTCAATATTCTGGGAGGTCATAGTATCGATCATTCTAAGGGAAAAAGTATATATGTACATGTGTCCTATTCCGAATGGTCATTAATTTCTTGTTCTTGTACCTGATTAAATATAAATCAGATTGAAAAACGTTTCTGATAAAATTTACAGATTTTAATGAAATTTATATGTTATATGATGTGAAGCTTTCACGGCGGCTTTCATTAATAAAGTCTTCTTGGGCTATCAGCCGTGTTAGATGGTGATTAAACGCCGACGTTTCGATGACCATCTCTGTCCTCATTTTCAAGGCTGTTGTTGACTTGTAGCCTTGAAAATGAGGACAGAGATGGTCCTTGAAACATCGGCGATTAATCAACATCTAACAAGGCTGATAACCCAAGAAGACTTTATTAATAAATATGTGTGTGTTGTCAAGTACCAGTGTATTTTTGTATGACAACATTCTCTTATTTTACAAATCTGAGCTTTATGTTACAATAAATTCTCCCAACTTTCAGTAAACGCACCCCCTATACCAAGTTATAAGCAAATCACTTACATAGTTTAAGAGATGGAACATGGGCATGATTTCCTGTTATACGTCCATTTATATATTGACCAAAAATGAAGAATAACTTTTTCTGAACAAAGAAAAATCTGGAATAAGTAACACTGTTGATGTTTGTCTTCTGGGTTGTAATGCTCTGTGGACTTGTATGCACACATTTCAAAGAAATTTAGATGGTACAACGTTAAGTTTGTTAAAATTAAATTTGTCATGATAATTATGGGGCTGCCATTATAAAGGTAGGAAACAGAAAAATATCACACATTGTTTATATGAAGCATTTCAAGAAGAAATTATTCTAATACTGTATGTTTGTGCATCTCTTAGGAACTGCAAAAATTTACTGCAACGCAACATCAGAGATTCAGCATATAGAAAATTGCACCTTTTTTGAATTTCCTTCAAACAAGCCTAGAACAATTTTTTTCCTTAAACCTTGTTGATGCTCCGATATGGCTTCAAACACTCATACAGAAGCAGAAGCAAATCAGTCAGACACTGAGTATTTGCTGCAAGAGATGACGCCATATATCAGCATACTAACACTTAAAGGATTCGGAAATATTCATCCGTCTCCTGGTGAAGTAAGTGAAAATTATACCACAAGAAATTCAGAAGTTGCTGAAAAAACAGGAAATATTTATGAGAATATAGACAAGAGACTAATTTCTCCAGATTATACTCTGAATACAATTGCAATGCTAAATGACGAACACAGAAGCAACGATATCCGGGATACTGATTTCAGATACAGTTCTGGAGAAAAACAGGCATTAACAAGAAGTGAAAATAATATTCAGATGGCCTGGAATGCTGAAATAAATACAAATGGGAAGAGAACAGGCAGTAAACAAAAAGTGTCCAATATTACTAAAGAATATCGTGCAGGTCTTAACACAGAAACTATAAATAACACTAACAAATTTCTTAATGTTTCAAAAGGATCTGCAACAGATATTTTAGAAGACCGACATAAAACAGTTCAGTCACACCCTTCTAATAGCACTGAGGCAGATGTAACAGCTGGTAAGATCACTCCGCCCAAAGACAATCTACAGTGTTTGGATTCCCCAGCAATGCAGCCTGTACCTAACTTTCCTTCTGAAGACATGTTATTGACACTATCAGCACTAAATGAAACAATTGGGCCATTTACAGAACTTAAAACTCAAATTACTTCTACTACGAGTGCAACGTCAAAACACAGTGTCGGTAAAGACTGTGATGGGACACAGATTCATGCAACAAGTTTGGCCAAGAGCATTTCCAAAAAACAAGAATCTAAATCAACAGTACCAAAAGAAATATATCACAGCATGAAAACCAAGAAATCCAATCACCAACCAACTGCGGCGATTTACTCGGGATTACTTGAGAATGACATTTCACATGCGCAGGTCAATATTGATAAATCACCAAAATGTGTGAATAGACATAAACATGTTAACAATTTCTCCTTAATTGATTCACCAGTGATTCCTAGAAGTTACCCCACAGAATCAGTACAAATGCTGCCCCCATCACCACCATCAGTAAAAGCATACAGTTTACTGGAGAAGCATTGCCCACGAGTTGTCAGGAGAAAATTGTTTTCACCCTCAAAACCCAGATACGTCAAACAGCGACTAAAGAAATATACCCCAACCTTACATCTTGAAACAAACCACAACCAAAAGAAAAGTAATGCAGAATCACGTAAAAAAAAGTATCTGTTTAAAGCGGTAGGAAAACCCACAAAGATATGTAATAAAATAAATCGCAAAACAGTAGTTATTCCAGGAAATACAGATGCTAGCATCGGTACACCATTGGGTGGCACAGTCCCTTATATCAGAAACAAGTCAGTTACCAGAACAGAATCAACTCAGGCAGCTGTATTACAAACTGCATCGGAAGAATCCGAGCTATCTGCAGAGAGTATGTATTCTGACCAAGACATAGTAAAAACATCCATGATTTTATCATCTTTGTTGACACCATCACAGAATCCTAGTGCAGGGACAATACTCACCCCAACAAATATTTCAGTATGTGGCTCATGTGTTCCTATGAAAATTCCAACGCCTCCAATGTATTCAGCAGCTTTAAGTGGTCCACTGATGACCTCAATCACCTCTGATGAAAAAAATCGCTCAGTGGCAAATAACATTGATAAATGTCTGTCACCAGACACAGCAACATCCAATTCTGTAATTCTACCTGAAGTCGCATGTTATTCATACAAAAATACCAACACTTTAAAAGTGATGACCAAAGACCGTACATACCACCGTGTTCCGAATAACACATTTGGTAACTCTCTAACAGAAACTGCTGATCTTCAAAAAACATCTCTGAAGCCCAGAAACTGCTTGTGGCCAACATCATACTCACAAAATCTTGAGACTTCTCATTCATGGACAGCAGGAGAATTTCATCAACCTAAGGGCAATGATACTGAGATGAATGCTTTGAATTCAATTCAGGCTGATGGGGCAAAATATGTAGAAAAAAGTCCCAGAAGAGTATGTTGCAGATTGAGTGGGAGAAAGCGTGTTCAAACCTATGGAATTACAGCCAACAAAGGAAGCAAGCAGAATACTAGGACTGGATATGACATGCAGAAATCTCTGTATTTTGATTGTTATACAGCAGATCCAATAAGTCACTGGCATAGCAAAAGTGGAAGAGGCTCAAGGCCTTGTAGATCAAATATAAGAAACTTCACTGAAGAGTGTAAAGGAATGAAAAGCAAAGATCCAAAATTAAAAATCAAAATGGGTGATCAGAAGAATGACGCAAAAATAAATAAGAAAAGGGCATATACTAGAAGAAATATAGGACAGGATTCAAGCAACAATAATAAGAGTCTAATGACAATGTGTTCAAATTACACAGATCAGTTCTCTTCTAAACAAAGCCCAAAAAGTTTGTCCACATGCGAAGCTCAATGCATACCGCGCCGCATCATCCAAGATAAATGTGAAAACTATTTTTCAAGCAAAAATCATCATGAATCTCGATGGTCTGGACAGCAAATATCAACCTCAGAAGAAAGCAGAAAAACCTTAATTTCTGCCAGCCCATATGAGCAAATAACCAACCACACTACATGCAATTATAAATCTACCAGTAATGGACAATATTTTCCTTCGGAGAACACCAGCTACCTCATCATTGCAGATGGCAGTAATCAGTGTAGCTCTGCTGATAACAAATCTACAGAAAATAGTGCAGCTGTCTCATCATGCAGTTTTATAAACAATAAGCAACAGATGGAGAGAGAGTACGAATATTCACCTCCCATGGTTACACAATATCAACAGAATTTTATCAACACTTCAGACAGCATTCATAATACATACACTCCATATCACCTACAAGAATCAACATCTCAAATGCAATACAACGATCAGTATTTTCCAAGTTTCAAAAACAATAACAGAGACACATGTACTGGTATGTATGAATATGCAGATATGTTGAGCGACACTTTCAGATTCAACAGAGACCAAGATCAACAAAATGAATATTCTCAAACCAGTATTATACATGATGGATATCGAAATTTGACGGATGAAACGGAGGCCAACAATTATGCTCATCAACTGGAAGAAAACAGACAGAACAATGAATATTTGCAACAAAGTGTGGACTACAACCATATTAGTGCACTTTGCAGTACTCATAATTACTGTAGAATGAATCAACCAGCACCAACACAAAGTTTTGTTGGCTATCAACTGTGTTCAGAAATTGCAAATGTAGATGATAGTCAATACTACCAACTGTCTTCAAATATTACAAATTTAGATGAGTATTATCTACCATCTTCAAGAGCTTTAAGTACCGAGGATTATCAGCAAACGATGTTTAAAAGAAATGAAAATATTCTCAATAAACAGATAATTAATAACCAAGAGCATACAAATGAAGAAATGTTTAGAGAAAAAGAAGAGTGGCAAAACCCAGATTTTTATAGTAATCATAATAACAGCGTTGTGCAAGAAACTTATTTCAATGATAAAGAAAGTATCGCATATAATTCTGCGGGGCAAACTACATCAGGTTACCCATATGACAGTAAGCAGCCACCTGTCCAATCTAATTCATTCTCAAGATGTGACGGCAAATTTCTCAGGCCTCATTCACAATTTCCAGATAATTTTAAACTGATGGGAATTTCAGAAATGTCTGTAAACTATAGGAACATGAAGCTGGATGTATCTGATGAAAAATATGCAGGGACTGAAAAAGGCAACAGAAAGGAAAGAAAGCACAGAGGAAGGAAAAAACCAGATTACGAATACAAATGTCCTATTTGTGGTAAGAATGAGCAGTACAAAGTTCTCCTAAACAGACATGTAGAACTACAGCACAAACATAACAAATGAAAATTAATTTTCATAAAACTTTAGTTTGTAACTCAGGTACTGTGTTCATTCATAACACTCACAGTAAAAATAAAGTAAAGCTGTCCCACTACATGCCATGTAGCTGCTTGGGGGGAGAGGTAGTCTCACTTACCAAGATGGGATAGAGCACATTAAATTTTAACAGTCACGTTCATAATTAAACTGTTGGTTCGCTTAGCAAAGTAAACCTCTTTTCTGGGAGAACTCGGCAATTCAAATCTATAATAATTAATTAAACAAACTTCTTAGCCACTTACAATTAATATTTCAATTTTCCTGCAACATATATGAGCCTGAAGAAGGTTGCCTTTTGGTTTGTAGCGCTATGTAGTCCGGTAAAAGTTTGCCGACATTTCAGAGGTGCTTGCTGCCTCTACCATCGTGTTGATCACACTGATGATGGAGGCAGCAAGTACCCTTTAAACATCGGTAAACTTCTATTTGACTACATAGCGTTACAACCTAGAAGACAGCCATCTTCATAATCCCCATCATAAAAACCTAAAATACTACTCTGTAATTAAACTGCTTTAATATAGCAAAGGTAAAGTTACTTGTGGCCATTAACTATACATCACACCATGAAAACATACGTGGGAATGAAGTCACACTTTGACTGTTTCTTGGCCTTGGCACTAGATGAAGTGAGTGGTCAGCCCCATTCATTTTACGTTGAAGAAAAGAACCTCAGTTGTCAACTGGTGCGTCAGCCCCAGAGCCAGTTAGGACATGGTAGCTGAGAGAAAAATCTCTTGCTCCTGTCAGGAAGGAAAACCTGGTTCTCCAGCTCATAGCCTAGTCACAATACTGAGCGTGCTATCCCTGCTCCAAACTTTATATTCCTACAAATGTTAATATTAAAAAACCAATCTCACATTTTCTGTATCCACATTCATTTCCTCTGCTACGTTCAAAACAGTTAACTGATGATAAATTTTCAACAGTGCAGTCACTCTTTTGTATGTGGATCAGTTCCTGAAGTTGTCAGACTGTCACATTTTTTGCCATCTGTAACCACGGGTGAATTCATAAAAATAAAATGTGCTAAGTGTGGTCTGGCACACAAATTTAGTTGAAACTAATTAACATAAATCAAGATGTGCAACTGTTCCCTCCATTTAATGGTAGCTTTACTCTTTTAAGAACAGAACTGTACATCAAATATCACACAAAATTCAAACAAAGATGCCAATGCTTCAGCCCCAGAAAGAAAAGTTGGGAATTACAAAATCTATAAATTTTTCAATTAAACCATTTTAAATGGTTCCTTTCAAGTATTTTCATGAAAATAATATTTTATTTTTATTGTTTATTGTAATTTTATTCTGTGTCTGGCTGAACTGCCAGAAGTACCATGTGGTAATGTGAAACTTATGAAAATATATGCATCGATCACTTTGTTCAGATCGTATAAAATACATTTTTTGCCGATTTCTCAGTTTAATATATCATATTAAATATTTTACCTGTTTTAATTATTTAATACAGATCTCTGTATTGTGTTAGGATAGTATTGTATGTATATGTTAAATATTCCTTAGCAAATTTGTTCAAAGACACTGCCTAAAAGTATGAAAATATAGTCCAGTGCCTTCCGACTTCCGATACAAAATGTTTGTTTATAAACAACAAATATTTAGAAAAAGTTAATTCTGTATACTATTGCATGTGAAACTAATAAATGTTATATACAGCAGTCATTTTGCTTACTCTGCAGTAGCAAGCACAAATTTGTTACTAACAAGACAACAGGAGCATAAGAAATGTCATCTTTCTTATCTGATATATACTATATTTTATATATGTTTTAAAAGTATGGTTTAGTACGATATATTTTGTTCTGTTTCAAAGGTGTAATAATATATGTAGCCATATAAATCCTAAATTTAAGAAAATTAAGATTTTTGGAAGTCCTTACATAACTGGGTTATTGATTTTTCCAAATATTTATATACATATGATTATACAATTTAGTCAAGATTATAAGATATTGTAATTGCGTCATATTGTGATTCATATATTAAAATATATATTAAAAGTTACAGTCACTCACAATTATAATAATAAAATAATATTAAAAGATTTAAAACATCATTTAAATACACTACTAGTTTCGGCTACATTCAGCCATCGACGGGTGTATGCTGTATAAACCTATCACCATTTTACTGATTTATAAC
>NW_019059928.1:580349-592967 GCF_000696155.1 Zootermopsis nevadensis
GAATGCCTCACAAAAGTTTGTGCACGACCCATTTCGAAGTATTTCCCCAAATGCTTGCTTTAGCATTTCATAGGTTTCTGTAGCCGTTTTGGCGAGTCTTTGGCAAAATTTGATGCACACGCCATTCCGAAATCGCAGGAGGGTCGGTGTAATGACCTACCAAAACGCCCGTAACTAAGAAACAAATGCTAATTCGATGATGCCGGCTGGCACACTGATTCACTATGAATGTAGGCCGCACCCCCTAGCGGCAGAAGCTCGTACTACATCCGGTTCGCCCTCTATTGACACAGTCTTGAAACTTTCCGATCGCACCTCGTATGACCACCACGTAGCACTCCTTCTAATCAAAAGTACTTACGACATTATGAATGTTCAGTGCGTAATATACCGATAACACAAATGACACATCACACACAATTTCATTCTATTATGCAGAAATAGTAAAAGTAATATTTTTATTCCATCATCAGTGAGAACTTACATTACTGTCACTATTACAAATGGAAAATTCCCTGCGCAGTCTAAGAGTTTCAAAAATTCAGGAAGGAAAAAGGTGAAAATTAGGCAAGATAGTATGATTTGTCAACCTATGTTTGAACACTTACTGATAAAAGGGCTAAAAGAAGACATGAAGTTGTCTTAAGAGAAAATTATTTCCAACATCCGTTAAACAAATATGGCAAATCATTTTCAGTTTAACACAAATGTTATGCATAAATTCATAAAGCAAAGATGAGGAGGTGCAATAAAAATAGTATTTGTTAAATTAGTAAGTTTTGGTTCTGCTCTTTGTCAGTCAAATGATGTCATGAAATACCCAATACCACTCTATGAAACAAAGAGGAAGTAATTATTATCAGACAAAGATTTCCACTTCCAGGTATGCAATTTTGTCTTCTTTGGATGCCATTTTTTTTGACAGGGTCAAAAGTCATTGCTCATGGTCTCTTCCTTTAAAACACTTCTTGATGGAAAAATATAATTTTTCAAATATCGTACTATATTTAATGTGATAGTATTTTCTCTTGGGGATGTATTATGAAATCAGCTTGTTGATATTTTAGTTATTTCTTATATCTCATTTAAAACTGTAAGGGTATTATAAATATTTTCTGTCAATGTCCAAAATTGTTTCACTTTAGTCTAAAAAACTATGTATAAAGTTAATAGATTGATAAAATAAAAATATTTAATATCAGAAGGGTTTATTACATATAAGATTGGTACGGAATCATTAATACAAGCACAAATTTAAACATGAAATTTCATGGCATGCCAAATGACCCATTACTGACAACATATTTAAGTCAACCCAACAGTACAGTAAACACCCCATTGTGTCTGTCACGTCTGAGCAGTTAAAACACTGGAATTTTCAGCAGAATTACATAAATTATTATGTTCTGAAGAGGGAGTAACAAAGTTATGTGTCCTTCCACATAATTAAAATTTATTGATTTACTATAAGTAAAAAATTTGTTTTCTCCATATATAACTACACTATTTTATTCAAGAAATATTTGAAATTACAGCCTGTGTTTCCACTGCTCAAGACACCACCTCCATTACAAATATAATGCATTGCATTTGTCACTAGTAAGCCTCAAAATTTTCTGCCTTAGTGATCATGAAGACTACCGCCTCAGGTACTGAACTGCTGTTAACTTATCTGTTTGCATGGAACTCTCATTATCGATTGAATACTGAGACATCTTGAACAGGTGTAGACACTTTCTGCTGAACTATCTTTCCATAACCTCCACGTCCACCATCAAAGTCTGTTCGATATTCATCTCGTACCTAGATGAGAAAAAAATTGAAATAAATAATAATAATAAAAATATAACGTTCTTGTTCTTGTCCTGTGTAAAAGATATTCAAACTCAGTAGGAGAAAGAAGAGCACTTCAAGTATGGATTTTTTTATTTCAGCAACTCGTATGAAACAGAAACAATGCACAAGGAAGATGATTATTTTGGAATTACCTAAAGTTCTAACCAGTCCCCTATATAATCACTGCAAATTTATTGTCACGTGCAGAATAAAATGTAAACATACCTGTCCACCTGTTTTTCCTCTTCCATACTGTCGCCCTTCAATAAAACCAGCATCCCAATCTGTTCTAATGATACGGTCATCTAAACGTGTACCATTAATATACCGCATTGAATTTTCTGCATCTGCTCGGCTATAATACCTTTCACATTAAGGAAAATATTTCTTAACTTTTCCATGTCCAGTGCTACAGGACATGCAAAAATTACCAAGTAGCAGCATCAAAAGGGAATAACACCTAATAAAAGAGACAACTGTTCTGCAGACTGACTGAACCATGGACTTTCAGTCCACTCAGCTGCCAAGGTTATATGTAGGATTGTTGACTCACAAAACAAAACACTATCAATCTATAAATATTAAACCTAATACACTAACCAATCATGTTATACCACCATAACAGTCAACAGAGATTCATTTATGAACACAAAAGTGCACTGTGGGAAGTAGAGGGTGGTATTACACTACAAGAGACTTTTTACATTGCATCCTACTTCACACATCCAGGCCTCCCACCCAGAAAATATACTGCATGGCCAGCCCATCAATTTTTGCCAAATCAGATTATGACAGGCTTCTCACAACCCCCCTTACTGGAACAAGAATTAAAAAGGATATGGAAGGAAGTGGTCATGGCCTAATTTGAAGTGTATCGTGGCATTTGTCTGGAGGGACTGAGAAAAACCACAAAAAACCTCATTCAATTTAGCCCATCTCTGGGCCAAGATTTGAACCTGGAACCTTCCAAATACAAAGCACGGATGTTAACCACAACATTCAACCTCCTGGTGTACAAACAAACCGTACAAACAGAGGTATACGATGTTTTAGGAGTTGGGTTTACTACCATCTTCAGACAACTGGTTTTACTGGCAGAATTTTCAAGATTAGTGGCAACAGTTATGGCTAAATCAAGAATCCCTTGAAAACCAGTATTATACGCTAACCACTAAACCACCAATTCATTAGGGACACTAGAAAAGTTTGCAGATATACAGCAGAGCCACCTGGACGCACATTTCAAAGTACAATTTTTCATCAGACTGGAATCAATTAACAGCTCATCATTTGCTGTGTCACAGATGATGAAAGTTCAAACATGTCACACTGAGCTGCTTCCCATCAGACATACAGAACAGCATTTCTGTTCCACAATTTTGTATAAATTTCATTGTGGCTAAAATGAGAGGTGGTCTCTCCAACTTCTTAAAATATACTTTTCAGGACACTGTTCTATCCTGTGTCATAGTTTTAATTTAGTTTTCTGAATTAAAAAGTAAAATATATGTTAAGGATGATAACAAAAGAGGACAACTGACCACACAAGGAGCTGGAGAAAACATCAGTCAAGCAATTGCAGAATGTTCCCGTACAGCTACCCCTCAATCTAGCCTACTGTCCAGACCTCCTATTATGAAACCTCATCATATTTACAAGGAATTCTGTCAAGGACATCAATGTTCAAGTTCTGAAGAAGAAAAAACCCTAAACGTATATAAGGAGGTTTACAGCAGTACAATACATAAATTTATGCCAATGTATCTAAAGTTCATTCAGGACAAACTGCATATAATGAGAGCATGAATATACTGAAAAAAGTAATTGTTGAAACAAAGACAGCATAGCTAGATTCCCTGTCTCAAAACTGCTTTAGTTATCTACCTGTTATGTATACATCAAACCCACTGTTCAACATAATTATGGTGCTATCACACATATCAGTTATATTTGTGTAGCTAAAGGATACTCAACAAAACAAAATCCACATGGTGTCTTTTTGAATTTATCCAAACCCATAATTATTCGTTTAACATCTCCACATTTTGAAAACAGTTCATATATTTGCTCTTCTGTGGTGTAGAAGGAGAGATTCCCAATATACATGGTGGTGGATGTTCGGAGAAGTCTTTCTTGTTCACCACGTGAACCCTTCAAAAAAATAAAATAAAATACTGAATTGTAAACATTTACAAATTCCAGTTACTACTGAGCAAGTACCTCAACCCCATCCACTTCTAACAATGGCACCACTGGCACAGCACTGTTTGCAGTGGAAGGCACATTATTCAGGTAATGTAATGTAGTAAATGATACATAATGCAAACAGCAAGAGAGAGAACTCAGAATCAAATGGTTAAATTACAATAATAACAACAATAATTGTGACAGTAATGCGTACTTATTGACTGGTAAAGACAAAGTGGAATCGAAAAGAAGTTTAATAATATGTACAATTAATATCACATTTCTCAGTAAAATTAATATTAAAGTAATGTATGCCTACTATAATGGTATATTCTCGAAACGCTGGTAATTTTCGCCTTTCAACCACCAGACACGGCTGATAGCCCGGGAAGAATTCATTATTACAGGACAAATGAATATAATGGTTATATATAACACTGCATCTAAATTTGAATTTAAAACATTTTGTAACAATAATGTTAGAATTAAATCTATATCAGGACAAAAATGCAAAATATTCTAAAAATTATATTGATATTACCTACGAAACAGTTATTAAAATAAATATTAAATAACACAATAAAGAAAATCGTCAGCACTAAATTCTGATAAACACAGGAACTTCCACACTTAAAAAGCAATGCTTATTACTGAGAAACAGACACCCATAACTCATCGACTCCAAATCCTACAGAAATTTACAAATTTAAGTGAGGTTAGATTAAGCTTGACTTGAGGTACGCAAATGAGAATCTGAGCACTTATTAAAACTAATTACATTCAGTACATATTACATATACTCACTTTAAAATGCTGATCTCGATATGAACTTAATTCAACGGAAGGAGATGTTACCGTATTCATCTTCACTCCAACCTCTTAATAGACTTTTTCACATAACTAGCACAAATTATGACTGTTACCTCCATCAACAGACTGCACCAACATCTGTGATGTTACAGCAATAATTGTTGCCAACTTACATTCACTAATGCACCACGGGTCCTATGTAATAATATTTCTAATTTGCCGTCACCGTTTACCAGGTGTCGCTCTGTCAGTAGGTCATATTGCTTTGTAACCAGGGTGGGGGGGCATCCACCCACCACCTTCTGTGTTGTGTTGTCCTGTGTAGTTCCAGGCCTTGCACTGTTATGATCAGGCAATAAAACTAAAAATTGAGTCATATCATGAATCCCAAATGCAGGAAAACTTTTATCTTATGCTGTTGTAGATGATTTATACAATACATGCCCCCTCGCCATATGAGAACTAGCCTAGTATACCCAAAATACAATTTTGGAGATTTGCCAAGAAAGAGTTATGGACAGGGGAAGTTCTGGCCCACAACATAAGATAGGAGTCACCGTTTAATTCATTTTATTCTATTATAAAAACCCTTTCAGTCATAGAGCACATTTTCAAAAGTCTGATCAGCAATGTGGGTGATATTGAGAAAATATTAATATTGATTAATCTCAGTTTGTTATCCACTTAATCAAATGACAAATATCAAACAGTCTTTGATTATTGATATGGAGATTACAAAAAGAAAATTCAGCAGAAGGTTTGAAACCTAACATGCCATTACTCATTATCAAAGTATCTCACTAGGAGCCAAAACATCATCAGCTTGATTTAAATCCATGGATTTGAATATTATATGAAGACACTATTTTCTTCCCCACTTTTAGAATATACACAATTAGGCCATACTGTTAAATAGGTTATAGTTTGTACCAAAAAAGGAAATGGGTGCAAAAACGATCACAGAACAGGTGGTGATTTTAAAATAACCAATAAGCTTAATTTTCCTAATGTTGTTACACATTTTTAATATAAATACACCTGATGTAAATTGGGTTATTTCTGTTTTTATTTCAGAGCACAGTTACAGATCAGAGGTAGTTATTCTTATCTTAAGGTCAATTCTTATCTGCTTACCTAATTTCCACTACATGCTGTTAGTGGAATGATACACATTTCCTCTTGAGTCATGGTCTTCTACCTTTGCTTTTTCCATGGATTTACACATGCCACAAGATTCACTACACTGTGGCCCGACTGCAAACTGACCAATGCTATGTACATGACTGTGTGCAGTCAGTGATGCAACACGATATGTGCTTTTAATTAAAGAAGGTGTTAAAATTATTATAATTTTACGACAGGAATTATATGGGTGAAAATCAAAGGTTTAGAATTAAGAAAAATAACAATGACTAAAATTACTATTGAATACAACAGTACATATAAATGATATTTAATACAGTTTCAGTTCATATAAAGATTTTTCATACATCATCAGTTTCCAAATACTAGTAAATTACACTGATTTTTCACATACAGTAGAGTCCTAACCTAAAATGGACCGAAGGTCGACTGGATAATAAAATTGTCGGACAACATGGAAGACGAATGAAAAAGACAAGGGTATATAATAAGTAAGTTAATAACTTAATTTATGATATTTTTTAATTACGAAGAAAATATAATACAGCATCAGAAGAAAAATCTCACAAAGATAGTATTTAACAGAATGTAAATTTGTAAATAAAAGAGTTTATTTTTAAAAAAAATAGTAATGGGTATTTGCACAGTACGTCGGATAAAATGGAATGTCAGACAAAAGAAGGCCAGATAATTGAGACTCTACTGTATTTATGACATTAAATCTTAATATAGGTAACATATGCAGATGACTTAGTACAGAACATGATGGACAAGTTAGTGGAAACAGGTAGAGAGTATGGAATGGAATGGAAATCAACATTGAAAAATCAAAGGTAATGAGGATAGCACCGAGAGCAGAACCATTGAACGTTGTAGTTGGAAACCAACAGATGGAGAAGGTGGAGCATTTCAAGTACCTGGGAAGCATAGTCACGACGGACGCCCTATGCACCAAGGAAGTAAAAGCAAGGATAGCCATGGCCAAGGCAGCTTTCGTCAAGAAGAGGATACTTCTCACTAGCAAGTTGGGCTTGGAGATGAAGAAGAAACTAGTGAAGTGTTACGTATGGAGCAGAGACTTGGACACTCAGGAAGAAGGAACAGAAATACCTGGAGAGTTTTGAAATGTGGTGTTGGAGAAGAATAGAGAAGATCAGGTGGACGGATCGAGTGACCAACGAAGAAGTATTGAGGAGAGTCAACGAGCAAAGAAGCATTCTGCAGGCGATTACACGAAGGAAAGCTAACTGGCTGAGACATATTATGAGAAGGAATGGATTACTGAGTGATATCATCGAAGGCCAGGTTGAAGGAAAGCGAGGACAGGGAAGAAGACGGATACAGCTAACCGACGATCTGAAACAAGGAAAGAAGATGAAGTTCCATGAATTAAAACGAGAAGCTGAGAATAGGGAAAACTGGAGAGCTCTTTTTGGGCAGAGCAATGGATCTGTTGTCAGACAGAACACTGAATAACAATAAAAGAATAATAGGTAACATACATCACGTAACATTAACTCCAATATAAAAAATACTGTTAAAGTAATTTGAATAAATTGGAAATTCAAATGATAGTAGTTTAAAACATTAACCATAATAAATATTTAATTACTGTTTCCACAGTATTTATCCTGTCCATGATGCATATATTTGTTGGCACATTTTGATGTAAAATAATAAAATTCCAATTAGCATAAGGCAGCAGCTTCTACTTAGACTGGTTATGACTCTGATTTTCTGCCATACTAAAAAATACTTTATTAATATTGCTATTATTATTTTGCAAGTTGCTCAGCAAAAGACACTGTAGGATACAGATTTTTAACGTAAAGACACACGAGACACTTCGCTTTCTTTACGTTGGATTTCACTTGTAAGACATGTCTCTCCACTAAAATAACTCCACTAAGTATCAAATTATCTCAAATCACAAACATGGTTACAATTTTCGAAATTGTCCGTCATCACAAATTTTTCCAAACACGATATTTCAGAAACAGGATCTAGACTAGCTCTGTCTGAATAGGAACCTTCCCCATCTGCTACCTGATCCCTTTTTTGAAATGTCGTGGTTGGAAAAAAATAATTATCATGGACAATGCCCATAATAGGTAAGATTTGAGGTTCTCGCAGCGGTGAGTATGAAGATGGCCGTCTTATGGTTTGAGGCCCTGATGATGGAGGCAGCAATGACCTCTGAAACATTAGTAAACTTGTACCAGACTACACAGTGCTACAACCCAGAAGACTGCCATCTTCTCAATGCCCATAATATTTAGATATAGCTTATCTCATATCAGTCACACACACACAAATTGGCAACCCTGTGTTGTCGTCAGTGTCTTCTTTAATTTTTGTGCAAGAGATTTGGAACTTTCCAATAATTTCAATTCATGATTGCTGCAGACTAGAGAAAACTGCAAGCTCTCCTCACAGTCGGTGGTTTCTTCATCACTGCTCTGATGGCTTCAATGAAAACTTCTTGAAGACCCTCACCTTTGATGGCTGAGCACTCAACATATCTTGCTGCATGTATCTTCTGTTTCAGCTTTTTCCCTTCAGCAAATGAAATACATTCAGGATCTTCCCCTCGTAGATCTATCTTCGTGGCTGGTAATTTGAAACAGTAGATTAATTACAATGTAAGAATTTTTATTTGACCGAAAATTATGTAATTTTAAAAAAAAACAAGAATCAACTCCGAGACAGTGATAACTCTAAGAAAAGTGGAAATGTTTTGATTCATAACATAAAGGAGGAAAGTGGATTTTTCCAATTTATCCTTTTAATAAGATCGTACAAATAGTTCAAAGCGTAACATCGAAAATTTCGTCTTTAACATGTTTGGGTTTAATGAATATTTAAAACCGATCAAAATAAAAGTTATTTCCTATGAATTATTTTTTTTTTTTTTACAAATTTCTGAGAAAGGCATTAAACGTTTAAGATATTTTATTAATCCTGACGTTAAGATTGTAGTCTCCTGCCTAAAATACATTTCATAAGTTGCCCAACTCAAAATTTCCCAAGTAACAGCAACGCTGGTGGTGCTAACAATAAAGTTGTCTGTTGGTGCTTAACTATGCATCGCGTCATACAGACGTATGGGGGAGTGGAGGTATATTTCCATGAACTTTTAACCTCAGCACAAGATGGAGGTGATCAGTTAGCCTTATAACCTATCACTTTACTACCATACAAAGAACCCTGGTACCCACCAGATAGGAGGTTGGGTGGACCCCAGGGCTCGTCTGGACATGGAAGCCAATAAAGAAAGATACTGAACCCCTGTCATTCAACCTACAGCCTTGTCACTGTACTGAGTGAGCTATCCCAGCGTCGGTATTAGTCGTAGAGTGACATTAACAAGATTGTACACAGGTTTTCATTATGATGTCAAGGTAAGGGCGAGTTCAAATCAGTAAAAAAAAAAAAAAAAAATTGTTAAAAATTTCACAAATAATTTTTAATACTGGCATAAATTTTCATACCTCCCTCACTAAACCATTATTTAATGTAATATTAAACTTTTTCATGGCATTCTTGGCATTTGTATGTAGGAATTAAATAAACCCATACTGGGGATACTGGGAACGACCTGTTCTTCAAGTGCCTGAGAACTGCGGGTCCCAACTTTTCGTTGGCTTTGATCTATAGACATTCGGTAGGACTCCTTGGACGAGGGATCGGCCCGTCTCAAGGCCTCTATCTGTACACAGGACAGCACAACACAGAAAAACATCCATGGCTCGAGTGGGATTCGAACCCGCGGCCACTGCGAACCCTGCCAACTAGTGAACATACAATATCCATGCGTTCCCCTATGGTACGTATGTATGCAAAAAATACTGTACTCTACTCACCAACTAATACAATGGGAACATGTGGCATATGATGTTTCAGTTCTGGGCACCATTTCGATACCACGTTTTCAAATGAAGTTCTACTGGATACGGAGTAGCACAAAAGAAAACAATCCGTCTGAAACAAATAAATTGTGGGACTCTATTTTAGGCCAAAATTGAAGATGGGAAGGCAGTAACAACCAAATCAATAACCAAATAGCAACAGCCTAATGGTCCGAGACATGAAACAAAAATTATTCACGTAAATACTGATATCAATAATCCATTTTCATTTCACGTGTTAACATTCCTCTCAAAACACGTGAAATTAAATTACGGATATTCAATAATATAAAAACAGTCACAAAATAAAAAAGACTTATCTACGATTTTACAAATTGAAACATTCCAAAGCAGCGGAAAGACATGTTACATTTTTACTTCCTCTCTCTCACTCTCTCTCTTGGTCAAACCATGAAATCACTTACTTATCCACTACTTTCAATGTATGATCCCATCTGGGGTTACACAACTTATCACAACCAAATATGTTTTAACGCTCAGCACTTTTATTTTAGATGTAACTGGTTCGAATCTCAGCCGGTATACAAAGGCATGTCATAACAGGCCTTGCCTTTATTTATTAATCCGGCTCGCGTAACTATAACTATGTAAAAGAGACATTGTTTTTATAAAACGCAACAAAAACAAATACGCTCTTTACTGTAATCGAAAATCTGGTAATGATTTTAATGACAGTTAGTTCATTTTTAGCTCACAGTCTGAAATGTTAATTTCGCTGTGTGTATAGTCACCTTCGGTAAACGTCGTTTTCCATAATTCGTTTAAGCGTGGAAATAGTTAAATAGGCCTCAGACTACGGGTAGAGCAGCGGACTTACTAACGTGGAAGTGTACGTCACGTATACTTGTCCGTTACTAAGCTTGCCATTCATTGCCGAAGCACTATTATACCATTTCCCTTGCAGGATTTTCATTTTTAAGCAATATCTCTCCAAGACATTGTAATAGTCTCCGCTAAACCTCGTACTTGATTGTCAAATTTCACTCATTGTTAGTTAAGGATCGTTTAAGAATCAATTACCAGCGCGAGTTATACTTCGACGCTTAATTGGAAAGCTGTTCTCTGCAGTTGACACAAAAGTCCCAAACGCGGCATTTGCTTGTGGAAAAAGAAGACGGCCCACTTAACGGCGAAACAGCGATCCCGATGTTATTTTGTAACTGTACATTCTTTACTGCTTCAGGATCAATTCACACTGGAAATTAATCACTCAACCACGAGTTTCACACAAACGAAACTATGATAAATTATGATAAATTAATTGATAGGTTTCCTACATTTCATGTCAGGAAATTTACACAATGTTATCTAAGCGAGTATTTGAGCAGGTACATCTGTTAAAGGTCAAACCACTTGTAACAGTGAAATTCTGAATTACACGTGATGCACTAATGCTTATGTAACATCTTAACATTATCCCTTACCTTTTGCTGGAGACATTACCCGCACAGGCAGAGTCTGATTCAGCAGAGTAGTCCAATCAGGCAAAATGTCTCTATGCATTTCAATACTTACATTTGGGTATGACAGTGGTCTGAGTCGTTCATAATCCTCTTGCCCAGCTGTGTCCCACAGTGTCATATTAAATTCTTGGCCATCTACTGTTATGTTGTCAGCGTAATTGTCAAACCTGCGAGCATTCAGTAAATGTTATAACAAAGATCGATTAATTATTTAAGTATTATATTACGATGGACATCGCTCATATTTTCGGTATGTTTAATATGAATGACGTTTCGAGAGTTGACTATTCCTGTCTTCAGATGGGCTGCCACGGTGGTCTAGTAGCGCAGAAGCCTTGTACTCAAACGTTCCCGGTTTCGACTTCAGTTTCCTCAGTACATTTGTCCATTCCCACTTTTTCATCCTGGTTTTCTTTTGCGACATTATAAAACAATTACTCTAAAACTAAGATATAACTTTCTTTACGAAACGTCGTAAATATGGCATTCGAAGTAAAACACTTACACTGTTGGAACATACTCTGTGGGAAAACGTTTTGATACGTATGTGATTAAAAGGCATGTCTTCCCGACCATTCCGTCGCCGACCGCTGTTACTTTGATGGGACGTATTCTGTTGGACTGAATGCTCTCCGCCTCAACACCATTCGGACGTTTCGCGCCTTTAGACGTGTTCATGGTGCACCCCTGAAAGAAGAAAATTGCAGTTTATCGTGTTTTCTTATCTATGTATAAGGTAAAGCTAGCAGAGATTGCGCGGTAGGAGAGTTTGCGCATGTCTAAATTTAGGTGGAAGGGGGTAAGATGTGCGTACAACAGCGTGAGGAGCAGTAAGCACACCACTAGTAGAGGCTTCAGTTAAATTTATGTGTCGATGCAAGCTGTTCTCTGTGTTTTATTGCCAATTTTCTGCTTGTTCTGTAGAAGGTGAGGGCTTGAATTTTCTGGAATGTTTCGTATATTTTCATAAGAAATGTTTCACCTCTAAATAATTGCAAATAAAGTATTTTCTAAGTTAGTTCTTTGTTGAGACTAGTGTTTCATGCTGTTGCGAGTCACTGTGGAAATTTTCATGCCGATCACGTGGGTGCGCAATCTTCCCTACCCAATGAGTATAGTTGGCGCTTGCGCTAGATAGGAGAGTTTGCTCAGGATTTTCATTTGTTTCAATGGGAGGAGAGATTAAAATAAACTTGTTCACTCAATTAATTGCAAAATCAAACAAAAATGAAGTATGTTCTTTGTGTTTT
>NW_019059928.1:606168-624658 GCF_000696155.1 Zootermopsis nevadensis
AACAAATCAGCTGGCTAACTTTTTAAGCTTACACGATAAGAGTTCATAAGTACGTATATTAGTCACGTACGATGCGTCTTGTGCTGTTCAGTAAGCTTCGTTTTGTGTATCCGAACCGAAAATCAAAACAGACGAACTATGAGATTTCTCTTACTTCACAATAAGTCCCACTTTTTATTTAAACTCGACACACACGGCCTATTCAGTTTAACAGTGAGGAGAAAGTCCTTAGAAATTACACGTTTTCCCTGTAGTCCATAATTAAATAAGTTTTATTTGCATGATTTCACGTCTTCACCAAGGTCGAGAAACACCACCATAATAAAAAAACTCTCTCTCGCAATTTCAAGTTTTTTTTCTTAACTTTAACTCTGCAGATCTGTACTGAGTAAAATATTTTTATTCGCGGGTAGCTGTTCTTGACGTCAATAAACGTATGGAAGACAGCTCAGCTACAAAGTTTGGGATAAAATGATATTAATTCTAACCTGAAAAATATACACCTGACGTAAACCACGTGACAGGCCAACAAGTTTCATGATCTGTATGAAATGGTTTTGTAGTCTGTGTACATTTCCTCCTTCCTGAGCAGTTTTTAAAGAAAATTAAACGTGTCGCTTATTTAGTTCTCCAATTTTATTTTGGTTTTTGACTATGTGCATTTGCACTGAAAGTCAGATAAGTTATAGGTCTAACACAAATACTCCGTAATCTCCTACGTATTTCACGAAATATGGAGTACAAGGGTGTGTGGAATGTGTTCATCTAGACACAGGACAGGGTCTGGCGAACACAATAATGAATATTTACACGTGAGAACTTCTCGGCCAACTAAACGACAATCAGCTTCTTAAAGAAGCCTCTGCACTATAAAATTACACAAACACTCATGACTGCCCTTAATCGAAGTATGCCTTCTAATAAAGCAATACAGATCAAAGCAAAAATGACATCCGCATTTAATACAAACGTCCCACGCCGAATTTCTTCAGAAAAAACTGCAAATTGTTTCAAGGAAAATAGCACTTCCCACCAGACCTTACCATCATGCGCCCAGTTCGTGCACCGAGTACAAAGAACGTTTAATAACAGGGTCTGGATTGCCATTTTCGTGTGTTCGTAAATTAGGTACGTATACACTGCACATTACTTACGCAGGCGTAATGGAACGAATCCTGTTTCATTACGGACTCATTTAGGCAAATATTACGCTAACGGTAATAACAAAGAGGTTGAACAGCAAAGATTTAAATTAAATTACAGACTGCTCTACTAATGCTCTTTGCAAGAATTCGTTATTAGGTTGACTCGGTCGTTATTTAATGAATAATAGCAGAATTAATTTAGTAACAATGTGATGCGAGGAGAACTGACTGGAGTTAAACCACTAAACTTGTTGTAGTGATTGGGATTAGCCTCTTCTATTCGACCCAGTAAAATATGCGTTTTCAACTGAAGATGGGAGCAGATCCAGCTCTCGAAACGTAGTGACTTCGTTTTTCTTAATACTGAACGATGGATAAGACCAGGCTAACAACAATTCTGATTCTAACGTGATCTAACGTAACTTTTTGAGCACATTTGTAGCCATATATACATAGACTTCCTTCAACAATGACATTTTGTCCAGAATGTGTTGTGGTTTCTTCGGATTCTCAGAATAAATGTGATTTTTTCACCAAACTGGATCCGACTGGCTTCTGCTACACCGCCTTGCAACTTTTTGACGTGAAAACGTGTTTAAAATCGATGCCGGGTGTGGGGAGGCAATCGCGCCCAAATGAGCGACAGTTTCTGTCGAAGTAATTTCAAACTTCAATAACTCGGCTAAAAATAGACATAGAGCCGCCATCTTAGTCTCGTTTTAAAGAGGAAGGATGAACGTTTGTTTCAGTACCGCTCCGACATTCGTGACGGCCGGACGTCGCGAACTGCGCACGCGCAAAGTGAACCCATGATTTTCGACTTTCCGGATTCGACACGTGTCCATAAACGGGATCATATCTCAGAGACTAATTATCCGATCCGAGTGAACCAAGTGTTGTTTTGAAGAGGAGTGTATATGTTACAACTCATCCTAATCTCCAAGTGTGTATCTCAAAAACTCAACAAGATACGAGGCTGTGAATTTGAAAAAAGTTTGAAAATTTCCCGATTTTCTTAAAATGTCGCGATATAGGAGGGCAAAGTAAAACCAGAATTACAAAAATCGGGCACGAATGCGTAGAGCACAAAATTCCAAAGAGAATGACACCGAAAACGCCATATGTATCCTACTTCTCATACCACTACCCTGTATTCAATAAATGTAAGTTGCAAATGAATTAAACGATTCAAAACAAAAATTTTGTTTAATTTCAATAAACTATACACGATTGACGTTTTCTCGAAAATAACTGCGGCAGTGTCCGACACTTCTATCAATTTTTTTAAGCCCCTCTAAGCACCGTGGTGATTTCGCACTGGTCTGTTTGAAGCATTTTACAACAAAGGTTAAAACAACGGATGAAGTCACAATTAACATTCATTCACAGTAACGTCGTAACCAGAGGAATTGTACCAACATTCCACTGCAAACAAAATTAAATCTCAACAACCGTTTCAATACTTCCTTATTATTGGTGGGGCTGTCAATCGTTCACAATTTCATATGCAGCTTTTATTATGCATTATTTCAATACTATACAAATGAACACGAAGTGACGTCACTAACCACGAAAGCGCAATGCTGATGATAACGGTTATTTTCAAGGAAATTATCATTTGTTTATTGGTTAATGGCTTTGAAGTCAATTAATCTGCATTAATTATTCATTATAGTGAACACGATAAACAAGTTAGAAAATGGATTTGAAATTAGTGAACAAAACGTCTGATGATCTCTTCTAAAAATAATGAACCGACAGCGTCATCGAATATATAATATATCAAAATAAGCCCATCAGTTCTAGTGATGTGAGATAGCATAAAACAGCTTCTGTTTAATTATGTCTAAAACAGAAAAATGTGCACTGGCCATAACATGTGTTTTACTACTTTTGTCCGAAACATTATCCGCTCCAGTAAGTTTTCAGCGAGTTGCGCTCAAGTAGCACGCAGAACTTTCAAGTAAAGCGCCTAGTGTACACTGTTTGGGTAATTAAGTCAATAATAGCTGGACCGGAACGGAGAAACAACGTATAGATCATTTTGGAATGTCTTCGAAAGCACATACTTAGGATACAGACTTTGACTGAGCTTGCTCTAGACCAGGGGTTCTCAACCTTTTTCGCTGGCGTACCACTAAGTCTAATTTAACACATTGAATTCACCAGTAACCAAATCGATTTAGGGAAATCTGTTGTAGTTCGCGTACCACTCAAGACTGGCTCGCGTACCATCAGTGGTACGCGTACCATAGGTTGAGAAACGATGCTCTAGACCAATGTCAAATCACAACTTCGACCTAGCTAGGACAATATTTGATGGAGAATTAATAGTATTATTTTATTATCCTGGGCTCTTTGAACATGAATTCCTCAAAGTACGGGCAATTTATTGGCTAGCTGAGCGACTATCAGCTTCTAAAGACACACGCTCTTCTATGGAGTTATTCTAGTGTACGTATTATGGCCACGCAAGTAGAGGACAAATGTGTTCTGACAGATCGTCCCGGGTAAAGGTACTTATATAAGTTCTATATCTACAATAAACATTTGACTGTCCCATTCAAAGTGGCAAGACAAGTTGATCTGCCTGTAAACACTTCTATAAAACATTTACGTCATGTTACTAAATAGTCAGAGCCGCCACGGTGGTCTAGCGGTTAGAACGCTGGCCTTGTAATCCTGGGGGTCTCGTGTTCGATTCCAGGCGGTGCCTGAATTTATAACTTGTGTTGGGCAAGGCCGTGGTCTAGGCAACACGGAGTTTTCCTCCGGGGGCTTCCCCGGTTTCTCCGTGGCATCCCAACAATTACTCCATTCACACACAGAAGAAGGCAATGGCAAACCACTTCTGGATCATCTGCCAAGAACGTATATGAAAAGGTCCCAGTCCGAGAAAAGGATCGAAGGATCCTGTTCATATGGACCTGTCCTCAGACAGAACACTAAAAATAAAAATAATTTAGCGTTTTACAATTTTAACTTTTCGTGCAGAATAGTGAAACTTCGAGATGCCATCTTAGGAAAATATGTCGCGAGAATGGTGAAGGGCGTGGTTGAAAATACTGGGGGTCAATGATATTAGCGGCGGTGAACCTTTGGCTTCTCTTACGACAGAGTGAATTATGTGTTTACCATCCGGTGCCTCATGAAATTCTTCCAGATGCTATGTTAATACAGTAGTAAATGTCTAGTAGACACTATTTCTTTGGTGCAAGATTTAAGATTGGTCAGAGCTGGTGCCGCGATAGTGTATTTAGATATGGAACAGTCTTTTATTTCGTATATTAGGTCTTACCAATAGTCATGAGCACATTTATTGTTTATTGAAACAAATGTAGGCAAGTATGAAGTAAGGTCATACATCTTTTGAATGAGTTGCTTACCTCTTACAGAAGATATTCTTCCGAAGATGTCTTTAATCCCAATGTAACGAACACTGTCACTATATTGATCAGTTGTTTTTTCTTAATATATACTGAAGCACAAAAGACAGAAGTAGAATTGTTTCGATAATCATTTACTTTAACACTTTGTCTGCACTTGTGCAAACTTCCGTTGGAAATAAAATACAGATAAGAATTCCATGTTCGTCAACAATGGTGTTACCGTGACCTATATTAATTTAGGACCACACACCGTAACATTCTAGCGGAAGGTTACCCGCCTCTTCGTTTAATTGGAACACAACAGTCTTACGAAGTAATCTGTCAGCAACTGAAACTACTGCTGATACGACACTAGTATAGATCTCTTGCAAGGGGACGGAGGGGAGAAGGAAGTCTGTAACGAGTGCTTTGAACTAACAGTGGCTTATGTGACACGCAATTTTACGTTTCCTATAATTCCATAGTGCTTCTTAAACTGGAAAGTTTTGTTCATTGTTCGTAAGTCCTCAAAAAAGGCCTGTGTGAACACACATGAGTATCGAACAGTCGCCCACTCAGAACCTTTTGAACTGAACCTGGATGGAAACGTGAAAAACGTATGCATGCCTCCTATGGCATGGTTGTCATACCGAGTTTCCTTAAGTTGTTTAATAATATTAATGTTTTGTTGAATGTGGGTACGAATCGAGTTTCGAAGACGAACTCGCCGGACTTATTGTTCTTAACATAAATGGTGCAGCGGATGTAGAATGAAATGACTAACCAAGACACGGAATGCTTGAAGGATGACATCTGAAGAGGAAAACCGCAGATAATATTATGCGATAAAAATTATATTGGACCATACACCCGAAAGTCTTTAACGCGGAATCTGCCAAGACAGCAAGCAGCAGCAACAACAGTGATGTGTTCACTGTTTTCCTCATGGCTGATGCAACATGGTGAAGTTTGGAAAGCACCAGACTGGATATTATCAATTTGTTTGGCACAGGAGAATTTGGAAATGCATCCCTAAACTCATTCTGGCTTCACAACGATATTGTTTACTTATTAATCCAATCGAATTACATTATTCTTGATACTTCATTAACGTTACGACTCGATACGAGCCACTGCTTTCTCTAGTCGCAGATGTTTTCTAAATCATTTTGAAATACACGATGAACATGTGTACCTCCGCAAGGCAACAAAAAAAAATATCCATGTTCCAAGACAGTGTGGCCACGCGGACCGGCCTGACGTTTTACCTGGAACACAGTCCTTATTGAGAAGTCAACAGTCGTTCAGCGAGCCAGTGCACGCCCCGTCACATTCTTATACGCTATTTCTTTAAGATTTATTTTAATATTAGCCTCCCATCTACGCCCAATTCCGCAAGATGTTCTGATTTCCATTTTACTTTGTTTAGATCAGCGTTTATCAACCTATGATAAGCGAGCCAATGTTGAGTGGCACTCGAGCTAAGTAAGAAAATCAAAAGATAATATTAACATAAATAAGTTTGGTTAGTGGTACATTTAATGTATTAAATTAGAATCAGTGGAACGCCAGCTAAAAAGGCTGACAACCACTGGCTTAGATTATTCCAAAGAACACGGGCTACTTACGGTTTAACCTCTGGTGTAACCCAAACAGGCAGGACCGCCCCTTGTCGGCTTGGCAACTGCCCTAGGTATCTGGAGGCCGTGCTCCATCTACAATCTGACGTCGTGTCATGCCGTTTGTGACAAGCGACCTACAGACGTGGTAAAGGTCGACAAACGAAAATAAAAGTAGATCTGACTTAACTGTTCACAGAATCGGAATTGAGGAATCATACAAGGAAGGCCCATAAACCAATGTTTCCCAGTCGGTAATCGGCAAACTGCTTTATTTATGCCGGACGACATGAATATGGATAGACCTATAACTATTTTACAATTAGAAACAGTTCGTTTCTCATTTCCATTCAAAATATAAATAGTTCGTCTTGAACATTTTATACGTTTTGTGCACAAAACGCCCGCATGTTTCATCTCCGAAATTCCTGCTACATTTGGTTGGTTGGGGGGGGGGGGGGGGGGGGGGAATATTGAAAGTGTTTTAAAACGTGAATCATATGTCCATATCGATCCAATCAATATAACACCTAAAATCGAACTTTTCGATTCATCGAACAAAATTTATACGCTATGTAGAAAGAGTAATCACAAATTTTTCGATAGGGTTAATATTTGACTGAACACAAAAATACGTAATAACTAATGTTAATTAATTGCCACTCTGCTACAATTAAATTGTTCATTAATTTTTCTTTCTATTGTTATTCTGCTTATTAGTGATCTGGATAATTTAAGTAAGTTTCAATCAAAAAATAAATGAAGTTGGCCTAATACAGTTCATTAAGCAAACAAGTATAACCTATAAAAAATATGAATTTGAATGAACTGTGAAATAATACAGTAACAAACTACTGAAATGATGGAGTTAAACTAATTTTACACTCATATGAAGTGTACACTTGTATGAAGACAAATTTTAATTGTTCCTGTTACAACATATGCATAAGCAAATGTGAATACCAATGCTAGTGACATGTAAAATTGCAAAGAATGCACCTTAAATCTTCCATTCAAGTTTTGCATGGATGTTTCACTGCGTAGACAAATTAATCTTTTATTTATGCCGTATATCAACATGGCAATATGGGATATTTCATATTCTCTTGTGCATAGTTCTTTTATTTCTAATAATAAATTTAGGTGTTTATGATGTCTATTTGATTTTAATACCACATACACTGACTAAGGTAGTTTGGACTTCACGATATGAGAGGGCTCAGAAAAGTCGCTCACTCACTGCTCAGGCAACAATTTTTCTTTCTACTGTTACAGAACCAGAAGTGACAACAATGTCACTCCAAAACTGTGACAGTGATAACGTTGGTAGCACATTCGAAAAAGAAGCCGTAGATCAGGTAATGAATAAAATATGTCCAGTTCTAAAAGTATAAATATTCTGTTTAATATAAATAATATTGAACACAACAGCACATATTTTGTACAGTCTGTTAGATACATGTGTAAACTGTGTCCACCGTGAAGTAACTAACCTAAAAAGAGCAACTTTTGAATCAGAGGACAAAATTCATAAGTTTTGAAGTAATTTCATTCTTCACACAACTTTTATCTTAATGACACACAAGTAGTTATCAGTTCATTTCTCTTGTTTGTAATCCATTAACTTTTTTCTCTCTGACTACATACAGACTTGGTAAAAGTCACATGTAGAACTCTGTATTAAAAAATGAACCTGTAATTCACATTACCGAAATTACCAAATTAGTTCATACATAAACTCATCGATAATTTCTTCTTAGTTATTTCATTATAATAGTTACTGTATTCATATATGGCTCACTTTATCCACATTAGTATACTTACCTACTTCAGAAATCCCCTGCCTCTTATGGAACCTGAATGTTCAGTACTGCGTTCAAAAGAGCACTTTAATCACAAAAAATTTTATATTCATTATATTATGAAGTAAGTGGATGTGTTTTCTTACCAAATTTCCTTAATATCCAGCATAAGCTGTTAATGAGCCTGAAGCGGCAACATGAAGAACTTGATCAGGAAATTGAACAGAAAATTGCAGAACTGAATAGATCCCACCAAAAGAGGATTTTATTAAGAGGTGAGTAACACGGAGGCACAGAGAGGACCGAAACCGTACTAAGAAATTCTTATGTTAATATTAAACTTAATGAATCCAATTGTGTTAAGCCCTTATGTACTTTAAATGCCACAGCTAACATTACATCAGAAAGTTAAATGAGTTTAAATAGTGGGTTCATAAATTGATCTTTCGCTGTGTCTCTGAGTCTGGCTCACTATTAAGGCACAGCGAGTTAAGAACATAGACATAAAGAGTTTTGATTGACGTCATGGAAGAACATTCAGGCGACAAACACAAATATAAAAATGGAACTTAAGAAAATAGGTTGTGATTGGATTGAACTGGATCAGAATAGGGTACAGTGTCTTCTTCTTCTTCTTCTATGGCTCTCCGGTCCGTATTCGGTCCATGGCCTCCTCAATTCTCCTCTTCCTTTTTACGGTGCAAGGTTGTTAGCCTTGCGACCAACCCCCAACCTGGAGGACCAGGGTACCTGTCTTAGTCTGACCTCTCCCCCTTCACCCTACCAGTAGCTATGCTACTGCCAGCATAGCTCTTGGGATCACTGAGGCCTGTATGTTGTATGTGGCCGGCGCAGTGGCCACGCGGTCTGAGGCACGGTCCTCATGCGCCCAGCCGTTGCGACCATGGATTCGAGTCCCACTCAAGGCACGGATGTTTGTCTGCGTCCTTTCTCTTCCAGTCTGATGGATAAAGCTGGCCACGCAAGGCAAAGCGAAACTACCGTGGTACTTTCGCAAGAAACAACCCCAAAATGGGGTTGCAAACCAATCCTAGGATTTGGGGGGGGGGAAGATAGATAGAGAGAGAGATATATGTATGTGCATGTGTACATTAGATATAGGTATTAAATATTTTATGAAAAGAATATATGCTTAAGACACAGTAAGGTCATCAATCATTTCAATGCTGTAAATGATTACGCTCACACAGACAATTTCATTTCAAAAATAGAAATTTTGGTGCTTCACGTGTGTTTATAGATGAAATAGAGACTTGTTGTATCAGAACACTGAAAAAGGAGGCAGCACTGGCCAAAGTACAAGCTACTTCACAGAGTTCACAAAAAGAAGCAAAGGAAATAGAGTGTCAAATTAAGAAAGAGAAGCAAGTTCAGATTGAGTATTTGTGAGTATTACGGGAACATGTACCTATGAACGTAAAATCCTCTTCTGCTGATAAGCATTTTGACTAAGTCCTCTTATTGGTATTAATCAAAAATAATTCTCTCAAACCTTTGTTAGACTCAATATGATACTAAGGAAATCACGCTGTTGTTCAGTGTCACTCTGAGCCTAACAATTTGAAATTCAAACAAAATAAACTAGATAATTGGATATGCTGGTGTGTCCAAATAAATGGACTCATGTAAGATTTGAGGTTTTCACAGAGGTCAGTATGAAGATTTCTGTCTTCTGGGTTGAATATTCATCGCCCTGATGACGGAGGCAGTATGACCTCTGAAACGTTGGTTAACATCGACCAGACTACACAGCGCAACAACCCAGGAAACAGAAATCTTCAAATGGACTCATGTACATTTACAAATCACAAGCCAGTCAAACAGCCTCTTATTTTAATCAGTACTAGTCGAGTGCAGGAAGTTTTTGAAAAAAAACTTCTATGAATCACTGTATATAATACATAGCACAATTCCATTATAATCAGTTATTCCATTTATTTCAGCTCCACATATGATTAAGAACCATTCAGCTATTTGTGATGTACTAACAATAATTATTAGCGTACTTAATATATCTGTGTTTTATTTAATAACACTGTCAGACGCTCGGACTATAAAGCATCAACATTTCTTTGATTAAATGTGAAATATTCAACTAGAATGTGTACAGTATTAATAACTGACAGTGATGCCTTTCTTAGCACTAATAAAATAAAAATTAATTCCTCTTACAGAAAAGTCTATGAAAATAAAATGGCTTCGATTGCTGATAATCTACGGAGTGGATCAAAAATTTATGTAAGTATCATGAACATTTTGCCCAGGTCAGGGTCCGATTGAGGGCTTTGGTTAATCCGGTGATAAAACCTCGGGTTTCGTAAGCCATCTAGTTAGTTAGTTATCTATCATGAACATTTACCAAATATTTTATTGTAAATCAAACAACGTATGAAAGTACAGAACTACTGTTACGACACTAAAAAAAGTTGATTTTTTTATTATACTTAGGATAGAAAAAACATAGCAGACGAGATCTCCAGCTTGCGGCAAGAAAATAGTGCCATTGATAAACAACTGGTATCACTTGAAGAAAAACTGAATGATTTTCGTGCAAAATATGGATCAATGTTTAAAGAATCATTGGATAAATCGGACATAACCGAAGGAGGTACTCTTCAGTTGTCAGCACTGCAACATGTCATGTATGTTTAAATCTCTTTATTACTAAACTATGATAAGAAATTTATTCAATAAAGGAAACTAATGAGGGTTCCGCAGTGGCCACGCGGTCTGAGGCGTGGGCCTTGTGCCGCTTGGTCGCGGGGACCGTGGGTTCGAATCCCACTCAAGCCATGGATGTTTGTCTGCATTTTTCTGTGTTGTGCTGTCCTGTGTACAGGTAGAGGCCTTGTGACGGGCCGATCCCTCGTCCAAGGTGTCCTACCGAATGTCTATAGATCAAGCCAACGAAAAGTTGGGGACCCATAAAGGGTACCGGAAAATGTACAAACATTGTTAAACCGGAAAAGAACAGAAGAGAGAAAACTAATGACAGGTGTATGAACTACAAAATATTTAACGCAAAGTGAGATATACTGAACTACTTGTATGTGCCTTATTAACACTTCCACTGTCAAAGTGAAAGTGGTTTCATATAAAATGCACTACATCTGTGACTAAGAAACCTTGAAATGATAAAGGTAAGAGAAAATTTAAGCTGTGCAACCAACCCCTTAAAATCTTAATGTGCTACATCGCTTTCTGCAGATCTCAGCTGGCTGAAGAAAAACAATTATATAATTATGAATACCAAAAACGCTGTGAAGAGATCAGGAATTTGTCCAAGAATTTAAGCACCCTTGAAGAAGATCTGAGAAGACTGAAACAAGGGCATGTCATCCTGGAGTAACACAATCCTTGTGTTTTCTGAAATTTTTTAATTTCTGAATTTCACTGAGACTACTTTTTTTCATATTCTTGTCCAAGTAAATATTAATGTTTAAATTTTGTTCAAATATATTTTAGTATAAATGTTCATGTTATCCATTAACTTTTATGAAAAGGCAGTACTGATTTTTATCTTGGATAATGACTAAGATGAAATACAATACACAGTATTTTTATCTTCATACATGACTGTACTTCTAATCTAATTATTTACTTAGTTCTTTCTCATTTGTTTGTCAGTATTCTCAAGAAACTCTAGAATTGGGAATATAAAGTTACCAGTTTCTAATATTGTTTTACAAGTAATGTTTAAAATAAATGTTCTGAACCATCTTAGTAATGAATTCATTAATAAAATAATTCAGTAAATATGTAGATAATACTGTATATTAAGATTTTTAAAACTGTACTAAAATCACCAGTGACCAGTATAAAGATCTGTAAATCTAGTCTTCTAAGGAAATAAGTATGCGGCTAGTACATAATTTCATAAACCACTTCACTTGAAAATTCATCTCACAATAGAGTTTACTCTGATAAAATTAAGACACATATGCGGATGCTATGGATCAGTCTGAAAGAGATAAAATTACTCACAGGAAGATAAATAATTCCACAGGATTTCATTATCCACTTTCTTCAACAACCTGCTTCTCCAAATCAACATCCTTGAGAAAAGCTTGATAATCTACTAATGGACCAACTCGACTCTCTGGTTTGTTAGCAAATAATGAAAACTCATACTGAAATAAAATAGACAAACATGATAATTTTACTGCAACGTCAACTAATATTAACTAATTGACAACCAGGTCATTCTTTTGTTATGTGCATGGGTTGGATCAGAGGACTCCGTCCCAAGAATGGGAAACAAGAAGTAAAACTTAAAATTTTGTGTAAACAAATTTACCCACAATCATCTTTACAGTCCACATCAACAACATGCAGCTTTTAATATGCATAAAATATTCAAATATCAAGTGCAATTATAATAAAAATGTAACAAAAAGTTTTTTTAGGAAAACTACATGAAGGTTGTGTTACAACGTGACATCCACCGCATTTATAAAAATTTAGCAACAGTTTCTATGTTCATGCTTCACATTTGTTTTGATTTTGACATATTTTGCCCAGTTTACTTTAATAACAAGAGAATTTAAACAAAAGACAAATAAATAACTGAATTATAAATCAGATCCCAAAGTACCTTGATATAATGGCAGCACATAAATGATCAAAAATGGATGAAAATTATTTGGAATCTAATAAGTCTAAACTGTAAACAGAAGTGAAGAAGCAAATGCACTCTGAAGCCAGTGACTGGCCTGACAGCCTATGCATTAGCAGACAAAGCACAGTTCTTGGCTGGCTCAGTTACTGGTGACAAAATAAATTCACTTTCTATCACTGACATCTCCCCTCCTGAATGCAGCATGTAATGTCTCCCGTGCATAAGCGTAATACCAAGAAAGTATACAAGGGGAATGGAGGTAAAGCCCCACACATTCTTAACCCAAGTACTAAATGGAGTTGATTAGTCAGCTTCATGCACAGGCTGCCTTATCCTAGGAGAGACAGAACCTCTGGCACACGGACAGGAGGCCGGGTGGGCCCCAGAACTGGTCTGGAGGTGGTGAAAAATAGAGAAATTCTTATTGCTGCTTGTATTTGAAGCCAGCAGCCCAGCCTGTGGGGCTCAGTTACATCTTAACAAAACCATTGCCTGCTTTTAAGTACAGAGTGTCTAAATGATGTTCCCGATTTGAAAGACATGCTACTCACGTTTAATGAAATTCAGATGCACAAAATTGGTACCGATGGAAAGAGAAACTCTCCAAGTTTTGTTTCAGTACACCACAGGTGTTCAATGTGAGCCCCCTTGGTAACTCGACACACATCCAGCCTGTAGTCGAGTTCCTCCCAGACACGTTGCAACATATCATGATCGATTGCTGGAATGGCTGCTGTGATACGCGCTCCAAGCAAGGTCTGTGGTAAGGGTGGCACAAATACTCTATCTTTGACGAACCCCACAGAAAAAAAATCACAGGGCGTCAGGTCTGGTGAACATTGAAATCCAGAATACAAAAGGCTCCCCTGTCTTCGATGGCAGCCATTTTCTCTCATATCACCCCTGGCGGCAAACAGTGTTACTACGCAGCCACAAAGTATACCAACATAAACTTGGAGAGTTTCTCTTTCCATTGGTACTAATTTTGTGCATCTGAATTTCATTAAAGGTGAGTAACATGTTTCAAATTGGGAACATCATTTAGACTAGCCCTGTATTCACGAGTGTTAGAAACACAATCTGCTGATACTTTGATGAGGTTGGGGCTTATTAGTCATGACAGAATTGTAACAAATCTAAAGCTGCATGTTTACATCATACCTGGGTATCTGTAGGCACAGTAGGATATGGAGGACTTTGCTTCAGATCTAGAAATCCTAGTAAATCCCTGTAGTCAATTTCTCCAGCTTCATTCTTAAAAATTCTGAAACAAATCCATAAATACCAATATTGATATGAATATGCTGATTATCTTAGGATATTACGCAGTTATTATAGTACTTGAAACATTCTGACGTGGCTTACTTATCCAAGACAGCATTAAGTAGTTCTCTGGTGATAGGCAGCTTGGCACCTCGACATACAGCGTAGGCTGTATCTCTAGATATATACCCACTGCGATTAGGGTCTTGCTGAAGAAAGCTTTCATGTAAACGCTCCATTTGATTAAAAAGGAAGCGCTTCATTTCTGTATGGACAACAGACCTACATATAATAAGAAAAACCAAGAACATTAACTACTGTATTACATTAAACTTTAAAAGTGGCATAAATCAGGACCAAATGGAGGAGGAGAATCGAGGAGGCCATGGACTGAATACGGACCAGAGAGCCACAGAAGAAGAATAAATGAGTAACTCCCTGAAATACACAGAAACGTGGAAAAGATTAGCAAATTGTATAGTGTATCATAAATAAGAGCGTTTAATTTACAAAAGTTCACCAATTTCTATGCATGTGAAATGTAGGTGATGACTGAAAGTATGGAACAATGATCCTGATCATATGAAGTCAGCTGAAGATGATGACAAAAGCAGTGGAGGAGAAAACTTTAAGCATATCTTTAGAGAAACTACATATGTATTTTTTATCTTTATCTGACACAGTTTTATGTTTGACGGAAGCAGAATTTGAATAGGAAAACTGAAACATAGTAACATGCACCATTTTTGTGTTGAAGAACATCACACTCTGAAAATTAAGAGGCCATACAAGAAATAAACTCTGTTAAAGATTCAAAACCCTATATATTTTGCACATTTATACTAGACCTGTGTGCTTTCATACATCAATAGATTTACTTTAAATGTATTTTATTTCATAAAAACATGGGATGTGTGGCTGATTCAATGGTACAGAATATTTGATAACATACAGTAACTCAGATATATTATCTATGACTTTGTGTCGCAGAAACACACAACGCTGCCTTCTCACATAGTCACAAGGTTATTAGTTTTAAATCTATAGAGGTTAACAATACTTTTTTAAAAATTTTCTTAAATATACATAAAGTAATTTATATTTTATAAATATAACAAATAAAATCCTAATCAAATTACCTCAGAGATTCTTTTGTATACCATTCCTTTTTGCACTGAGCATTGTAGTGACGAGCAAGAGTAATTAGTTCATGGTGAGTGATGCTATCACCCATAATCTCCTTCAGCTTCTTGCTATAATGGAAAAATGTGCATTACTATGTTAATAAATATTTAATGAAATTATAAGTTACATGTGAGTTACAGTTCCAAGAACTCTGGATGTGTGTTAGGTTAACCATACATTACAATTTTTAAAGGGTTAGATCAGTGGTCCCCAACCTTTTTGTGCCTACGGGCACATTTGAGAGTTTATGAGATCATGGCGGGCTCCAACCAATTAACAAAGCCAAATTTTCTTTTATCTGGACAAATAAGATATGGACACCAAATAATACACAAAACAACACAATGTTTAATGATACAAGAAACCGCGCAATCAAAAATACATAGTTTTATAAGTACAATTATTATTACTTAAGAGGGAAGTTAGTGTGATGTTTGGCGCTGCATTTCATCGGCCAGTTTTTCAAATTTGGGAGCGTAGGATGATGTTGCTGCTTGCAAACAATCATCAAGATGGGCATCAGTAAGTAGAGATCTGTGCTTTGATGTTATAATGTTCATGGTTGAACGGCCTTCATTATTCAGTATAACCTCTTTCCGTAACAACGCGGGCACCCAAATAAAAAAAGCCTTGGCGGGCGCCATGTTGGGGACCACTGGGTTAGAGTGTCCTGTGTAACAGAAAATTAATAGTTATCTGTGTATTAACAAATGATGATAATTATGTTTATGTGAGTGATGCTCAACTGAGTTATAACTCAAATAAATTTACACATGCAAGTAAAAATTGTGGCAAGGTGTGACACAATAGCAGACATAACTGTTTGAGATAAACATTTTCACTGCAGAATCATTATCATTCTCACTTATCTTCTCAAATCATCTTAATTCAACACATTTACCTTTGACACTTACCTAAGATTGGCATAACAAATTACACCTATCTGATCTGGATCTGTCTTTAGAAATTCACATACAAACTGCTTATATATGGGCTTCAGTGCTTCACGAATCTTATTCTTTATCAGTATGATGTTACTCTTTGGGAACTGAAATAATAAAAAAAAACTTTTGCTAATTTTTTATTTCTTAGTTTCACTTAACTACACTTGTCACCTTAAGATTTTATCCACACTTTCTTTTCATTAATCACCTAAATCAAAACAAGTGCTCGAGCGGGTGCCACCAAGAAGGAAGACTAAGGGTTAGATGTATGAAATTAATCCAGGATGTAGCAGTAGAAGAAGATGGAAAGGGACTGCATAGGGAAGAATAGTGACTGGGAATCAAAATACATTAATCAGTGTCATAATTAAACCATAATATATGTATATTCAGCTATGGTCCTTAAAGTTCTCATTTTTTCCACTTCCATTCTTCTTTTGTCTGCTACCCCATTTCTGTGTTTTATTACCATATTTTCACACTGCTTAACAAATATTCTATATAATTTCAAACACATACTACTGTTTTTATAAAATCATTCCATATACATATAAATACTTGCCTTTTGTTTTCCAAATATCTCTTGTAATTAGGATTATTTGAGTTCCTAAACGTTTTAATTTATGCACCTGTTCTATTGGTTTATTATCAAGCACATTCCTATGGCTAATTAACCTTTCTTGCATGAGCTGAGTAAACTTAAACCCCAAAAATATAATGCTGCTGGCCAGACTTTAACAATGGGGTTAAACAGTTTAGCAGTATGTTACTGTGGTGCATGGCCAGCTGGATTGCAATAAAATACAAATAAATTGGATAAGATTATTTTTATCTAATATACACTTACCACTTGACAGTTAAGTTCCATATATTGCAATGTATATTCATCTGCTTCAACCATTAAAAATTCAAAACCATACAGGAGGAGTGTGTTGCCAACATAGAAGTCCTGTGGCCCAAAATATTCAGGAGGTTCAGAAGTATATATTTCTTGTCCTGGTTTTGGTATCTGAGTCCGTTTAATAAATTCCCCACCAATGAAACCTAAAACCACACAGTAAAGATTATATATGCTATGTTTGGCTTTAGAAATTTGACTGAAAAACAGCAAATTAATAACATTTCAGAAACTAAATGGCACAGTAAAAAAAAGCCTCAAAATGCAATGGCAAGACATTCCTTCAAACAGATCAGGAGTTCAGACAATAAAAGGAAATACAGAACAGAAACTGCTAAAATGCCTTTTCTGAGAACAGCGGCACAAGTATTACATTCTGAGAACAAAAAATGAGTGAAAATATTAAAAAAGAATTACATATTAATAAATATTCCAGACTATAGACATAAATGATGGGAACAAAAGAATGAAAGAAAATTATTTCCAGACAGCTGGTCTCCAAGCCAATATCTGTTTCTGTGTGATCTGAATACGAACCAAGAGGGCTAACCACTCAGATGTGATATTCTGTAAGAAGAAATCTTGGAAGACCAACAAAAATATGGATTGAGTAAGGGAGATTTTAACGGACATCAAAGAGGCCACTGGACTGACCATGAACATGGTGCTAATGCTTACGTTACAAAAGTAGATAATATGCTCTTTGGAATTACATTAAAGAATAAATTTCAGTTACACATGATAACCATCTTCTTACTAGGGCTAAGAGACCAGAGAACTGTAAATAAAGAAGACATCAGCTAATTATAGCGATTACAAGAATGTGGACCATGATTTTCTCAAAATCAGTGTGTTTCTTGTAAATATGGATCCCTACAACTTATACAAGATTCTTTTCCCCTCAGATGGCACACACAACATTGTATTTCAGTACTTAAGTAATGTAGACCTTAAAATGAATTAAAATCAATGAAAATAACACAATAAAAGTAATACAATATAAGTGCCACATATAATTCATCACAAAAATAATATTGTGTAGAACTCAAAAGACACACATAGCTATTTACTTAGGCCCTTAGGTAATGTGGCCCACAATATACTAAACTAAACTAGAATCAAACTAAATTTGATACTTTTGTGTACATTACTTAACAACACTGCTCCAGCTGCTTGGGTTATATATTTATTACTGAATAAAATGGAAAGATGTACTTAGGGGAAAAGGAAGAAAACAATTTGTAACTCTTCATTACCTGTATTGTGTAATGCATTTTCATACACAGAAATGGTGTCATCAGAAAGATAGTAACTAATGACAAACTGCCGATCCTTATCTGCTGGAATTTTGGAGATCAATTCAGCTCTGAATCTTAAGATATGGCTATTTAAACCTTGCCTGAAATATAATGAAAGCCCATTTACCACAGGTTCTCAAATTAAAAATGCTTTGTAGGACCATGCATAACTGTGTGGTTTCCATTATAACTTCTGAACCAAACTACACTGTATACCAAATAATGTTATAAGACAAATAACAAAAATGCACTAGTCTTACAGGTAGTGCAAACTTACATATGGAAACTGTTGTAGTGTAGATGGCAAAAGTCATAAAGGATGCAGACAT
>NW_019059928.1:633646-650694 GCF_000696155.1 Zootermopsis nevadensis
ATGCCTGATGACTCCCTATTGGCTCAGAACCTTCTCCCCCTCATTCCTGATTGGTTTAGTACCACAGCTCTCCCTTCCTCCAACACTACATACATTCCTGAATCACTCTACTTCCCAGCATCACCACACAGTCTTGAAGATAGAGATAGTACGTTTTGTTGAAATGCTTGCATCTATCAGTGAGTCTACATAATGCAGAACATAATCATCAAAACTAATCTTATTAATAAAACTGCATACAATCTGATCTCACTTCAGCCCTTAAATTTTTAACAATAACAAATGAACCAGGAATTAACACACATATAATTTCTGCTTTGGAGGTGTGATTTAATGAAAGCTGCCAGGAATCCTTCAGAACCATGCATAGCAGGGATGAATTACTGAAAAATAAAACAGACATGATTTCCAAAAATTAAAACATAAGAAACACAAACTAAAGCAGCAAATCAACTGAAAATTTAAAAAGATCAAAAGAAATTTGTTTCCTTTTAATAATGGAAACTTGTCTGAACCTGTAAAGGTGAGGAATTTCTTGACTAGCTGAACAACTAATCATTTCAGTTATTAAGAAGTATTAAAACTAAATATATCAGACAAATGTTACATAAAACAAACAAGAAAGAATTTACCAACACTGACACACACAGAAAATAAAACACGTGATGATATTTCCAAGAATACTTTTGAAATCTTACAATACAACAATTATTTTTATGTCTGAAAGAAATCTGTGACATTATTAATAGTACAAAATAAAAACCATAAAATGGAAACTGAAATGCATTTTAACACAAAATTCAGCCACTGGAAACTACAATTTACAACATGCACTCCATCATGTTTACATGATACACTACATGCACTAACTATACACTGACAATAAAACATGAGACTGATGTTTAAATAACTCCAAACTCTGACAGTAACAATTATGGAGGTTAAAACTAAAATGACATCTCCATGTAACTGTATCATGAAATCAGGCCAAATGATGATGCCTGATAGTATATGAGGTGGGATTTAGGAAAGTGATGATAGGATATTATAAAAACAAAATTTAAAGAAGCAGGATGTAGGAGTGTAAACTGGATCCAAGTAGCTCAGGATAGGGCCCAAGACTGGGATCATGGGAACATCGTACTGAACATTTGATTTCCATAAAATACAGTGTTTCTTTATTAGGTGAGAAATTACCACCTCCATCAAAGAGTTAGTTTCTTCTTTTTCAATATACTACCGAGCAGGAATTTTCCATCTCTGCAGAAACCACATAAGGTGTTATGATGAGTATCATTTTCCTTACCTCCACACAATGCTGTACTGCAAGACTGAAATGTATCTAATAGTGAACACTGTCTACTCAGTACAGTGTTACTTAACTGGGTCAAAATGCAACATGGATAATATTTTTACTGGTGTAAAAGTTAAATTCCTGAATGTGCACCATTCAACTTTTCAACCTGACACGCTGCATATAAAGATAAAATAAGAGATAAATATCCATGGCCACCAACCTGCTGGCCTGAGGGTGAGTTGATAATAGTCTGGTTATTCTGAAATGGGAGAAAGTTGCCACACTGAGAGTAACACACATCAATATTGTAACTAACTACATATCAAGTTTCAGATAAAAGATTGATACTTCTAATGTTTTAGCAGCTCCATAAATTATAACTTTCTGCATCAAAGAATAACTCATGACTATCAATTCACAACTCACCCTACGCAACATCAAGTAATATGTGGTTCCTTTTTGTTATTCGTAATAGGTTTTGTCAGCTTAGTATTACTCTTACTGTTACATTGGGATATATCATTAATTGGGGATGCATTTTTGTTTTCACATGTACTACCATAACAAAAATGTTCCAGAGAATCAACTATCGGACTGTTAACATCCATTGTACTTTTCTTAAACTCTGTTTTCACACAGAATTTAGCAATTTCCTGATTTGACTGTAGCGTCTCAAGCCCTCGGACATTATCATTTTCACTGGAATAAATTTCAGTGTTACAGTTTATGATCTGGTAATTCCCAGTTATGGGAAATTGCTCAACACTTCCATCCAAATCAACAGAACTATTATCAGCTGTTGTCACATAACTAATGGGGGTTCCTCTCCCATTATGAATATCATCTTCAGTTTCAGGTGTAATATTCTGAAAATATAAATTACCTGTAAAATGACTAGAAGAATTTTCATTTTGTTCGCATGAAATTTTTGTTCCCATGCCTGTGCCTGTTTCTGCAAGATCAATATTCAAGTCAGAACATGAACTTACTTCACACACATCATTACTGTGTACATGTATTTCACTGCCATTTATAAAGTCAGCAGAATCTATGCCAATTTCATCTACACTATTGCAGCTACCTGTTCCTTCAGTCTCTGTGTTGTCAAATTCCCCACTACCTGGATAAATACTAAACCCTCTCTTGCAACTTTCTTCCTCAACTTTACCTGAATATTCAAATACCACATTATCTCTATCATTCCCTAGGACTACAGATGAAATACTGGAAACGCTGCTGAACTTTTCAGCATATTTCAATTCCAACTCCATGTCATTATTATTTTTTGGAATTCCATCTCCAGTTTCATTCAATTTAAATTTAACACAATGTCCAAAGACTGTTAATTTATCATCAGAATGGTTTAACACCGAACGGACCGTATTGTATATTTGTAAATTTGATCTATTATCGGCAACATCCATTTCATGGTCATTATTGTTTCCAAACTCATCTCCTTTGTAATTATTATTCCCACGCAAGTGAGATGACTTTCTCAATTCAAACATTACATCTTCAGAATGTACAGATATTTGACCTGTGCTATAAACATGATTCCCTTCTACACTCACCTGCTCTGTATCGATATACTGATCATTTCCTACCATTTCTGCCTTCCTCAAGTCTTCAACTGTCATAAAATTGTCATTATCCATAACACCAGAAACATCTTTGCATAAAACAGTTTCTATTGTAGAATCATCTGCAATGTTATCACCGTGTTCAGTAGAACATTGTGTTATAACAATGTTTTCTACTCTACTGGGATCTATCTCCAGTGCAGCTGAAGCTACAGTGTTACCGGGCTGTGAAGGTGCTCCACAGGCTGAATGTCACTTGATTCTAACCTTCTGCTGTGATGCTCCTGGAATATTCTTACCAGATCCCATCTCGCTCAAACGCCGATGCTGGTAAGTGAGTGGAGCTCTCAGCCGAGAGTCCAGTCGTTTGTAATGTTCATTGAAATCGAGTCGGAAACTGAGGAGTTGTAAACTCACATCTGACTGGCTAGCCAACATAAGAAGGAATTTTTTCACAACATCCTAGGAAGAAAGAAAAAAATTATAAAGAAGTAATCCAGCCAATAGAGAAAACAACCAGACACAGGAAATGCATAATCATAATAGAGATATATTCTGATTGGTTCTGACAATGATATAGTACAATCTGGATTGTTGGATTTTATGACTTTGTCCATTGTCTCATCTTACAAAATTACACAGTGAAGTAATATCAAGTCACTAGTCCAGTAAATGAGATTAGCAAATTGTAACAAACCCCAGAGTAGGTGCCCTTCCCCTTCATCACACCTGAAGACGAGGACAGATCCAGTCCTCAACATGCTGCGTAATTTTATAACATCAAACAATCGAACCGAGTCCAAAAACCCACGAATCCAGACACAACAGAGATGTACCACACCATTATCTTTTTATAAAGAATAGCTGATTGGTCATCTCCACTGCAACCATTCCTACCCATAGAGAATATTTCTGTAATAATGATAAATGAAAGCATTGAAATGTTTTAAGATGCACCATTCAATGTGTAAATACTGGTAAATTGGCAGAAAGGAGACATTTCACATTGCAGATGGCAAATTTGCAATGTGATTAATTTCTTACCACTGTTCCATAAATAATCAATTACTTAATGTCCAGAGGTCTGTTTATACATTTTAACAGAAAGTGGATCTTTGTTGTGCAGTGAAGAAAGCATACTTTTATTTAATGAGAAGAAGTTAATTCCATTAATGAAATACTTTACCTGGTAGCTTTTGCTCAGTATTCTTAATTGTGTCTGAACACTAGTAATGTATCTTTGTTTGAAGTCCTGACTTTGTTTATGATACAATTCTTCTTCATGGGTTGATGTCCCAAACTGTCCGAGTTTTCCTCTTTCCTCCACCAGCTCTTCATGCTTTGCAAGTGCTTGGAGTTCTGACAGAGACCTTGCATGCAATTCCTCTTCAAGGGATTGAAGTTGTAGAATAAGTTCATACACAGTACGTAACTGAGTTGACAATTTCTAAAAATAATTCAAACGGAATAAAAAATAATTTAGTTAAAATATAAAAAAATACACATACACAGAGAAAGAGAGACAGACAGAACGTATAACACAGTTTGGTGGCTATACACATAACTTCACTGTCATGAAACCTTTATGAACGCTAGTACATAACTCTTTCTTCATATGTGAAAGTTTTAAGGTTCAATTGCCAAGACTAACAGTCCTAAACTTGCAGATGTAACAGTTTTAAAACCCAAGACCCTTACCCTAAGTTGTCATAGATCATTACTCTGTCCATATTAAGTTTATGTGGTGCAAAACTGGATACAGTAATGACTCCCAATACAAGTCACAATTCTACAATTTAAAATAGTCAGCAGGAGATATTCTTTGGTATACGGATCAAGATCAACCTCTTCTAGATACCATGGATCAGTGGTCCCCAACCTTTTTGTGCTTACGGGCACATTTGAGAGTTTATGAGATTGTCGCGGGCACCAACCAAATAACAAAGCCAAATTCTTTTCTCTGGACAAATAAGATATGGACACCAAATAATACACAAAACCACACAACGTTTAATGATACAAGAAACCACGCAATCAAAAATACGTAGTTTTATAAGTACAATTATTATTACTTAAGAGGGAAGTTAGTGTGATGTTTGGCACTGCATTTCATCGACCAGTTTTTCAAATTTCAGAGTGTAGGATGATGTTGCTGCTCACAAACAATTGTCAAGATGGGCGTCAGTAAGTCGAGATCTGTGCTTTGATTTTATATGTTCATTGTTAAACGGCCTTCATTATTCAGTATAACCTCTTTCCGTAGCAACGCGGGTACCCAAAAAAAGCTTGGCGGGCACCACTGCCATGGATGCTTAGTAGTTATAATATTGTCTTCAACCCATATGACATACAGGTGCAGAAACTGAGAATATAGTGTTATCATGGTTACTAAAATGGACACTTACAGAAAGACTACTGGTATTAATATTTGTTACAAGTGTCTGAGAAATCACAGATTCCCTGGGTACTCTTCTACACACCACTGTTTCTTATGAACCTTTGCAATCTGTAAGTTGTGAGAAATTTCTTTGACTAGCAGGATGACTGTTGCCTTCTCCCAGAACTCTGCCACATGGAGTTAGGTAAGGTGGCAAAGACAAGGAATGCATACAGAATGTGACGTTTCAGGTTCTCACAGCAGTCAGTATGAAGATGGCTGTATTATAGGTTGTTGGGCATCACACTGATGATGAAAAACATTTTGTCATTTACAGCCTTACTTATTGATATACCTGTGAGTTATCATCTAACAAGGCCCCTGCTTTGACAGTAATCAGAAAGTACTCATGAGCAGAAATGATGTCATCAAGCGATTCTGCCCTATGAACTTGTTTGATAAGGACATCCCATGAGCATTCTAGCACTTCAAACAGTATGTAATACTGCATTTGATGGATAAAGTGAACCATCTCTGATGTCAACAAATGTGCCCGCTGAAGTATGGGACCCAATTCTGAAATAATACAAAGAACAGACTTTTATATCTGTACAAGCAGATGGATAAACATGATGAAGCTAAAAGTCACTTATACTCTACTATGGAACACACAGAAATTACTTAAAGTGTAACATCAAGAAAAATGTAATTAAAAATTACGGTATTTGTGGGTTATCGGGACACATCGCTTTAAAAATAGGTTAGGTTAGGTTAATGTGTGTGGATAAATGACATATACTTGAAAGTTATTATATTTTATTTCAATAAATGACAACTAACCTAACCTCAAATCCTACGTAAATAAAATTTTCTAAGCTGGTACCTTTGAAGTCTAATCAAATTCTCATTTATTTTCAGTGGGGAGCCAGAATGTGTCATAACATTCAGCCTTAAAGAAGGACTGAAGTGAAATGGCTAGACAGATGTCATGAGTGTTGTAAAGCCTTTACAGGTATTTTTTAATTAAGACCACCTGACTTTAAGTGGCCATGGCTCAAATTATGTCCTAACAATCTACTGTTGCAGTTCCTAGAATAATCAATTTTCTAAATTGTGTATGTAACTTGTAGCAAAGATTTTGATGCAATAAACAAAAATGTTTCTCTTATAAATATTCTTCAAGTCCTTCTGTCATGGGACAATTCTAACAACATAAAATAAAAACTCTCTTTAATAAAAACATTTCTCAAGTAAAAATTGTATACCTCAATTTTATCCCTTTAGAAACTGTTTTTATCAGTACATAAGTCTAATTAGTAGTTTTGTACAAGCTATAAAAATGGAATTCTTAAGGAAATAAAATTACTTTGTGCTAAGGGGAGAGTAAAGTATTTTTTGCTGCTAAATAAAAAAATAGTACATTTCTCTGTTTTTGTTTACATAACCTGAAGACAAACCTGGAAGCTTTCGCAGTAATTTGGCTGATGTGATCTGCCGCTTCCACATTCCTGACAGAATCCACTCCATACGTTTAGCTCGCCACAATGCACTGAACAGCATCAGATACGCAGTGGAGTTCTGGGTAAAGATCTAAAAGTCAAGCAAGTCTTTCCATTATAAAACATAAGTTTACACACAGAACTGATGATTACCTGCTTTCAGCCACCTAATAACTCTTAGGTTAGAAATTTACAAATAAAAATACATTTAAGCTTACTGTTCCAATGGGCCCATCTACGTGATAATCCAAACTGAATACATCCCAACCAGTATCACCAGGGGACTGTTCCAGAAATCGAACGTCAAGTCGGTTCAAGATATCTGCATCTTCAAACTGAGCATTGGTTGCCCTTATTGCTGATTCCAATATACCAGAAAGATTATGTGGATATAGCTGTATGGCTGGTTTGATCAGTTCTGGTCTACAAATTAACAGAGGATAATTATAAGCAGGTTAGCCAATAAGGAAAAGTCTTCTAATATTACAAAATTTCCTTCAAGTAGTGTGGCCAGATGTTCAGCAAGTGGTAGATATTGTCAACAGAATGGTTATATACTTACTAATATTTCAAAGTTTGTGTGACTGCATGTGTTTTAAGACCTCTTTTAGACACTGTGATAATAACTAAAACAAATCTTATATATTATCCATTCATAGCACAGTAATAACATTTGGCTGACCACAAGCTAGAAAGAAGTGTGTTATATCTATTAAACTTTTTTTTTTCATATCCAGTACACACTATTCAGCATGGTGTGCACTGGTGGTTAGCAGGATTCAGTATATGGGTTCGACCGGGACCGCAACATTTAACGTGACCCATCAGTACATGCGTTCGACCGGGACCGCTACATTTAATGCTCCTGCTGTGACCCCCTTTGCAAAATGATGATGAAAGTGGAGTAATTGTTTGGATGCCACGGAGAAACCGGGAAAACCCCGGAGGAAAACTCCATGATGCCTGGACCATGGCCTTGCCCAACACAAGTTGTAAATCTGAGCACCGCCGGGAATCGAACCCGGGACCCCAGTATTACAAGTCCAGCATTCTAACAGCTAGACCACCGTGGCGGTTACCTGTTAAACTGAATACATGATAATAAGCACTGAATGTGGTCATGACATATTTTATGGTGGAAAACTCAGTCAGGATTGCTGGATTCCAAATCAAATGTAAACCAATCTAAACACAAAACAATAAAGCACTGCTGAATGACAGGATCAACGAGAATCATGAATTGGGAAGGGTGTGAAAGAAAGTAATTACTGCCTACTTTAAGATTCTCACATCTGTCTCAAGGGAAAGAAATAAACTTTGGATAACTGGCTTTCAGGCCAAGGACCAAACTCAGAACCTCACAAATACATAACCAAAGTGCTAACTACTCAACCACAATATTCAGTAGCAGTGAATGTGTAATATTTGAGTGACAAAAACAACAAATTTATAATTCTCACAAAATCAAACAATGTATATAATTAAACTTTTGAAGATAGGTACAAGTTAATGTTTTTATTTGAGCAGTTATTAATTTGGTCTGAAGCAGCATAATAATAAGGTAATGAACAACAAATACTGACTCCAACAGCTCCATCAAATGACGAATGAAGTCCCCTTGCCCAAGAAGAAGATAGCGTCTCAGAGCTTGTAGATGGTCCAGAAATTTGTACTGTCCTATTAACACATCTAATACACGACGTGAAGTCTCCAGGTATGCTGTGTCTATCATGGATTGGAGATCACTATCACGGTCAGCCATGAACAAAGATTCCACTGCAACCAATGTAAGCATTATATGCATATCCAACGAGTGGACAAATCATGTTAAAACGTATAATACATAAAGGAAGGTTAGCAAATCAAGCTTACCATTAGCACATGCAAGTGCATGTTTCAGCTCCTCCCTGCCTTTGACAGGAGTATGATCTTGACATATCTCTCTCAGAAAGTTGATGCTTTTTCCTGTAGCAAGAATTTTCTTTGCTTGTGCCAGTGGAATGAAGCTAGGTACCATCGACTCTCTGAAACAATGGGCATGCTCACAACATAACAGTGTGAAAACAGGCAGATTTAAATGAAACTTCCATTCCAGACTTGGAAGTTTTAAACATAAGATTTCTGGTTGATACAGCACAAAGTAACTAATATAATACCCAAATCTTCACTTCACTTAAAGATGGAGTACTAGACACTATGACACTGGTAAACAAGCTTACCACATCTGTTCAAAAGTACTTCTGATTGAGAAAGATCTGTTATCAATGTATTTTGGGCCCATTTTCTAGTTATGTTCTTTGTATTTCTGTTAATACTGCACTAAGTTATTCATCTGAGAAAGATAGAAACTTGTGAAGATTTCTGTCGTCTGGGTTGTTGCACTGTGTAGTCTGGTCGATGTTTACGAGGTCACACTGCCTCCGTCATCAGGGCAATGATGACGGAGGCAGTATGACCTCTGAAACGTTGGTTAACATCGACCAGACTACACAGCGCAACAACCCAGAAGACAGAAATCTCCATACTCACCACTGTGAAAACCTCAAATCTTACATAGAAACTTATGTTTACAGAGAAAAGGGAAAAAATAAAAATAAAACTCACAGAACACGGTACTTTTCATGCCACAGAAGGTCACCTTTCACCTCTAGGTCAGCAGCAATAAAGAATTCACTGTATGGATCCTCTAGCTCACCATCAAGAATCCAGCGACTCAACATAACATACAATGGTTTACACACCTACAACAAACAATTTATATGAATTACAATTCACTGGTTTCCTCTGAAATGTTGGTAATTACCTACAGGTTCACATGGCATTAGAACCCAGAAGGCTAACAATGACCAACTGATCTATGCCAGGTGGGGAAGTCGCAAATGCTAAAAGATCATAACTGGAGGCATTACAAGAAGCCTGAAGCATCATTTCTTATAATTTGAGAGAACTAGCTCCTGAAGAACGAATGGGTATCCTATTACTGGCTGACCAGTGATAAAATGAGAATTAAGATCATAAACTAAAAAAAATAAAATTTTCAAAATGTGAATAGAAACTTACTGCTCCCAGCAGATTCTTTGCTGTCTCTCTGATGACTGGATCTCCGTGTTGCAAGAAACCATGAACACATGATGCCATTTCCCCACCTTTCTTATCCTTACATGCATCTGCAACCGCGACCAAACACTTCATACGCCTTTGTGGTTCAAATGCCCACACAGTCAGCCTGAAAAGTGTGAGGCTTTCTCTGTGATATAGTGGCTGTTCTTCACTCAAAGGGGAGTCCACAGATGTGTCCATTTGTAACTTTATCTGGAACATTTATTTACGGATATAAGGAAAATGACTATTTACAGTAATTAGAAGGACTTAAAATATTGGTTTGTTAGAGACTTTTATTAAAAAACATGCTCACAGATTTTATTAATTTCTACAGAAGAAACTAGAAAGACCAACACAATGAAAGAAAGAGCTCTCACAAGTTTCCCAAAATTTCAAAATATCAACCCAGAGACTTTTGTTGATTTGAAATTTCTGGATTCAACGAAATCCCTAGTGTATAACGCCAGCGCAAAGCTATGGAGTCCAGTGATGCCAACTACCACCAGGTATCAATACAAATCCTCTCCATATCTATAAACCCCGGAAAATGAATGTCCTACTATTTTAAATCTCCAAGAAATGTAGATTGCTATTGGTGTCAAGAATCATATTCAATGCACTTTGAACACCCATATCTGGTGCGATATGCTCACTGCCAGCCAGAGGATATTTAATCTGGAGCTTACAGAACAGACGAAATATACGCCTCACAATAATAGCTGTAAGAAGACAGTGGTTACTAAAAACATTTTAAAACCTTTAATTCTGCAATATCTGAAAAGTTCTAAAAATGAGATAAGATTAACAATCACACAGGATCACTATACTATTTAATAATACAAATTAAGCTACATCAAATGAGAATAATATACAGAAATCTAACCTGTGACTGCAGAATGGCAACAAAGCGATAATATTCAGTCAATTCTTCTCTAAAGGCTGCACTAAGGCTTTGACCAATGAGACCCTGAGTTTTGGAACAAGCAGCATTTTCACAGTGCTGCCTAACTTGGTTGTGCAACCAACCTAGCTCGGCAAGTCGCAGAACATATCTACGAACAGACCGCTTCACTCGCACCTAGAAGCGGACAGTTGTTCAGTCAGAATTTTTCATAAATTTCAGAGGAATGGAAAAGCATGTTATATTTGGACAAATGCAGTACAGCCCTTCTAATTCTTATGCATACCTTTGGATCAAGCTTGTAGCCCTGACCCACTGGACTTAACTTGAGAACCTTTCCATCGATGCCTTGAAACGAATATATCAAGTCCTGCAGCAGCTGAGATTCTGGCACCTCAAGAAAAACTGAATCACCAAATCAAAGACATTAATATGCAATACAGCAAATATTAATATGCTGTATCATAGATATTTTATAATACGATATATATCCTCACTTAATGGTACCTGCACCTTGTCGTGGTGGTGGGGCTTGAGTATCTCAGTGATCTCAAGAGCTACGCTGGCGGTAGCATAGCTACTAGTAGGGCCTCCCTAGCCAGATTGGTCGAGGGGGAGAGGTCAGACTAAGACAGGTACCATGGTCCTCCAGGTTGGGGGATGGTCGCAAGGCTAACAACCTTGCACCATAAAAAGGAAGATGTTTCGAAACCTAAATCAAAGCCCTGGACAGACGGACCTAACAGAGGACTGAATGGAAGAGGAGAATTGAGGAGGCCATGGACTGAATACGGACCGGAGAGCCATAGAAGAATCATAGATATATATCGTATATATAGATTAATATGATTTCAGATCCATAACCTGATCTGTTCACATTTGTTTAATGTAGTGCTTATGAGCTAATTACCTGGTTTATTAAGATTAGCAACAGAGGGAACGTGGCTCTCAGAACTTTGGCGCAATGATGATTGGCTGCTCTGGCTAACATTTTCCATTCTGCGATTGTCTTGACGCCAATTTTGATCTGTTAAAATGTATAAAACGAAAACAATTAATATAAGTATAATAAATTATGTAATATCCTGGAAACCACAGACTATTATGATTTCACATTCATAGTTTTCATATTTAAACAAACTGTAACTCCTGAGTTAACAGTTTAGCAGTGTGCTAGCGAGAAGCACGGCCAGTTGGATTGTGCCAAAGCCGCAACACACGGACAATAAAGGTTAATAATGACTTGGACTAAAGTAAATAGGAAATAAATTACTTTTAAGCAATCATGTTTTCACACTTCACAGCACAACCTGCTAAAAATTGACAGTGGAACCACCGGCAATGATCAATTAAATCAAAACTAAAATGGAGAGAGTGGAGGGCAGTATCACACATTTCTTAATAATTCTCATATAAGAAAAGTACTTGTGATATTCTAAAAAGTTTTTAACAGCACATTATCATTTACTCTATGACACACTTCTTCTAGAAGCGATTCACAGCTCAGCTCTTTCCGCAATAATGAAAGCGGATTGTTGACGGAAAATGCTAAATGACCCTTCCGTATAGACATACTTACGTCAAAATAACTCCATAAGTGGCTTCCTAGCTAAGATAATGAAATATAATTCTGTATTCACCTGTGTGTCTAACTGTTATGACATCACTGGGTATCCCAGGAGCTGCCTGTGTTGAAGGAATTGAGGATGATGACAGTCTTGGAAGTCCAAAGGAAGATGGATGAATTGGTTCCTGGAAAACAGATCACTATCAGTGTCTATTAATGTGTGACATTAGACAAGTAAAATCAGAGTAACATATAACACAACAGCAGCATGTTCTTGTTATTATTATTATTATTTTTCTATTTTACAATGATAAAGTAATTACATAAAACTAGTGGACCTGGATTAAGCTAGTTACACATCATATATACAGAATGACTGAAAAGTCACACATCAATTCCTGACACATATTCTATTTGTCAAAAAATAAATGACATGCACTAGTGTTGATCTCATCACAAATTTGAACTAGCTTTACAGTTATATAATAGTTAAAATGTTCTAACATGGAATGCCTTCCAATAACACACTGTTCATAGAATGTTCCGCAAAAATTGGTCTACCAAGCATCTGTTATATTGTCCTCCATAACTGAATTGGGATGAACTGAAGACTGTACAGACATAAGCAACTCCCCACCCCCCAAAAGAGAGAGAGAGAGAGAGAGAGAGCGAGAGAAAAGAAGATTTATGGTTGAAATTATTAGTTTTTGTTCTGATTAATAATAAGCCAATAATTAATAAAATTTGCATTATCTTTTCAAAGTATGTTATATGCAAACTTTCTCAGACAGATAATATAAATGGGTACTAGAAAGCTGACTTATCCATGTTCACATAAAGACACTTCAACTACATACTTCAATACAGACAGAGAATTGTTTTTTGCTGCAATTAGTACATTATGTGAAAACATATGCAAATATGCTTTTGATTTGACAAAGACATTTGCACCACCAAGTATTCAATCCTATCTCACGTATGATGTACATTTGTAATAAAACACACTTCCTTTGAACTAAAGGATAAACAAGAACTGTTCAAATCATCACAAATATTTCATCTTCTGTTCTGTAGAAACATATTTTTCAAAAATGTTAACTTAAAGACACAAGGGACAATACGATACTTACTGCAGATTCTGATGCAATCAATCCTTTGAATAATGGCGATGATGAACCATCGTAATTCACCTGTCGTATGTCACTAACATGCATCAGAAATAACAGTATAGATTGGTGATTTTTTATCGAGTGCTGAAACGTAAATAACAGTTTTTTGACAACAATAATTCCAACTGTTGATTCTACTGAGAAGAGACAAGTGCATATTTATGGAGCATTAAACAGGTACATTTTGTTTACATATGACATCTGCCTCTTGTCAAGGCATATTCAACACACTGTAAATCAAGCAAACAGTCAAGTAGTTCCTGCTTCATATTCGGGAGGACCCAGGTTCAAATCTTAGCCTGGAGATTGCCTATTTACAAACAGATTTGTCATGGTTATCCTCAGTCACTCCAGTCATATGCTAGGATAGTACCTTCAACTGGTGTCAACCATTTAGCTACACAGCATTTCCTATTCATTATTCATTTATCATCCTGTCATTATACACTAAACATTCTGAGCCACTGATAGCATGACCCTTAAATTTATTGATGTGAATGGAACTTACACATATAACTGAAGGGATTACACTGCATGAAGTTTTATGAAAATGTGTTGAACTCAAAAATATGTGTAAATGTCACATCTTAAGTACATTAGATTAAACTAAACGAAATCAAAACTCCTCAACATACTACACTAAGAATGGTCAGATAAGGCTATTACATAGTACTATAAACATTAAAAAACATGGTAAGAAAGGAACTACTTTAATAGTTTAAAAATATATCACACATTTTCTATCAGTAAAATTAATCTTCATAAGATACAATACTAGCTCGGCAAACTAAATAGACAACATGGCAAAATACAGGTAAAGGTACGACACATATAAAACTTCAATTCACACATATCCAACCATAATACTAAACACAAAAAAGAACATATTCACATACAGAAATACACACAACAGATGGAACACAAAGCATCATAACTTCGACCAAGATTTTATTAAATATCTGAAAGACTTCAAAAATGTATTATTTTTATTAAATATCAATATTAGTTACAAATATCTGCATGGCTGTGAAGAGACATGTACAAGAAAATGTAATGAGCCTGATGATGATATTATAATTGAAACATGTTGTTCAGAAAATATTGACATTAGTGATAAACTTTTGAAAAACATGATTAAATAATGTAAGTAAGATACAGTTGAAAAAAGTGTATGAAGTGGTGGTGACTGAATAGAACTAACAACAGTAAATAATAAGTGGAAGAGACACAATCTGAATTGGGAAACATTATTATTACTTTATAAGACACTCCAGGAAGAACTTACAAAGCCTACTTTTCTTGAAATGTAACAACTACCAAGTAGGCCTGCAAGTTCAGGGAAACTCATTATACTAAGTCTGATACTTACATCTGTTTGCAATTTCCGATGAAGTTCATTGAAAATACACACCTCCTTTTCAGTTCTTGTCTCAGCCAATCTCTTTTTTATAATATCTGTAATACTGTACTCATCTTGAAGCTCTCTGTCACCATGAGGAGTTTCATATAATCTCTGTATAGTGAATTTGAATAAACGTGCTGCATCATCTGTAATAAGAAATTAACTGTAACAATAAGTTCTGGGAAATGATGCCTAGTTTCTCAAATGTTTCAGTCTATATGGTGAAGCCAGTACAGTAATAAGTAAAGCTGCACTGCTACATGACAAGAAGGCGCATGGGGAGAGAAGGCATAATTCCCGTTCATTCTTGACCTCAGCTCTAGATGGGATTGAGTGATCAGTGTCACAACCCAGCTGTGCTTTATCCATGCGGAAAGGACCCCCACTACTCATTGGACAGGATGGTGGGTAGGCCCCATAGCTAGTCTAGATGCAGAGGGTAGAAGAAAAGTCCTTTGCCCTTGCTGTGAATCAAACCCTGGTTATCCAGTCCATAGTCAGAAACTATACTGATTGAGCTACCCCAGCTCATGATAAATGTAGTAGGAACTTATATTTTAATAACTACACAATTCAGTGATCTATATCTTCTGTGCATAATTATCCTATGCATAAATACTGACATCATATTGAATGAAGTCTTCTCAGGCAATCACATGTGTAAGAATGATGTTATAATCCACCATTTCACAGACACTCTGGCTCCATCATCAGGGTCAATATGGTGAGCGACAAGACTGCACATATATTTATACCTATGGCTGGCTCTCAAGAGTTACAGGTCCTTGAATGCAAGTGGGTCAACAGGCAAAGTTTCAGAGTCAGTCATCCCACTCATGACACAGTCAGTGTTGTTTTTAATCGATGTGATGGGTAGCATGACTGCACATATTTATACCTATGGCTGGATCTCAGAGTTCCATGTCTTCATGTACAAGCAGGCCATATCGCCCTGACAATGGAGCAAGTCTCTGAAACAGTGGACTAATAGAATCATTCTCACAAGGCTGATTACCTGAGAAGACCTCACTGCATTCACTTTCTGTGAAAGGTCAAATCTCATACACAGTCATATTTTAATTAGTTTTCATACATACAAATACAGAATATTTTAGCACACAGAAACAACACCCTCCTTAACATCAAAGAAAAGTAAGACATACTGCATTTTGCAAAAAATGTACTCAAATGGTTGACAATAACCACTGAAATACTTATTCTTACATCCACAACTGTAATTGATATGGCACTATGGAAACAAAGAAGATGACTAACTCAATATCATCATTTGAAAGCACTGTCAGAAGTGACTGATTTGTAAAACAAAGATCGTTTACTGTTAACAGTACAATTGTTGGTGTTTCAAATTGGGTGACTTACCTCTTCTCTTTCCTGAAAGATGGTAACACAATTTTTGTATCAATTTTGTTGAACCAGTGCCTCCAGATGCTGTATTTGTTTTTGACATATCCAATTATTTCTCGGTATAAAATCAAATGCGGGTGTGCGTTCACCTAACATGCCATCCCAACCCATCCACTACTTGTAATACCAGTCCCGCCTCATCTCTACTGACATCTGCACTTTTTAAAATGAATTTATTTACAGAGAGCACCGCCGTATTCACTGTGAGTCTATCTTTGACAATATGGTGGAATCATGTTTAACATGTTACCAACATCTCCGAACACCTACGATAAAATACCATATTCTGTAATATCGCCCATGACTTTCCACACAATCATAGTTTGAATTACAATTTGATTTTACAACGTTTAAAACGTAACTTAATTTCTAAGCATTAGCAAAAACGCCTTGTACCGCAGGCACGTCTCTCCTTCAAAACAAGTTTCCGTTATTCGCTTCATTGACTCCTGAATATTTTGACGTAATTTTCTTTTTGTTTAAATTTTTACTTTTTCCATAATCCATTCGTTATCTATATATTTATTTCTTTGTCGTTTATTTAATGATGCTGACAGTAGCTTAGATTATATAGGTTGATGACTGGTGAATAACGAATTAAGAAAGCGGCAAAATGGAATTTATCATAGGCGTACTAAATTGGATATTATGAAAGACCACAACAAAAATACTTTTGTTCTAATGATAGGCCTACAATATTTCAAATCCTTCAATCGCTGTTTAAAAACA
>NW_019059928.1:650706-663027 GCF_000696155.1 Zootermopsis nevadensis
CGTTTTAGAAACATTTCGAAAAATCTAAAAAAAAATCTATAGTATTCGACTAGATCAACACGTGAACTTGTAAGCCGGTAATAAAATTTTGTTATAAAAACTGTAATTAATTTTTAACAAATTTTACGTCACAATTAGATGCAAAATTTCTGCGACATTCGATGCGTCTATGTCGAGAAAGAAAACCTGATAGTATCGCATTCGTTGTCGGAATCCTTCATAAACGTAGAGGCAGACCTCAGATCATTGGAAACGGATATGTGGGCTAAGAAAACCTAAATTTTCATTGTACATATTTTACATTTTCCCGAATGTTCCGTGTGGGCGGTAATATAGTCCAAGGAGTGCTACGTAATGCATTTATACTTTAAAACTTCTATATCAAAACAGGCCAGAGGATTTAATCCGTGATAGCTAAAGATGTGCTAGTGATAATAACATATCTGTGCACAATTATTTGTACGGTACGATGTGCGACAGACCAGATATCGGTCCTCGAAAAATCCAGTGTTTTGCCGATGCGTGAATGAGAGAAGAATGAAATGCGCAAGACCAGTGTAAATGGCAGTCAGTTGGCAGGTTCCCTGAGCCACCACCAACAGTTGCACATTGCCTGGTTGACGAACTAGAAGCCAAGCGCCACTATCGGGCGTTTTCGTGAGACCTGTCGACAGTTACCGTTTCGTCAAATATGTGGTAAGCAATAGTTATAAGATAGCAGCTGTGGTAGGCGGCTATAACTACATAATACTGTTGCTGAATAATGTGTTATTTGTGTTCAGCACAGAGGTAGATCTAGAGAATCGAAGTTACGCTCATTGAATTGTTAAGTTAAGTTCTGATTACAATTTTACAACAGGCAGATAGCAAAAAAGATTTTAATTTAATTGTGACGAACTTAACGACACTGTTGTTAGATCAGACTATATACCGTCGAATGATAGGAAGATCAATGAACGGGAAAGAATATTGAAAGAAGTCGCAGTGGCTTATCGTAAAGTACCATGCCGACACGTACCTGGGGAAGGCTACAACAGAACTGCCAAGTCAGTCTGTCTCCAGGGCGAGGTTTCAACCTGGAGCCTTGGAAATACGACTAAAACTATTACCTACTAGACCGCGAAATTCGACTCAAGTGTTCTGTAGCCTGACTCAGTGGTAATCAACCTTTTTTGTTCGCGTACCCCCAGATATAATTTCTCTTCAACTTTGTACCCCCAAAGTTGTTGGTGTATAATTCAAGTTATACACATAGTATATAATCTACATTTAAAATAAATTAAATAATTACATTACTGATTATTCAGTGTTTATCATAAAATAATATTATTTTAAATTTCACGTAACCCTAAGATGTCTTCGCTTACCCACGAGGTTGAATACCACTGGCCTGACTGACTGGTCTGTTGTTTAAAAATGTATTTCAACTGCTTAGACTAGACAGTGTCGAATGAGAGGAGGATTATAAGTTAAGGCGTGCGATGGATGTGGAAGGAAGAGATCGTGGTCTCTTTTGAGATAATATCTCGGCAGTTGCCTGAAGGACTGAGGAAAAACGCAAAAACCCTCAGAATAGCAGTCTTTGAGCCGAAAGTCGCGGCCGGACTAAATCTCGGCCCGGAGTTCGGCTACCCTGTCTGAGTCCTTTTGTGATTTTCACCAGTCTCTCTAGACAAATGCCAGAATAGTACCTCAAGATATCATATGACCGCTTCCTTCCATATCTTTTCCAATTCATTATTCATGAACCTTAATATTCAATTATTTAAGAAATTTCCCGTTCTTTATAGATGTCGGAAGGTTTGTTATCTTGCTCATAAGAACTCGCCAGAGCCAGCTGAATCCACTACACATTCTCATAACTCTCCTTTTTTAAGATCCAATTTAATATTATCTTCTCATCCGGAAATGATATCGTACCTTCAGAAGCTTCTCATTAGTATATTTTTAAATATTTTACAAATACGTGTGTAGAACATATAAAATAGGCTGTAGGTGAAAATAAGTATAAAATTTAGTCAGTCAGTTGACTCTGACGTTAATATATTGCTGATAGAAGTCTATTGTTGCTAATGTAATCGTACTATGAACATTACAATGCACACAATAAACTATTATTACTGCATCTGTTTCGTTAAATCTCCACCCTATCAAAAAATTATTTCAAATCTCTATCAGTTTTTGACATTACGAGGCGTTATGAGGAAATCGGTCAAGTTCGATTTGAGTTTGATATGAAATCGGAATTACAATCGATTGGTTCAAATGAAATTCGGACAATTGTCAATTCACACCCTCAAACTGAAATCAGTTCAATAGTTCGTAGATTAAATATAAAAATAAACAGAGAGGACTTGCCAGCGACGAATTCATTTTGTACTCTTTGATCAAATAACGTTTACAACATATTAAAAGGGATTATTGATCAGTGGGCCTCAATACTGATCCTGCGTCACTATAATTGTTGGACTTGTATCATGGAGGTCTCCGTCACGTCTATATTGGGAAATAATAATAGACATGTCAGTAATTTTAATTCTATGCGTACCTGTCAATTACGTGTCGCCGACGACAAATTCGTAAGCTTGTGTGCCCTGAGATATTACACTATACACTATACAGGGCTATTCAAAAAGATTGTCGGGGTTTTGTGAATTTTTATGGGGCAATGCATTAAACATACGACTATTATCATTACACTGGTGGATAGAGAAACTCTCAAAGTTTTGTTCTGTACCGCCCGCCATCCAGTAGTTACGCGATTGGCCGCCAGGTGCCAGATTTTGCAATATGGCGTCTAACGGTAAGAAGAAGGCTTTTTGTACTCTCGAATATAATCAAAGTCGGTCCGTTACCATTGTTCAACGGCACTTCCACACGAAATTTGGGAAGGATCAAGATTTGTCCTCCCTCTACCTGCGACTATCCCGGATCTGAAGGTACGTATCAGAGCCGCCATTCTGAACATCACCGCTGACACGCTGGGGCGTGTGTGGGAAGAAATGGACTATCGTGTAGATGTCTGCAGATTGACAGAAGGCGCACATATTGAGCATTTATAATTCATGTAAAAAAACTTTGAGAGTTTTGCTACACAATAAAACAAGATTCGTATTCCTACCTCAATTGTACTACGTGTAGTGATTTTTTAAAACCCCAACAATCTTTTTGAATAGCCCTGTATTTAGTATGTTGACTCGTTGGAAAGGCTGAGAAACACTTTTTCTTTCGTGGGTTTGACTTAACAATGAATGTAAAGAACTCGTTCAGAACGTTGGCCTTAATCTTGATGGACACGGAAACATACGATACCTTTAGGAGTGAAACAGGAAACAAGCATCTATGTGAAAGGGGTTTACATGGAAATCCACTAAGGGTAGCAGATCTATACGGGAATCAGACTCGATAAAGCTGCTGTTCCAAGTGAATAGAAAAAAAAATGTTGGTCCAATGAAAGCACGAACACATTCTGTTTAGCTTGTAAGGCACTACAAGTTGCAGGCTATAATTATAATATTATCAAATGTATTCGTCGTTATGGTATGGATATGAAATCTGAGCCCTCAACAGAAAATACGTAAAGATAACTGAACCAACAGCAATACAATTTCTGCGATGGATGTTGGGACGTGTACCAATTAAAACGCAAACCAACAACAAATAGAATTAGAAGTAGGTCCAACCTGTGTAATAAACAGGCTCTCCTAACCTCCTCCGAGATTGTTGTTAGGCCGCTGCTCACACCATCTGCGCAAAGGCTGCGCAGATGATAACGTGGTGTACTCACGAGTAGAACGCGTGTTTATTCATGAATATTATTGATCATCGAAATCGTCTATCATTTAGTAAAGCGTGTCTTAACAAAGCGTCATCGAATAGAGACAATACAGGAAGTGGTAACAAAATTTCGGAACGCAAGAAGCGTTTGTCTGTGACAAATGTTAATCGAGCGACAAAGTATCTGGAAAAAAAAAGACCTTACCGATTTCAAGCAGTGCGTTAGGTGCAACAACGTCATAAGTCTGCAAGAATTCAATATTGCCATTGCTTTCGTCGTTCTGTGCGTATCTAGTAGTTAGAGTTGTGTTTTTAAGAACGTTCTGTACATAGCAATGCGATACGTAATTATTTGAACAAGTTTAAATGAAAAGGAAATAATACAAGAATAAATGTCACGAACATCTGCTGCAATTGGCACCAAGTAGGATAGCCCAGATGGTTTTAGAACACAAACCCATTGATAAACGAGGTGTGGGACTTCACAGAAGAAGACTGAACAATTTATTACAATCTGGCACGGGTCACTGACGTATTTTGTAGATACCGTTAATGACTATTAGATCACTTTCTGGCATGTTATACTAAATTTTGATAGGATATATATAACCTAAAAATCTTAAAAGTACTTCAATCCAAAACTTAGTATAACACAAACATGCTTCATCAAGTTTATTAAAATATCAGTTCAAAGAGTTCCGGGTGTCTGCAACCCAACAGAAATCCACTTACCCGCAACTTTCTGTGCCAAGTTAGTTTCTTTACTGTGAAATATGCGATTGGCCTGCATACATGCTTCAGTCGATAGAGAATTATAAATAAACACAACAGAATTTCTTTCTCAACAGGTAGCAAACGTTCATAAATATTATTCTTGGCATTAATAACAAATTCAGAGTTTGAAAATGTACATAAACCAATGTGTTCATTGCCACTGAAAGCGATCCAGAATTTTATAGGTGCCTCTTGGGTATATTTAAGCGTATTATAATATTATTCCACAACTAGTACAAACTCAAAATTAATCTAATCATGAGTTTTAGGTGATTTATGAACAATGTAAAGCCTTGCTCCTTAATAAGTTCAAAATATCATGTTAATGTAAAGACGAAAGAGAGGAGGTAAAAATTATTGGAACCTCGTCTTCTCTGATACTTTTATTTGGATATTTCACGACAAGCACTCAAAGTGGGTCAAAGCTACCACGTGTGGGGTGGCAATTGACGCCACAGTTGTGTCAGTAAAAGAATTTCGAGAGCCATTGGTTTGGGACCATGTTACGGCGCAAATGATAAATTTTGAATTGTAGCTCATTAATTTATTATATATTTTTTTGTAGATCAAGTCTGAAGGTTTCAGACGATGGAGCATTAATATAATAAAGGTGAAATTATTTTTAACGAAACTCAATAAGGTATAATGTAATATGTAAACGTATGAAATCTGAAGTGTTTAGATAATGTACTTTGCTAATGAGACTTAAGTTGTGTGAAAAATGAGGGAGATTTTCCGGTTATAATAAAATCGGACAGGATTTAGACGATGGAATTTAGTTTCCGGAAACTCCAGTCATAAATCTGAGAGGTGGTAACCCTATTACGGTTGCATGGCTCGAGAAGATAATCGTCTTTTAACAAAGAAGAGACTGCCTGCCTCTTCTGTTTCCTCTTGCGGGCAATTTGCAGTTTATAATCCAATTTTCGCACGTCAGCACTCACCACAGTGAATGAATTCTTGACAACCATCAAAACTGACACTGGAGAGAAATGTTGCGCATTCAACCTCTGTGACTCACGGTCTGGTTACAGTAATAGCGGGTTTTCCGAGGATTGGTGCACTATATCTTACATTGTACAGTGCAAATGACAGATGGTGACTGTCTGCTGGGTTTTTGTATATAGCTCAGAACAAATAACAGTCTACAAATCAAATTATTACTATTATGAGATTCGAGGTTTTCACGACGAGATTTTCGCCTTCTAGGTTATAGTTAAGATAGATGCAGCATGATTCTCCAAAACGTTCGTAACTACCAACAAGACTAGACGGTGTTATAACCCAGAAGACAAAAATGTAAACGTCTAAACATATTAGTTTACAAAAGCATATATTCTTGTAGGTATTATTGACTTTGAAAAGACGTCATGACTATCCACTCTGCAGATTAATTTGAAAACCACGCACAAGGATAGGCCTTTATGAAATAATTTTAGTAGCGAGAAAAATACGTTTTGAATTAATGGGTGCTTCGCCTCACCATTTCTGAGGGACGCAGTACTTGACTTTAAAACTCGTGTTAATTTTTCATCATACGGCTGGTCACACCATTAAATACCGAAAGAAAACAGCTATTTTTAAATAAACCATAGGAAACCAACAAATAAGTATCGGTAGCTGTTAAATAATTTTTCCAGGTAGAAAAATTTGAATATCGATATTAATTATGCCATAATTATGCCATGGATGATTTGAGAACCACCGACTGAGAAACATTGTTTTAATATGTCTGTTACAGTTAAGCAAATTGTTCGAAATAGGACGACCTACTGTAGCAGAATCATCAAAACAACGTCTGCAAAATGCAGTTACATGTCCTCAGAAAATACTCTAAAGAGGAAGGCGAACTCTTGGTAGTTAATTTTGAATTTGTCGCTTAACTACCTTCAATAAACCCAAGAATGGGGTGAATTAGGCCCTGCAGTACTATTGATTGTAGTGACACCCAGTACAAGTCCGTACGAGGAATTCATTTCCTTGCTTACACTTCTGGGCGGAGACACACAGAAACACAGAATGTTTAACTTACTCCGTGGAGCAGAACCCTTCTGGAGAGGCCCACAGTCGCTCAGCGAGTCAATAAATTCCCCGTATGGAGCTCTAAGGTTCATTACTGTGTTCACAACAGCCTGCCGCTTAACCTAGGCCAGACAAATCAACTCCATACCCTCACACCCTATTTTCTTAAAATCCATTTCAGCACCAAGCGCCGATTCGCCTTTATTCCAAAACCAAGGAATTGAGATACTAAAAGAGAAAGACGCAAGCCTTCAGATGCATTTCCGCTTACATCATGCGAAAGTTTACACAATCAAAAATAGTAATTCCTCGATTCGGGAGGGGAAGGATGAGAGTCAAAGCTTTGAGCTCAACACTAAATTGAAAATATTTCTCTCTCAGAACATGTGCGTACTAAAACGATGTCGTTCTTCTGGGTTGTGACGTAGGTTTCTATCCGCGAATCTACAAGGCGTCAAAAGCCAGAACATCGTCATTTTCACTGCCTTGGAAACATCAAATCTCATATGTATGCACTAATTTCCTGTGGCAAGGTTTTTCTGTGATTTGTTTAACGACGCTGTGAGTAGTTGAGACTATATAGCGTCGAATTTTTTTATAGTGTTCTGTCTGACGACAGGTCCATATGAACAGGATCCTTCCATCCTTTTCTCGGACTGGCACCTGTTCATATACGTTCTTGGCAGATGATCCAGAAGTGGTTTGCCATTGCCTTCTTCTGTGTGTAAATGGAGTAATTGTTGGGATGCCACGGAGAAACCGGGGAAGCCCCCGGAGGAAAACTCCGTGTTGCCTAGACCACGGCCTTGCCCAACACAAGTTATAAATTCGAGCACCACCGGGAATCGAAGCCGAGACCCCAGGATTACAAGGCCAGCGTTCTAACCGCTAGTTGAGACGTGTAGTCTGCGTCGAATTACAGGATAATTAATACTAAATAATGAGTTTGAATGGATATGGAAGGAAGCGACCGTGGCTTGTTTTAAGGTACTATACCGGCATTGGAAAGACCTAGCAAAACCAAAAAAAACCTGAGTAAGAATAAGTGGTCTCCGAGATAAGATTAGAACAAAAGACCTTCCAAGTATGAAGCATAGGAATGCTAAACACTCGGCTGCATTGGTCATATTTGTGTCTTAGGATGCTACATTCTGATCAGAAGTCTTATACACGTTTGATTTACAGAAACCTTAAGATAAAAATTTCCTATGAGCTTCATGCGAAGTAGTGGTGGTAACATTCGACAGATACGATCTAAAATTAAATTCATCCGATAATTCTTAGCATAGCTCTTTCGGTACCAAATTTAGGCAACATCCGTTCAATAGTTTCGCATATGAAACATGCGGACAGACGGATTGACACTTTTTTCTTACCAATTCATAGTTTCCGAGGTCCCCGAATCAAACCCAAATTGATGTTACTAGTGATTTTTTTCCGTTCTCCTTTTATCGTATTTTTCACCAGTACATGGACCATACTTCTGGCCCCGATGTTCGTTACAGATAACGAGCAGTCGATCAGTTTATAACTACAGCTTGAGTAAATACTGCCTGTTATTGTTTACCGACACTTATGCTTGTAATTAAGATGCGAAGTTGGATGGGAAACAGACTCAGAATCTAAATAGATCGACATGTGTAAATAAAGCCATTGAAAACATATACAACCCATGCTGAGCCATCGACCAATGTGTTTGCTTACTTTCAGTCATCATTCAAACATTTGTTTACTTTTATCTTTATTAATTTTTCTCTCCTTCCTTCTTGTCTTCCTTTTATTAGTTATTTCCTTGCTTAGTCTTGATTCGTTCTAGTCTTTTATTTTCTTTCCTAGGATATTTTAATTACGAGTTAGTGAGAAGGGAATGTTTTTGTCAAATGGTTTCTTGCTGCCACTTAAGAAAGGAAATACGGGGGTGGAAATTATCAGCATCACGTGCAGAATCGAAAATAAACTTAACACGAGGTCTATCAATTCTGGATGTTTAATGACCCTCCTACATTTCATCAGTGTATGGAGAGATTTATGCTTCGCTCATTTCTGTTGTAACACATAAAATTTAGCAGAACAACCACAACATTAACGAAAACAATAGATAATTCTAAAACTGTTGTCAGGTTTTGAGCACATAGAAGCAAATAGTCGCTCAGTTAGTTAAGAAATTCTACGGAAGGTCCATTACCGTGTTTACAAGATTCCGCCACTGGTCTCTGTCCTTTGCCAGATGAAACAAGTTTACACTTCACGTTATATTTCTTTCGATCCATTTTAATAACATTCTCGAATCTATCCACGGGTCTTAAAAGTGGACATTTCTCCTCAGTTTTTCCAACTAAAATCTTGCATGCATTTCTCATCTCTTCTATGTATTCTGTATGTCCCACCACCGATTATGATTCAAATAAATGAATTAAGCTGGCGGCTACACATGAAAAATATATTTAATGTAAAAGGAGGATTTGAGGTTCTCATAGCGGTGATTACAAAGATTGCTGTCTTCTGGGTTGTTGAGACGTGTAGTCTGTTAGAAATTTACCGACGTTTCAGAGGTCCTTGCTGCCTCCATCATCAGGGCCTGATGATGGAGGCAGCAAGGGGCTCTGAAACGTCGGTAAACTTCTACCAGACTACACGTCGCAACAACCCAGAAGACAGTCATCTTCAGAGTCACCAACGTGAAAACCTTAGTCCTACATTAAGGAAGCAGTTTTTCTAATTTTATTCAGGGAAAGTTTCAAACGCAGAGGTCATACTCCGTTAATACATTAACCCGTTCGATTAAAGACTCGTCCTGACCTTTACACTCACACCCATGGCATTTAGCAAGGACCCTCTAGAGGGGTTTATGATACACTTAAAATTAAACCAAGTTAGGCACTCTCGGAAAATTGTAGTTTGGGTGCAAACACGTTCCTGATAAGGGAATGGACTCCTAGGTTCAGTTTCATTAAACTGCGCGACGAGACACCGAAATGGGATCACGTCTGTTTGAACTGTTCCAGATTATGGCATCCTTTTGTGTCTCAGACGACATAAAACATTCTCTGGCTTTGGAAGTGTTGTTAACAATTAATGTTTATCCCTGCCTTCATCGTATCATCGTTTTATTAACACTTCGTATTTTCATGAAATGAACACTTACTTTAATCGACTGTTATCTTATTTCTTCGAGATGGACCGGTTTTGAAAGAGAAGACGACGAAGTTTATAGACAAGTTTATGGATCATAAATAACACTAAAAACGCGGTTTAATATAAAATGGCTAAATGCAAATTGCAGAATTGAAAACATAACCGAGAAGCGTGTAAAATGAGAGACGATGGAGAATATAATGGCGATCGAGTTTAATCAAGCGTTAATGCTTAGACCTGTAGTCAGGAGGTACATGCTTCGAGTCCCGGCCAATCACGGGCTGATGGTTTACACGGGTTTCCTCAATTACTAAAGGTGAGTGCTAGGATAGTGTAAGGGGCTACCAACATTTCCACTCGATTCACAATTTCTCGACGGTAAATAATTTTTGTAGTTAATAGTGTCACTGAATTCTTATTTACGACCAGTTTTATTTTTATTGAATTAAAGAACCTTCTTCTATTATTTTCATACCAGAGGGAAGGCTCCTTGAAATATCGTATAACGGAGAACAACTTTTTGCGTGTTTTCATCAGTTACACCCTTCCTTCGTGTTTTTTTTCGTCCCTGCATCTCCTTCCCTCCTACCCCCTTATTCCTTTCGTATCCCTGTTATTTAAGTTTCCGTCACTCATGTTATAAACACTTCTAAAAACTGACTAATGGTAGCGACACTTGCCATCTAGCATCATTACTAAGAAATTTTAGATCTCTGGGAGCACATAACATACACCAATATTCATATAACATATCTTATACATACGTGTGTAAATATAAGTTGCTAGATATCGAGTCATACTTCTTTCAAAGAACTTTTCGAACACAAAAAAGACCACTCCATAGATGCAGATTTTTCAAGCGAGATATCTCATTCATAGCTGGGAAAATGTTAAACAGAATAAACTATAGAACTGACTTTATGAAAACTAATGCACACTCTGTAGTTGAAGAGCCTTCTACAGTAATATGACGCCAAGTGAGTGCAGAGATAACGCTTTCTGACTGAAAATTAATTTCTCTCAAGAAAGGCATCCTAATTTGGGGGAAGAACCAATTTGTACTGATATAATGTCAAAGTAAAAACATTTCTCATCAATATGCAAAACGAAAACCATTCTGGAAATGAGAAAAGTGTTCATCTCCGTAGTATTAATAAACTCCATTCCACCCACTTTCAATTACAAATATAAATTCTGGCCTTTTATAATGGATCAGAACTTAAGTTCTCATTACTTTCAAGTATTAATTCTCTTGTGATTATGTGGCCATTTGCTTCTCAAGAATTTTCATCATACTCGTATTCGATCTATGCATACTTAACTGTATGTTTCATTTACAAATCAACGTACTCGAAGTGCATTGTAAATGAAGCAGACATTAGGCAGTGGGGTCCACAGTGGCCGTGTGGTCTGAGGCGTGGGCCTTGTGCCGCTCGGTCACTGGGACCGTGGGTTCGAATCCCACTCAAGCCATGGATGTTTGTCCGCGTTTTTCTGTGTTGTGCTGTCCTGTGTACAGGTAGAGGCCTTGCAACGGGCCGATCCCTCGTCCAAGGAGTCCTACCGAATGTCTATAGATCGAGCCAATGAAAAGTTGGGACCCGCAGTGCTCAGGCACTTGAAGAACGGGTCGTTCCCAGTACCAGTATTAGGCAGATGGCAGTCTTGAAGACGATAGCATGAGAGTGGATAACATTTGCAGCAACGCAAACTTCATACAGATTCAGGCTCTTAAGAATTACGGACCTTAAAATTAATTAAATGCAATAGAACTAGCATATAGTAACAGCCTAGACAGTATTGTATATACTCCATACTGAACAACACTGCTTACAGGACAATACTTTCTCATTTTGCTTAATGATAAACTAAGCACTATAACTTCATTAATTAACATTAAATTACAATTACTATATGCCAATCTGTGCTCTATATCTTTTAATCCCCATTATTGTTTACAGAACAGAGGCAGAAATGAGCTACAAGAATGGCTGGAGACAGCATAATAATCCTGATATCAGGTCTTGCTGTTGTCACATTACTCGTTGTGGGTTTAATGCTTGGCTACATATGCATCTTCAGACAAATGTGTTGCCCTACTGATGATAAAAGTACAAAGAGGTGGGGACCTTTCCGCGACAAAACTCGAGAAGCGATGCAAATGGCCGACATCAGCAATACGACGCACATTGAAAGTCTCACGATCGAGATAGATCGAGCATCCAGCGCGTCTTATCATAAGAAATTATCTACGTAGTGTTCGAAAATGACAAAGAGTGGTGACCGCAGAAGATGCTGTAAGAACCTGCTAAGTATTTTAAGTTTTGTGGTTTACAACATTGTCTAAATTATGTACTTATAAAAGTCACTGGCAGGTAAAACTATAAAAATATACCTTATAACTTATATTATAAGCTAAATTTCCTGAATTTTTGACAGACCTGTGTATAGAAAATAAATGAAAAATAAAATCATAATTTGTACATATCTATGACAAGTTATTTATTATTTTACATTGCAATAACTTCAGTGTATCTACGAATAAATAAAATGTCAGGCACACTGTTTGGATGCCCTGCCTGAAACAACTTCTAACATTAATGTTTATTTTGA
>NW_019059928.1:663070-697151 GCF_000696155.1 Zootermopsis nevadensis
AACACAGGACCGTCAACTGAAGGGCCGAGAATGTAAAGACCAAAGCCACAAAACAATTTTTTACTGGACACCAAAATAAATGTTTAAAAAAACCATATATCAAAACTTCATAACCACAAACTCCCAATATAACCAAATACGTCTTTACCATCAAGTGCAATGTAATTGAGATTAAATTTTGCAGCTTCAACTTGAGTCCAATATCTTAATGCAAAGACATCCTTCTGTCTGAAGTCTGCATTGTCATCAAAACGGAATTTGGCATCCAAGCAGAAATCTATCGAAATGAAAGTAAAATTAAACTATACTATCCCCAGTATTATCAATTCAAATCAGGCGTTCTTCACTCTCAAACTCAAAAGCTGTTGCTTCAGAAAAGTTCAGAGGTAGTACCATAATGACATTCTAATTTATTCAAGTTTTCTTGTAGAGCATATAAATCTTCGAAGTCTTCCAGTTTCATTTTCGTCACCAAAAAATTGGAGTGAAATTTCTTTTTCAGGCATATGCATAATGGGCTTAAAACTTATATAACATAAAACATATTTTTTAATGTAGCCATATGGAAGCCTTGTGTGGCCAACCTCAGATGAACTGATGTTTTACTGATTCCGAAACATTATGAGTTACCAGAGATCTCTTGAGTGCTGCAATGGTTGTTTTTCCCCTGGCTCCTGCAGATATTTAATATCTCAGCATCAGGTTTTCCCAAGTTCCAGACATTTCAACATGCAACTTTAAACCCTTTCCAAAGACCATTTAATTCTACCTATTTTAGAAATACTAGAGCAGAGCGCTCCTTTCGGAGCTCCTCTGGGGGTTGGTTGCATTTTAAAATCTTGAGTAAGAAACTAAACCAACCCCCCGAATTGGGGGTTAAAACACTTGGTCAAGTGTTTAAAACACAACCAACCCCTGCCTATGGCCTCCTCAATTCTCCTCTTCCATTCGGTCTGTCTGTCCGAGGTTGGGGATCAATGTTAAAGGTATAATGGCACTGACAGAAAATTATATTTAAATTGCATGTCATAACTAAGAATGACATAGTCCTATGCTCAGATTTCATTAAAATATTATAGTCTTAAAAAAGCACTTTCAGGGGAAGAGACAACGGGCAGCAAATAACTTGATCCGCTTGGGTAGAAATATTCTTCAGAACTTGTATTTTTGTATTCATTTGCCAAAGAAGTAAACAGTTGGTGGTTGCCATTTCAATGACATAGGTCTGTGAAGTAAACTATGTCAAAACTAAATTTCACAGAGGCGTGGCTTTGGTATTTTATCATTCTCGCCATTTCAATTACTTTGTAGACAGCAAAAGCAAATCCAGGTTTAATCACCTGGAACAATCTTCTGGAGAAGTCCATAATAATTAAAGTCATTTAATATCATATGTTTTAATTTATGTAACAAGACAAAACTTTTAATAAAACACTATGAACAGGTATTTTAAAACACTAAATTAACCTTTATTGTACAAGCAGGAACATATTACAGGGTGGCTGGCCACAAATTAGCTCTGTGTATGATGGCACTATGCAAGGACAATAAAGGTTAAATTTATATTACATAATTACACAGTCCTTTACAGAAGCACCACATTTATCTTGCAAATATCAGGGTCCTGTTACCCCATCTGCAAACACAATTGCAGACTCCTGAATAACTCTGGCTGACTGCAAGTTAAGGCAGTGCTTCTGCAGTAGCAAAGGAATGCAATGAATAACGAAGTGCAGAAAACAGGTGTGGTGTTATATCAAAGTGTGATTATTTAAAATATATCACTTAAAGAATATGAGAAATTAACCTTCAAAACTGAATACAGAATCAATATGATTACAGGGAAAGAAAGAAAAAATTCTTGTAAGAAGCGACAGAAATATACTTAAAACGTAAACAAACAAATAATGATCTGGAGATTATCAGCAATTATCTTTCCACAAATATGTGATGAATGTTACCGGTATATAAAGACACATTTTATTTTCTTCTGAACTGATGTAATGAATTTTTAGGGCTTTATACTCAAATTTCACATTTCCTATGCCTTAGTCCCATAAATTATAAATTTCAAGCATATATGGCACAAAATTATTGAAATATTAATTTTATCATTTTAATTTTTAAAAAATCATATCTTCCCAAATGTGTTCAACATAATAAATTTATTTAATTATCTGGTAAAGAAATATGTTGGTCAATGCTAATTCTGAAAATATTTCTTACCGTCATTTTAAACTCTTGTCACACAAGTTTCTAATTCTACATTGATATGTCTGCATTGTAAATATGAACCATATATTCTTTTTGTGAACCATATGAAGTTCTGACCTAAGAATCACCACAATGAGATCCAGTTGAAGCACTCTGCTCCATTCCCCTTCTTTCTTTGGCTCTCTTCACAGCCAACACAGCAGCAGCATCATAATCCATTTCCATCTCCAATGTTGTAAAACTGGCTTTTTGCATAATCTCATCAGCTTTATGAGCAAAATTACCCTGTGGGGAAAACAAAAAAGACAAAAACAAGCCCATGCAATTTAATAAAATTCATGCCATGGTTCTATATTAATCATGCAACTTCAAAATTATAAACTCAAGAACACACGAATGCCAGAACTTTTTTGTGGTTTTGTTATGGGACTATAAAGATGATTGGAGGCTATTAACAGGGAACTGGGTAGGAGCAAAGAGTCCTAGAGTAAGGTTGGTATTAGTCGAAAGAGAGATTAAAAAATCTTTAATGCCAGCTGTTAGTGTTGTGGCTTATGCCTTCGTGTGCGTCTTATACCATCCTAGTCTCTGCACTGCTAACTAGGACAAAATTAAGAACACACTTCTTTTAAAAGATCCTAGGGGTTAGATTTAAATTTTGCTACCATTGACAGAATGATAGCAAAGACGGGAATGTCAAAATAAAAAGAGGACCTAGAGCTTCGTGGAATCTAAGTCATGAAATTCCTCACATACTCAACATTTTCACTTCATTAGAGGTGGAAGAAGAGCAAAATGTGGAAAAATCTGCAAATGTGTGTGGCTGGTCTCACACTCCAGATATTTTCCACAGAAAGCCAGTGCCTTCACCATACGATCCAGAGACCATCCAAATACTGTGAAAATATTCTTCTAACTCTTCATTAATTCATGAAACAGCTGGTTACGTAATGGACTATAGCAAGATGCCAAATTTGTACTTGGACTAAGTTTCAATTTGTGGTATGTAGCCTATTTGGGCTATCTGTTCCAAGATAACTTCTGCAATAATTTCCTTACAAAAGGCCAATACCACATCTAGCCCACAATTCCACTAATATCTTCCCTTCCTATTTCTGTTGTCTCCAATGAAAATGTACTTAAACTATAACTACCATATTTATGGCCACAGCAGTTTTATTACAAATGTTGTTCAGATATGGGACAGCACTTTGAAGTAACCTGTGTCAAAGAGATAATTCATGCCTTAATTAGCATTACCAATGCAAAGCATTGACATTGTACCTCCAGAGAAACAAGTAAACGTAGGCACAAAACAGTGCATCAACACTCCAAGATGTTAAATCAGAAATTGGAAATAGGGACAACCCTACAAAGAGGACTACTCTGGTATCACTGCAGTAAGAACATGGTCAAAATAGTACATTACTTTCTGAGATGCCTGAATGTATCATGTTTGAACTGTTCTTCTGGCATAAGAAAGAGTATGTCACACAAAAACTTTATGTATAAAATAAATTTAAGAAAATTAAACTTTCTGAAATTAAAGCATAAACACTGAAATGAAGGAAAAATGTTTTGCTACTTCTTTTGTTAAAAAAACCTTATAAATGGACATTTTCTGTGTCATATCTGAGTACCAGCACCTTCATTTCTAGAAACAAAACACCGAATGTTTATTCACTTTCCAGCTTAGGTAATTACAATCTTACTTATAAAACTAGTACATGCTATGAAAAACCTAGATAATCATCACATCAGTACGCCTATAACATGCAACAAATGCTACAAAAACTGGAGTGTGAAGAAAGCAATACAGAATACTATAAAGTTCAAGATACTCCTTTCTATAACTACATTAGAAGGTTGTTTATAATAAGCAAAAATGTTACATGTTTCAGGCACTTACAGCAATGAAAACCTCATGTGTGAATATGTTTTAATGCATAAGACGCAAAGCTTTGCTCTGGAAACAGTTAAAATGATATACTGGCAATAAACTATGAACAATACTTCAACAATGTTCCTTTAATACTTCAGTCTTCTTATCTCATTCATATTATTCCAACATCACCTTTTTCCCCTTAAAAATTTCTTCAGATATCAACAACACAGCAGAATATAAAAGATACTGAACTGCTGTGACTGAGTTGTAGGTTTATTTTAAGGATGTCTGCTGTACTCCATAGGAATATTCAGGACAGTAAAGTCAGTCTACAGCAATTACGTAAATGTGTTTAGTAAACTGGGATAATACCAAGGGATCTCATTAAGATACTCAGATTCAGTGTTTTATGTGAGAGATAAGAAGAGCACTTACCTGAATAAAGGTTCATATACATACAATACAAAGCTGTAATCAAAATGAGAAATAAATGAAATGATCACATTTCACATGTATCTACATGCTCTTATTGAGATATGTACTGCAACTGATTTTATAAATAAGAAAAACCTGCAAAGAAATCTAAGGACTCCACAAATTGGAGTTCAATATATTTATTCCCTACTCACATTGTAATGAATCAAGCAATCTGAATAGTGACATTCATGAAATGTTTAAAAGATGTTCCAAAAGACATTTGCCACACAAGACTGATACTGTGGGTGCAAGATTAATGTTTTATACAGCTGATTAAAACCTCAAAGAATTATAAACTGTAGAGAAGTGGTGGACTTCTTGGTTTATATCTCTTAACACTGCCAAAACAAATAAATTTAAATACCTTTTCAAGAAATAAACGAACAGTATCAACATTAAGAACATTATGTACTATCTGTAAGATGCAGAAACAGTTATTAATTTATACATTACTTGTTTCAAGTTGCCTAAGTACCAGGTCTACAATTTATGAGGGTGTGGTCGGCGGGCACTCTGTTGATGTGGGCGGGAGTTGTGCGCATTCTTGCGGTGGGTGACTGGCGAATCAGTTTCAGTGCCGCTAGTAACAGCGAACTACGAACATTTCTCGTCACTAATACATGTTATTACATTAATTGTTCTTACCATAAATCACAAAAGATGTTCAAAGTGACTTACTTGTGCTTGAAGGCAAGCTTCACATCTCGTTAACATGTTTCAAAATACTCGACGAAGCTCTTCTTGGGAAATTGCTGAAATCAATTGTCAAATATTTTCTTTAAGTGCTTCTGCAGTGTGTGGATAAATTGTGAACGTTATGTAAATTTAATACTTAGACCCTTTTTCCAAGAAATGGCCGATGAAGAAAAGACTTACGGTTTCTTCATGCAAGACAATGCTACATCTCACACAGCTGATCGGTCGATGTAAGCATTAAGAGAAGTGCTTGGTGAACAAGTTATCGATCAGTGGCCTCCACGTTCCCCAGACTTAAACCTGTGTGATTTTTACCTGTGGGGCATGCTGAAGAACAAAGTTTATATAAACAATCCGCACACTGCAGAAGCACTTAAAGAAAATATTCAACAATTTCCCAAGAAGAGCTTCATCGAGTATTTCGAAACATGTTAACGAGATGTGAAGATTGCCTGCAAGCACAAGGAAGACACTTTGAACATCTTTTGTGATTTAAGGTAAGAACAATTAGAGAAATATTCGTAGTTCGCTGTTACTAGCGGCATTGAAACTGATTCGCCGGTTACCCATCGGAAGAACGCGCCCAACTCCCGCCCACATCAACAGAGCGCCTGCTGACCACGCAATCCAAGCACGACCGGTGCCTCATAAATTGTAGACCCGGTATAAGAGCGACCTGTTTGCTAAGAGTAAGAATACTCAGTCTTTGACAGGAAGAGTATTAAGGCAATAAAATACTTGGCATACAAAGCAGTAACATTCTGAAGTAACAAGTTAGCCCATGACTAACAATGAAGACGTCACCTCCTACATTTATATAATAAACACCATGAAACTGAATTCTTATAAATCTACAGGAAAAATTAAATTAAATATAGTAGTATTATACCATGAAATATGGTCTGTACTTCTCTTAAACTCAGATTTCTAAGAAAGGAAACTCTTACAAAAGGACATGTAAATAAATTACTGAGCTATCATGCATAACCCCTTCATTCAGATTAACTCAACTAAGCATGCACTGTAATGTTAAGCATGCCCTAGTGAATGCAGTATGGCAAGCAACAGCTCAACTCAGTTCTCTATAGATACAAACTTCCTTTCTTTTCATCATGTATTATTACATTTATACTCTTATACCATATGCCTCGCCTACCACAGATACAGTATAGACAAAATCTAACTTGAGAAGTTCCTGTAGAAAGAGTTTTGTAACAGCCAATGTTAATGTTAGTCTTACAAGCTCCCAGTTATATAACAACTTAACATGATTACTAAATTCAATGTAAGTTGTCAAAACATAAAGGAAAAAGTATCAGATAAGATAAATAAAAGATACCCTTAAAAATATGATGAAAACATAAATGTATACACAAATAAATAAATAAATTAATAAAAATAACCTGAAAATCACAATATAATTACTTTGTGCATAAATTCATACATGTGGGAAAGTTATTGGCAATGGGAGCTTTAGTATTACTATAGCAAAGATTTATTCACATCAATGGATATTTTTGATGCAGATTTCATGAAACCCTTACAGCTGCCCAAGCACAGTTTCATTCAAAAACAAACAAATTCAACCTCACATTGTATCCTTACAATTAATAGGGCTTCACAAATGCTGTCACATCAAACAAAAATAAATACACATGCACAACACATTTTCACATCAAAAATTAATTTCTAGATATCCCAATACTGAACAGGAATTCAGCTAACTTTCTTTCTTATTTCCACCATTATATACACAAAATATTTAATTTGGAACAAATTCAAACTGTAACAATGCAGATATTACAAAGTGTCCTCAATCCACTGTCTTCTTTCATTACATGTTAATACATGTAACATAGTGGTTATACTTGGGTAACAAAATCATATGCTCAATGGTAAAAAATTCATTCACTATACTACAGCTTTATGAAACCCTGAATATTATGAAACAGATACAATGGAGACAAACAAATAAACCACTGTACTTATGTAATAAAGAACTGAGATTGGGATTCTGTAAGGGACACGTCCACAATGCAATGGAAAGCTTAGAAGGCTATCTGTTATGCTGCTTAAAACTGTTCAGACTTCATGTAAGTATACAGTACCATATCTGGGAGCTCTGAAAGTCAAAATATTTTCTGTCCAAAACTGCAGTGAACATCTCACTTCATAAGTACAACATTATAATATAAGTGTAAATGAAGTTCATGTGCTCTGGGATCGGACTAAAAACCGATTTACAAACAATAAATTTCATTACAATATGAGATTACTTCACCCAAATTCTGTAGTGTCACATTTGGTAATTGCCTATTTCCTACAAAAGAACATTAAAAAACCTTTGTTCACATACAGAACAAAAGAGATATGATAACGAACATAAATGTACATTACCAAATATTATATAATACTCATTTAAGAGATTCAAATGAAATTTAACAAAGCAATAACTTCCAAAATGAAAGACAAAATGGAGTACATGAACTTCATAAGTGGTATCATGAAAAAAGAAATCAATATGAAAATATACACAGGGAATCAACAGTCTATCTTCATCTCTTAAAGGGGAATTTCAAAGTTGACATCTAGTTTGGCATCTCTTGCCAAGCTGACGATATTTGACAACTTGACAGATAAACGTGCTGCTTCATCCAAGTTGTCACATGCCAGTATCTTGAGCCCTGATGATGCAATCAAAACCTTGGCATCATCCACGTTCGTGCCCTGTTAATAGAGGAAAAGAAACAACAAACACTTCTGTATCAAATGGATAATTTCAAAATCTGAAAACTTAACAATCACCATATAAAGATTGTTTGAAATGTTAGTAAAAAGGTGCTCAAGCAGTTTAGTTAATGTGATATTTAAAAATAAATACATCCACCACATAAGTGTCTGTTGGTATCCAAACAACAAATGCAAGTAACAAGATTAAAATACTGCAGTTACATGAGGGCTGAAGCCTAAGGGAGAATCACACCCACACCTGGAAGAGATAGGGTAACATATATATATATACACACAAGGCTGAAACATGATGAAAAGCAGGTTGTATACACATAGCTGGTTAATAAACACAAAACAGTTGTAAGTACTGCATATGTTGGAAGGACAAAGTAACACTGATAATTGGAAAATGCAACAAACACGGTGTATTATTTACACATCATCATGCCATGAAAATGCATCCCTGTTAATTCACACACAATTTAATACTTTCACAAAACAGTGATTTGTATAATTTAAAACAGTGGTGATGCAGTAACTACTTTGTAGTTAGAAACAGTGAAGGGCACAGACTGCTTATTAAAAAAAAGGTTATATTTGCATAATGAAGAACAGGCCAAAGATGGAGAACTTTATAAAGGAAGGAAGGACTTTATTACATTATATACATACCAGTAATGTTAGGTGCTGCTTCTAATAGTTACTGACATGTGCCATCTCACACCCTATTTGATGTTTAGACCATTATGAGGCCAACATAACATTCAAGAAAGTCCACTGACAGCAGTGACCCCTTCTCATACTGAAGTAATAATGAACCAGTATGAAGAAACAAAATAAAACACTTCCCAATCACAAAGGATTACTGGAGTATGGAAACAAAGAGATCAAGAATTTCTATAGCAAACCAATTGTGATACAGATGAATAAAAGGCTTCCCACAAAAACCCAATGTTCAGTCCACTGTTTCTCCACCACATCTCACAGAGTATTAATAAACATTCACAAAAATATTAAGAGAACACAATTTAAAACTGATCACCTTACATCACAAGCATAATTAAAAGAGTATTTATATCCTCTGTAAAAGTATGAGGTTTGCTAAATGTAAGTACATAAATTATTACAGAAACAACAAAACATAGAAATATCCTTCATGTTAACATGAGTGAGAAGACAAAGCATGTGCATGACAAAAGCTAATGAAACACAAACATTATGCAATGATATTTAGATGATAAATTGTTACAAAGAAACAAATATGTCATGCTAATAGAACTGAAGACACACATAAGAAAGGACAAGCATGACAAAAGCTTTCAAAACACGAACATCATGCAGTGATAATTAGATGCAAATTTAAAGACTGCAGAACAACACACACATACATGCATGTGCACTTACATCATAAGTCACTATTTACATTATTTTATAGAACCTAAGAAAACATCTCAACCACAAGTTTCAAATTATTTAAAAAATTTTAGTAACAATTTATTTGCTGAAAAACTAAGTAAAGTAAAGTTTGTCCCACTATACGCCATATAGGCGCTTGGGGGTAGAGGAGGTATAGCTCCTACTCATTCTTGACCTCGGCACTAGATGGGGGTAAGTGGTCAGCATCACGCCCTGGATGGCTTTACCCCCGGGAAAGGACCCCGGTAGCAGAAAAAAAACTAATGCTTTAGTAAATAAGATTGTAATAAATTACAACAGCAACATAATACTTAAATCCATATTAATCTTTAAAAATTAGTGGTGTGAAAAGCCTAAATTTTAACTGGCTAATGAAGTAAACAGACCAACATATAAATATTTAACTGACTGGACTGATTAACAAATTATTTATCTAGGCACTATATTAAGCTTTTTTAAGTCTCATATATGTAACTTGAAAGACAGCAGTACTAACGACGATGTTTAAAGAGCAACTGAAAATGCTGAAACATGCAAAATGCACCATGAAAAAATAATACAAGCAACTTGTATTATTAAACAAAAAACTTTAAAATTATTTCAGTCTTGCTAGGTGCTTTCCTCCAAATTTTCATTTCAGTGTATAATTTTCAGTTATATACAACTAAAAGTTTGCTACAACTAAAAGCAAGAACTAGTAAACCCAAACAAATATGCAAACAAATATTTAACCAATAAAATTATTATTTATGTACTTCATTCTTTGTTTATTCATTACTATATCTAAAGCCACCCCAACCTGCTTTGTACCGAAAAATAACTTTACTCAAGTAAGGAAGATGTTTTAAAGTAGTTTAAAAATTATGATGTTGACACTTATGCTTCTTCAAATATCATAGGATTGAGTTTCATAAAAAACACTTTATCCAAACCGTTGTAAATACACTTCCTACAAAATAGGTAAATTTCAGAACTGGCATAAACTCTAAATCATGCATGCTATGACAGTTCTCTCTGCAAAAACTATGTAAAATAATGTTCTTTATATCTTAAAACATTCCCTACAGAATCTATAACAGTACCATTTAAACAGAAAACAAGTCCAAAAGAGACAAAGTTGACCAGTTATTATTATTATTACATTAATTATTAATTCTTGCAGCAACAAAATAGGAAGAATTTACTCCAGTAACACTGCTCATATGAACACATCAATTTTATTTATATGAATTTTGATGAGATACAACTATTCAAGTAAACTATATTGTTCAAGTAATGCAACATACCTGCAGTCTGCAGACAATTGGAACTTTCAGGTTAAGGTCTTTTGCAGCTGCCACTATGCCTTCGGCTATGACATCACACCTCATTATACCACCAAAAATATTAACCATAATGGCATGGACCTGGTAAGTAAAACGGATCTGGAATGACTATTGTGAATCATATTCACTGATATAAGCTAAAGATATTGCAGTGAGGCATCACAGTCTGATAACTTTAATTTTATATAAAGTTTCTATTAAACCTTATGGCATGTTAGTAACTGTGATTCTCAATCAGATCACATTCATTTTTGTAAGTCTGCATTATTCAATTCAATTCTTTATTATTAATGTGCTGTATCAACAGCCAAAAGGCCAATTACAGATACAGCACAACAGATGAGTAAACAAACACAGTAGTAAATATAGAAAGGTAACAACAGAATATAGAAATACATTAGTACAGAGGACGCTAATATCCAGAGATCGTATTTGGCTTTGGATACAGTCCTTTTCATTTCCGATATTGGGCTCAGTTGCGACAGCGTATTTATCACTTGCAGTAAAGCATGTGATAAATACACTGCAGAAAATGCAACAGTAGCAAATACTTTATTGGGTACAATAAATTTTTGTATGGAGCTAAAACTGGGCAAAGTAAAATCAGATAACTCACACAAATGCAGAATTAATAACTCGCAGGATATGTTACGTATATTTACCAAATGCCGAATATAGAAAACCTTAATCTGAATCTACAAATTTAATTGAGTCTGCTGAAATGTCTCGCACTAATATATTCCAAGACTTACGGAAAATATACTCAGAACTATGCAATCAAAAACAACCCGAGTGTTCATGAACACCAAAAATTAATTACTACAATATGATCATAAATAAATGTATAACATACTTTGGGATCTGCTGTAATAATTTTGAATGCTTCCTTGACTGCTTGTGCAGTGGCTCCACCACCCACATCTAGGAAATTTGCTGGGCTTCCTCCATGAAGTTTAATGATGTCCATTGTTGCCATTGCAAGACCAGCTCCATTAACAAGGCATCCAATATCACCTATGGTAAGAGGGAAATTCAACACAGGTGTGACATGTTTCATAACCTGCTATTCCCATCTTGATATTGGCCTCCCTCTCCTCTATAGCAATCATGAAAAATTATTTAAAAATTTCACTGAAATGCCACGTAAGAATAAATAAAAGCATTCTTAATATAGTTTGAAGAATAAAGTCCTGGTAAATGTGGATAAAGTGTATTATTTTTAACCATCCTTTCATAAATTGCAATATATCTGTGCTATGTACATCTGTACATGCAGAAGTTTCTTGTAATATTCAACTCAGCATAAGAAAGAAAATCTTACAAGTTCACCAAACTGTCCCCTGAATATCACTGTATGGAGCTCTTACTGTGTATATAAAATACTGTACAAATCAAAACTTCATAATCACAAACTTCCAATATAACCAAATACGTCTTTACCATCAAGTGCAATGTAATTGAGATTAAATTTTGCAGCTTCAACTTCTTTTTCATCCTCTTGAGTCCAATCTCTTAATGCAAAGACATCCTTCTGTCTGAAGTCTGCATTGTCATCAAAACGGAATTTGGCATCCAAGCAGAAATCTATCAAAATGAAAGTAAAATTAAACTATACTATCCCCAGTATTACCAATTCAAATCAGGTGTTCAGTAGAATATTTACACAAATAAAAAATGACATTTTGTCCCTTCCATGTAAAAATAGAAGATAAAGTAACATATCAAGATGAATTTTGTTTATAGTTGTGTATCTACTAACTAGTGAGGAACCTGTAACAGGAAGTCAATCAGTTCCCAGTTTCCATAACAAAAAGAAATTTCCTGAATATCTACTGCATGATCTGAAATTTTCATGGCGACTAAGTGCAATGAATTCTTCTAGGGCTACCAGCCATGTCAGGTGGTTTAATGCAGTAAACACCAACATTTCGAGAACAATCTCCATCCTTGTCCTCAGGGTACTCAAGTTGTAGGAGATCCTATCTGTGCTCTATACATATCTGCTCCAGTATCGTATTATTGGCTTCACATTAGCCAATAGGGCTTATTGTGCAGAGTAACATGCTCGCCATATCTTTTTAGCCCAGCTTTCCGATTGGTGTTTTCTCCATTAAACCACCTGGAATGTTGGTAACCCAAAAAGAATTAACTGAATATGTATTTTTACTTATACCGCATAAACAGGAGTCACACAATATAATAGTTGTTGTACACTGACAACTATTATGCTGCTACAAAAAGGATGACACACACATCAGAAAAAGCCACAGACAGAACTAACCTTCTAAATCCAGCAGATGTATATACATAATATACCAACACTTGATAAGAGAAACTGAATAATTACAGTGGCACACGGTCTTCCTTAAAAGTTGATACTCAGCAGGCCAACATTCACTCTTTAATGGAAGTTAAAGTTTCATTACCATATTCATTAAAATGTATCATTGTACTGTATTCTCAGGCAATTCAATTCAGTCCATTTCACACACCATTCCTCTTTTAATAATACTGTCTTGTGTAAGCAAATATTTCAAAACTGGCATCTTACAATGATGGTTTGCAACCAAATTCTGTTTGGAGTTCTAAACTTTGTCCAATGCATTCTATATATTGTACCCATCTCAACCTCTAATTTAGTTACCCAAGTAATATTAACACAAAAGTCCTTCAGAATCTTAAAATGAGAGAAAATTTCATGAATAAAGCAGTACTTATGAACTTAACAAAACCTTCTTCACTTACAGTTTCCCTCAGTGTCTTCTGCATAAGGATTTACTTCTATAAGAAGTGCATCCTTCTCGACAAATAGATTATAAAGTCGAAACAACATATCTACTGTCCCAGCCTTCTTATCACCACCAAGTCCTAATTTCTCAGCTACTCTCTCTGCCTGACTTTTAGTTATTCCTGAAACAGAACAGTACTAATTAAGTGACTTCAAAGTACAAATGCTTGCAGGGATTCCAACCACTTAAGAGTTACTACTGAATATAATGAAATAAAATTTAGATTTCCAATCTGATGGATGCACAAGACATACCACAGCATTCATCACCATATAAGAGAAACTTATGAAGAAAAATATGATACTGCCTTAAAAAAACATCACTCCAGAAAGTCTGAGACTATACTTTTATTTGCTATCATTTTACTGGGAAATCTGTCGGTTGATTACTGTATTTAACCAAATACCACATGCCCCCAAATAAAATATGTAATAAAATTTGTTACAAAAGTAAAATTTTTTTTAAATGAAAGTAATACTAAATACCAAAAACTGATAAATTATATAAATGGGTCTAATCCCACCCCAGATATCTACACAAGTATATATGATAGCCAATAAAACTGAACAGCGCAGAAAATTATTAAAAACATACAATAATATTTTTCAATTACTAGCATGCTTCACTGCCATCTGAACTGATCTTGTCATTGTTAGTAACCCAAACTATGGTAGTAATATAGAAAAATTTTCCCTTTTTTTACTTGCCATGCCACAGAGAAATTGCATCATTTAAAATTTTGCAACCAATTTCAGCTTATGCTGGAGTCCTGCATTCAAATTTATCTTTTGATTCATCAACTGGCACATTTAACTTCACACCACATAACCAAACTGCTAACTCACATTTAAATATGAAGAAAGATCTTTTGTACTACTGGAGATTTTGCATTTTGCTCACAAAAAGCCTACTAGTGACCACTACTTTGATGAAAAATATTTTTCTTTTTCATCCAGTCCTGGATGCAATTTCATGTCGACAGATAAGAAAAGTCAGAATTTGTGGCAAAAACCAACAATTTTAGGGAACATTGCATAATTAACTTATTGAGCAAAATATACATTTTATCGCATTTAAAGTAAATTTTAAACAAACTGTGACCTTTCCATTTCCACATGTAACCACAATCTCATACAAACCTTCCATGACGTTAACTGGTTCATAGTGAATGGCATCAGGATTCTCTGCTGCAACATCTTCAATATTAACACCACCTTGAGATGAGGCTATCAATACAGGACCCTAGAATATAAATTTTTTACATTTTCTTAACAACAAGTAAAGATGTGAATCATATCTTGTTAATGAAGAAATTTTCCAAGATAACCCGTAACATTCAGTCTGCAGTAAAATAATGCAGCACTTTCTCCAACAGCAAAGGCAGCCACAGTGTGATTGCTGACTGACCTCACATTAAAGTAGTCAACTTTGTAAGAGATAAAAAAAAGATGGGATGTGAAAGGTCTATGTGGTCTTGAACCTAAGACTTTCTGTATGGGAGGCCTTTCCCTAAACCACCAAGTCCCTGATACCTCCTCCTACGGCTAAGATCAATGAATGCCTGAAGCTTCGCCTCCAAAAATTAAGGAGCAAACCACCTTCATCAATACCATATTTTTAACATAATCTACACAGATCTTTAATTATTTACTTTCAAGTAAGAATACCAACTGAGCACCAGGCCAGTCTATTATAAACAAGGACAGGATCTGATCATGACAAATTCTCCATTCCTCAATTAACTCAACAAATTTAAGACAAAATATTCTCCTCAATCCGTTTATTTGTACATGTCCCTTTACCACATGCTGTCATGATGTTTGTGCCTGCATTTTTATGCAGTACAATTACTACACTTTCTAAAAATGTACTTTAGAAAGAAACAATTAATTGAAACTTACTGCAAATGCTCTCTCCATCATGACAGCAATGTAATACTCCTTGCGTGGAAACTTCCGTTCTGTAACCATAACAGAATTACAGATACGCCCCGCTTCACCAGTCTGTTTTGTTACCAAGTACTGGCCAATCATCTTCCCTGCTAGTTCTGCTGCTTCCTCTGGCCTAAAGAAAACAAAATTAATAAAAGAGGTCTATACTAGTACTAGAACCTCACCAATAACATCATACATATCTACAGATTACTAATGCTATTCAATACAAACCAAGACTCCAACTCCCACTTCTATTTGAGATCATAGAAACAGTTTTGCTATGCAAGTACATGATAACACTCAGAGTTATTCAAATGAACACTATAAAACTGATTGAAAATGTTCATATTCCAATGTAATAAAACTACTGGTATGAGTGGTCATAATACTCAAAAGCAGCATTTTCTTTATACTGGTATTCCTCAGTGACATCGCTTCTCATAAAACTCAGAAAATAAAAGAATTTAATTAAAATGGGAAATAACAAATGTTTCAACTTTAATTCCTGGTATTCTAAATGTACAATGTCATTATTTCCAGATTCGCTGGTGATACATTTTGTTGAGAAATTTAAAAACTATGGCCCATTACATCATTTGATACATTTAAGTACTGACACCTTAGACTAAGCCAGTCATTTCCACACCTTAAAGATTCATAACTATCTTCCAGTTGAAGCTACATTACCTATGCAGATGAAGAAATGCCATTAAATAAACAAAAAATAGAAATGAATAAGTGATTCTTTACCATCAGACGACATATGGAAATGAAAATTAGGAGTATCCAACATGCATGCAACAGGTTAGAAAAAGATGTCAGAAAAAGTGATAGTGGAACCACGGTTCCGGAGAATTAGACGTAAATACGTCTATACGGAAAGGAAGTTGATATATTGGCATTATTCTAAATATTTCCTTTATACATGCTTTACAATTGAATAAAGTTTGATTAAGACATTGCTTATTCAACTTCAATTAGTTACGCTTAAAATGGGTCTGTGGTAGCTGAATGTAATGTAAAGTAATGTAATATAAGGTAAGGTAAGGTAATGTAATGTAATGTAAGGTAAGGTAATGTAATGTTTTATAGGTAACAACAATGCTAAGTAAACAGATGACGTTTCCTAGGTAACAATAATGCCGAGTAAACAGATAACGTTTCCTAGGTAACAACAATGCTGAGTAAACAGATGATGTTTCCCAGGTAACAACAATGAAGTTTGACGTTTCTTAGGTAACATAACAATGAAGTTTGACGTTTCTTAGGTCACATAACAATGAAGTTTGACGTTTCCTAGGTAACACAACAATGAAGTTACACTTTTTCGTTTCCCTTTTTCGTAACACATTTTTGCCGAATGACCCTTCCTTATAGACGTATTTACGTCAAAAAAACAGGACAAAACTGAATGCAGAAATGCTGTGGGTTGGTAAAGATAGAGGAAGAGAGACAGGTGACAAACAACCAACATAAAGTGTCAACACCTTAGGAAGAAGAGGAGACAAAATGAGAATGACATTATTTTTTAGGTTAACACAGAAGCAAATTTATTATAACCAGAACCACCTCCATAGTGGCATAAGTTAAAACAATAAATTCTGTGTAATTTTAGTACATTGCTGGAAATGTTTGAACACATTTAAAAAATCACATACTCATACCCCTTCATCAAATACTCACAATTATCATCTACCACCAAACTTATTACAGAATTTGACTTAGGGAACCCAGCCTATAGCTAAATACTTTCTGGACCATGACTGTTTTATTTATGCTTACTAGATTTAACACAAGCCCAACATAAAGTAAAATAAACTAACCTGTTAATGAATTCAGATTTGTTGGTGGATAAAAATGCATCAAAAATATTTATTTGAACTCTGCTGGTATACCTATATAGATGTCTGCCAGTAAACAGTGTAACTACATCACAACTTTGTGTGTGCAAAGGAAGCATAAGTAACTGGTCATTTTACTGTAAATATATACAAATATTTTAATTATAGGAACAACTTCAGAATACTGTGACCATGTACTTGGGCCTCTTAACATGCACGTACAACCTGACTAGACCCAACTCAAACACAATGCCCCCTTGTAGTTGAAGCTCATATAAATAAAACTTAAATATCCAGACAAAACCACAGAGAACACAATACATGTACATGTCCTCATTATATACTGTTTATTCTGGAAATCATATGAAACCTATAAATACATTCTATGGCCAAATGCAGAATTACTGTACAGGTAAACCACGATTTAAACCGGGGATGCGTTCCTGGACGAACTGGCGTAAATGGAACAGGAAATTGAAACTCTTTTTATAATATAAATCAATGGGAAGTCAATGGCATGCATTCCTGGCACCCAAACACTGATGACTTAAGTTCCTCATAAATTGACTTCGCCTTATCCATGATAGCAATTTTAGTCAAGGGAATGTTTTTTCGATTCATGTCATCCACCCATAGCAATAGTAATTTCTCCATTAAGATCAGCTAAGTTCTGCATTTACATGTATTTGGTTCCTGTATATAGTACTTACATATGGTATAAGTACATATATATTGAGAGTACTTACGTGTCAACCATCCTTACACCTCCTTTTAAACCATTTTTGAATGCTCCCTTTCCTCTCCCACCAGCCAGTACCTGCGCTTTCAATACAAGATCCTTCACATTCAGGTTCTTTGCAATTTCTTGTGCTTCTGCCTTTGTCTTTGCAATACCAAATTTTGGTACTGAAATACCTGCATCTTTTAAAAGTGTGTAACTTATATGTTCGTGTACATTCAAATTTCGTCGTTGCTGCTGGTTCCATTTGCTAGCTGTAGTTGCACCAACGAGCTAGAAAAACAATACAACACAGACTAACATAATAAAGCATATACACACATACATTACACAATGCAGAAATAGCTGTTGCTGGTATAAATATCAAAAATTGCACAAACCATAAAACAAGTTCAAAAAAGAAAGGCAGTTTCAGTCACATCTCTCCTATCAATGTTAATGTCAGTAACCAGTTTGATTCAAACTGAATTGACCTCCAATGACATACATGTATATTGTATTGTACCTAAGTTATGGGCGTATACTTCATGCATTAAGTAATGACTAACAGAAAATATGGCACATATATAATTTCCATATAAATGAAATTATTATAATATGTCAGGTTCTTCACATTAATACATCACATGTCAGCTATTTACTACCTTTGTGCCATGTTTTCCAATCAAAACTTCAGCAAAAGCAGCTCCCCTATACAACATGGTCGCCATTCTGCTTACGAAAGACTACGTTAATCACATTCATTCTCGAACGATACGCAAGCTTGAAGGTCAAGCACTAATTATGTAAATTGACTTTTAATCTCTAAAAATAGTGTAGGCTGCATTAATCTCGACCAGTCACTAACGAACAGAGGGCAACCTTCATTTGCAAAAACTGATAACCTCTAAAACTTAAAATATGCTATATGTGACCTTAAGTAATTAAATTTGCTCCGCGCACCAAAGTCCATTTAACCTACTTGGTTAAGAAGGGCATACACATAATGGAATGCTTTTGCCAGGTATATTAGGTTTGCCCGATCTCCTGCCCGTATACAGTTTTAAATATTAATTCTTTCATCCCATTTTGCACGTTATAATAGATTAATGAAATTTTTAATTACTCGTATTTCTTTGCTTTGGTTTTGATTTCCATACCTTTTTGAGGACAACATAATTCCGCAATAAAGATGGTTTGGAGAACATCGTAGTAGTCTGATCTATGGTAATATTACCCAAATTCTATAAACACTGCTACTGTATCTAGTCTTTATAAGATAAGTACTTTAATATTCTAAAACGTTCTTACTAGCACAAAATTATCTAGTCTACGACACACTTCTACAACCGATTCACAGCTCAGCTCTTTTCTCAATAACGAAAGCGGATTGTTGATGACAGTAATGTAACACAACAATGCCGAGCAAACAGATGTAATAATTACTTTCTTAGGTAACATAACAATGCACGCAAGCTGACCATTGTTGTAGGTCCATATTTACACATTGTTGATATAGATCTTACACGTTTTCCCATGTAACAATGCCGAGTAAACAAATGACAAACAAACCAACACAACAATGCAGAATAAACATTGTTTACTCGGCATTTTTGTCGGTCCATATTTACACATTGTTGATATGGATCTTACACTTTTCCTAGGTAACAAAAATGCCGAGTTCCATAGGTAACCATTGTTGTCGATATGTTGATACGGATCTTACACATTTTCGTTACACTTTTATGCCGAATGACCCTTCCGTATAGACGTATTTACGTTAAAAAGTGTAACGAAAATGTATAAGATCCGTATTAAAAATCGACAATGGTTACCTATGGAACGTCGTGTTTACTCGGCATTGTTACATGGGAAAACGTGTAAGATCTATATCAACAATGTGTAAATATGGACCTACAACAATGGTCAGCTTGCGTGCATTGTTATGTTACCTAGGAAAAATCATCTGTTTACTCGGCATTGTTGTGTTACATTACTGCCGTCAACAATCCGCTTTCGTTATTGCGGAAAGAGCTGAGCTGTGAATCGCTTGTAGAAGTGCGTTGTAGACTAGATAATTTTGACATTACATTACATTTCATTTTTTTTCATTACATTACATTACATTCAGCTACCTTCCTTTCATTGTATTTATTGCTTAAATATAATTTAAATACAGAGACGTATTTACGTCAGATTCTCCGGAACCGTGGTTCCACTGCCAATTTTTTATAATAAAATTTGTGATTTGTCTATCAAAAAATGACGTCATCAAACAAATAACGCTTCACGACGAGATCACCAACTACCAAGACAGTCGCATGTCACTGCTCCAGAAGCAGCACATCGCATTCTTGAAAATGAAGATTTGTCTGACCCGGTGTCCTACGTGAGCGTTTAAATGCGAGCGGTACCAACCCCCCAAAGGGAGGGGTTGGTCAAGTGTTTTAACTCCCTTCGTTTCATTGTATGCCGAGTAAACAGATGACGTTTCCTAGGTAACAACAATGCCGAGTAAACAGATTTTAAAACGCAAGTCAAGTGTTTTAACCCTCCATTCGGGGGGTTTAGTTTCTTACTCAAGATTTTAAAACGCAACCAACCCTCCGAAGGGGGAATTTTATATTATTCTTTGATGACGTAATTGTTTGGCTACAAATTGTTTGACGACAACGGGGAATCAGAAATGTTTATAGTAGATTCGGGATTCCCCGTCGTCGTCAAAAAATGACGTCATCAAACAACACAACTGTGACGAGTAAGCAAACCAACACAACAACGCCGAGTAAACAAATGACGCTTCACAATCCCGAGATCAACTACTACCAAGTCAGTCGCATGTCACTTCTCCAGAAGGAGCACAACACATTCTTGAAAATGAAGATTTGACTGACAGTTGGCCTCCGAACACCGACGTAAAGAACTAAAACGTCAGACCAATAAAGAAATGAAGAAAAGTGAAAGAAGACGTTATCAAATATTTGAAGTACCAAAACCAACAAGATGAACTGATACTAATAATACTACCCATTCAAGTCATACTACTCATTCAATGAATCGACTCAACGTTCCAGTAAATCGTTTTATGATTGTTGTGCACATGGTGCTCCGAAAGGAGCGCGTTGCTCTAGTAATTAAAAGTGATTACCAATGTATAAGTTCCCCCATTGGAAATCTGGACACCTTTCTAATTTTCCACAACCAGCTTAGATAACTATAACACTGATTTTATCTCCATCATTACAGGAAATTATGCATCACAAAATGTACTGGCATTTGTTATTTCCCCACATATGCCACTTGTTTTACATCTCCTACCTTTCCTGGCATGTTGGAATAAATCATACCAAGCTGTATCATCCTTCCCCTCAAATGCCCATACTCTTTTGCTCAAAGTGAACTGCATGTGTCCTATAGGGGGAGGCTTGAAACGTTTCAGTAGATGCACTTCATATAGGCCATTGGGTCTTTTCAAGCTTGGCATGCATCACTTGACTATCGAGAAATAATGTAGGATAAGAAATACAGTAATTATAGTAATCTTATGTCACTGATTTCCAACATAATTTGTATTATTTACTAAATTTAATGCATAGTGATAATACTCAGTAACTTCCATTTCAAGTCTTGGTATTACCTGACATCTTCCATACTCATGCAATATTTGTATGTTAACAGTTGCTATAAACCAATATTTCAAAGAACACCTCTAGAGGATAAATGGTTACAGACTGAAAATTTTAAATGGAAAGTTCACATTAATTATGTTTTTTGCACCAGCATACAGCTGTATGTATGCATATAACTTAATAAAATGTAGTGCAACAAACAGTTCTTTAGGATTTAGCATTGTCTTCTGATGAAGGTGACAGAAAGTAATAATCTGTGGCGTAACAGCCCTCTGAGAGCCAAAGCCGACTAGCTGGCTGCTGGCCTCACGTTCACATGCTTAAGCAGAGGTGAACGATCATTCAACCAGATATAGTGACGTGTGGTCAGCATGACGAACCCCCAGCCATTGCTAGTTTCCATGACCGGATTACGCTACCCATTGCAGCACCCCAATTTCCTCACGATGCTGGGTTGGCACTGGTCGAAAATCTCATGAGAAATTTCTTTCCCCGAGACTCGAACCAGCGCGCTTTCTGTATCACCGGTCCGAAGCATGATGCCTCAGACCACGCAGCTACAAAAACCACCTTCACTCTTACATTCAACTGAATAAACCACAAACTGTTTATCCAAGGTTATCACACACTCCATCTCATATGACTGAAATCAGTCTTTTTCGCAAGTGCCACCACTTCTCGCTCTGCCTCTAGAATTACATTTGGGATAAAGGGGGGATGGGGGAAGAGGCAATCCCTTTCCTATAAACAAAACCATAAATATTTAGGTATAAAGTGTTAATCTTCAGCACTTTTAAAATATTTTAACACATTCATCAATGTACATCTCATATGAACAATCAGTTGACAGTGACATGTATCGAACATTTAAGAATCCATTTTGGTCTTCATAGTGTCAACTTTTTAAAATGCACAAAATCTGGAGATTTACACAATTCATGCACAGAAGTTTTGTTAGAACTTTCCTATAACAAACAAAATAACCATATTCTGTTCCAATGATAAGTACAATTAACTCTATTTACATTGGCTATAATCTCTACATATAACCTCTCTGGTTTAACATAAATACAATTTTTTGATTTTTAGAGTTTCACTACATAGAAGTTTTTAAATAACTCTTTTCCATTTTGAAAGACAAATAGTTTTCTCATGGAAAAGTCTGTAGTGTTATGGCTTGTTAAAAAAGTTGTACATTAATTTTCTTCCCGAGAGGTAGAGCCATGTGAACTTTAAGAAATGGTAAACATTTTGATTTAAACAGTTTCACTTCAAAGCTGTCATAATATTAAGATGGAAATACTGTTAAGTCAGTTTATTTACAAATACAAAATAAATACAGAAAATCAAACCTTTCTGTAAATATCCTCCTCTATATAGTACAAACATGATCAAGACTTCACAAGAAGTCTGCCATTCAGGGGGTTTAACATATATTTGATTGAACAGTAAATATAATGTAAATATATAACACTGCCAATTAAACATCATTACAACTGCAAGTAATGTTCTGGAGATTCATATAAATTAAAAATCTGCAATGATGAGATGACAATGAACTGATGTTCAACAATTCTCTTTGTCAACTCATTTTCTAAAATAGGAATTGTATTTGAATGTTATGCCATTAGTAATTTTAAGTATTATATATGGCAAATAAAACATTGTGTATTCCAATTTGGCATCCACAATTAAGTGTTAACTATGGATGGTCAGATGTGAAACACAAAAATAAAGATATTGCTCCATTTTGTTATCCAATATGATAGAACATGAGGAGCATATGATAAAGTGCTCAAATATAACATCAGTTTTGTAAAAAAATAGTTATTTTGAAGATCACAAGATTCAAAATTCATAGTGCCAAACTAAAGCGCTCATTCAATGTGGTAGCAGTAAGGGAGGGAACTGGTTTAAATCCAGACAGACCAACAGCATGAGGCATAAAATCCGTAGTACTTGTTGATGGCTGGAAAGTCTTCCCCTGTATGGCTGCAATCTCTTTTTGTAGCTGCAAATTGAGAGCACTTCTTACTTTAGTTACAGGCACACAGCGTTCAACTGTGGGAGCTCTATTATGTTTGACACCTCTAATTACTGATCCTGCCTGTTGGTTGTGGCCAACTGATGAGGCACTGTTGTACCGACTGATTGTTGTTACAATAGAGCCTTCACGTGACATATCAACCACACTTGAAGCTCCACCAGCAGCTGCTATGTTCTGACGGCTAAGATGGCTGTTGTTATTGCTGCGTCTAGTAAATGAAGCTCCTAAATAATTAAGAAATCACTGTAATTGGTTCACATTCTTAAAACAGCTATAATGTTTTTAATAACTGAATGGATTGTTAAAAAAAAATTAAGAGGGAGAAAGTAAGAGGCTGGACCATGATGAGCTTCATAATTTGTAGATGGCTGTCTTCTGGTTATACAGGTCCTTGCTGCTTCCATCATCAGGGCAATGATAGTACTGATGATGGAGACAACAAGAACATCTGAAATGTTGGTAAACTTCTACCACACTATATGGTGCTACAACCGAAAAGACAGCCATCTTCATACTCACTGCCATAAGAACCTCAAATCCTACTTCATAATTTGTAGTTATCATAAAATGTTATTATGGTGACCAAATCAAGGATGATGATATGGGCAGGGGAAGCAACATGCACGGGACAGATATAAAATACATACAGCATTTTAGTTGTACCAACTGAGAAGCCTACTAGATACACCAATGATATTAAAAAAGGATTTTGGAGAAAAGAGTGTGATGAGTGATTCATGTAGCTCAGGATAGGGACGAATGGCAGGTTCTTGTGAACATGATAATAAATCTATGCATTCTATTAATTGTGGGAAATTTCTTGACTAGGTAAGTGACTATTAGCTTATCAAGAAGAACTGTTTTTTTGGAGTTAGTGTTAACTGGTTATTTAAAAAACAAACGTAATTATCATTAAGGGATTTGTTGAAAGGATACATTAACAATAACTTTCTCTCTGAAGTGAAAAGTCAAAATTAGAATGTCACAGGTATTAGGACTGCTATTTCAAACCTTATCACCAGCTTCCCTGTGCATTAGTTCCACAAGAAGGGTTGCTAGTTCTGACAGATTGGCCAAATCGAATTGTATTTCTTGTTGCCATTACTATGTTGGATTTCATTCTCACTGCTGGAGAAATGCCCTTACAAATACATACACACTGCACCAGTGTGTGCTAAAACTTTTTTATCAACAGTCTTATCTCACTCAATTTTATTTTGAATTATGAGGGGCAGCTTGCATAGGGTGCAAAAGAATTTATTTATGAACAACACAAGAGATATAAATGACATACTTTCAGAAATTGTGGGCACAGTAAATTATTAACTCAGGACTAAAATAGGGGCATTCCAGTTCATCTAACACTTATACCAAGTAATGAACAACAGATACTTAAGTAAAAAATGAGATGCAGTTTTAAAAGATTCTCTTTTGACATAATACATTATTGAACATAATTCTTACCTTCTGTTGCACATTTGAAGAGATATTAAACACGCATCTGTACAATGCACAAAATCGCAGGTGGTTAGAAAAGTGCTATCACAACATTCTGTTATACAATGGCCAAGTCTGAAGACAGAAGAATAGACAATTCTCAATTCCATATTTACCCATAAAAGTATTATTTCCACCAAACTTTTTTCGTATGTTGGTATGCTCCTTACGGCCATGAAGTTTCGCTGCCAGGTCATTGGCTATACAAACAATCAGCTTGTCAGATGATCCAGTCACAGAGTTCTTGTCCATAAACTGGCCAGACCTGAAAGATGACCAAAAACATTATAAATGTATATGCTAGTAGTAACAATGATGGCGTAACAATAAATGACACTTGTTAAATTTATTTATTAAATCTATATTAGACTTGGAAATAGTACAGTCATATAATTTACTTTTAGTTTAATCAGTTCAATATAACTCTGCTTTACATGAACCTCAAATCACAATTAATTTATTTTATCAAAAATGGCACAATGTACAAGAAATTACATGACTATGTAAAGTGTCATAAACCTTTAAACGACGGGGATTTAAATGGCAAAGTGGTAGCAGCCCTACAGAGTTTTTTTGCAGGTTTTTAAACTTTTGTGCACGCTCTACAGAAAACTTTAATATTATCTAAAGTAAACATGAAAAATTGACGAAATAAAAGTCATATTTATTCGAATAGAACAGAGAATACATAGTTTTTTAAAAATGCAGTTAATATCTTAATTACCTAAATAGGCCTCAGTAACTTTACTTTCTTCTTTGGAAGCTCATTCGACATGGTAGAAGCCATGGTTGTGAACTAATAACCACACAGAAATATTTGTTTCCCCTACTTCAGTGGATACACAATCTTTTCACAGCTTTGAATAGGGGGTCCGACAAAACCCACTTGACAATAACAATGTTTATTGCTGTTTATGGTTATATTTCCCAGTCGACAGCTCAGGTTGAAATTGTCAGAACCCTAAAGAAAGTGATTCATTATTTGCAGCCCCTAAAAGAGGCCAAAAGACGTAGCCAAGTCTACTTACAATGTTGCAAGTTTTGAGTTCTGCTCCGGGAACGTTCGTCCCAGACTGGGAACGCTAGTAAGATAAAGGTTAAAGGCCAATGAGGTAAATACAATTTAAAAAACGTGCATTTGGAAAATATGTACACTCCAGTGCAGTATACCTTGGCACTTATTTTGGAAAACATTAAGTTCCCATTACTAAGATATATCTTACTTACTTCAATACTCTTGCCTTGTTTAATTTTCGTTGCACTGTCTGTTGTTTCTGAAGACGAATGATCTGATCAGAATGTAAAGAGTTCACCATGTCTCGACTGCCATGAAAACCTCTCTGCTGCCTCATTTCAGGTCCTCGCAAACCTCTAGATATAATCTAAAAGAAAGAACAGAGATACAATAATTTTATTTTCACACCTGGATCAAAATAAACCTTGAACAACCGGCAACAACACCCTCCGACAACTTATAAACGCTCTAGTTGCCTGCACAGTAGGATCCAGGTGCCAGTGTCATTACAGTGGTGGCAGCACCAACATGAAGTTAGAAAACAAACTTTGTGCATTACAATCACTTGACTAACCCTATATCCACCTTGAACAGAACCAGAATTCCAATACTGCAAAGCTTGCTGCCTGTTCTGTTGTCTTGTATTGAGGATTTGAGTGGCCAATCGAATTCTGTTACGAGCCAATCGTTGTCCAGGATAGCGCGACCTTCCTCGAAAGCTGCCAAAACTACGAATACTTCCAGTGTATGTCGAGTTTTGTACTTTACTGCCTGAACTTCCTGTACCTCCATTTCGTTTCATAAGTGGGTGCTGTCCATAAAACCTGCCAAATTTATGTGCCAAAAACTGGTTTCTGTAAGACACCTACAAGCAACAAAACAACACCAGTATAAGGTACAATCTATAATCATACAACACACTGTTTGTATTTTGATATAAAATAACTTATTAATATTGAAAAAAAATAATTTTATTCTTAGTACAGCCTGCCCCACTAAATGTTACTATGTAACATTTCTAATGTGGCAGACAGCTGTGACTGTACACATATCCTTTTAATGCTCAATCCATTCTAACATAACATGCCAGCAGTGATGCCTGTGTATGCTTTAGTAAACTTACAAATATCCATAAATCAAATGAGGGTTGAAGGTGGATGCAATACATTCCTCTAAAACACAAGACTATATATATGGTGTCATAACCCAACAGAACAACATAAAATAGTCCTTAAATTACATACTAATACAATGAAACTTGTGTCCTGCAATGAAGCTCCAAGATTTCCACGTTTCTGTTAGACAATAATCTTTAGTAACTGAGGAATTAGAAAGGAACCCATAAACATAACATGACAGATTTTACTGCAGTAACCGAAGATTACTGTACCACACAGCACCACAGTACTTCGTATGTTCTACTAAATCAATTACTGTGGGCCATGATAAAAAAGCTCTCACCTGATTAAACCTTCTACCTTGTCCTTGAAATCTGCCCCGCAATGAAACAGGGGTTGTGTTACTTTGGTAATTTTTGTTGCCCTTACCACCACGTCTACTTTGTAACTGTTGTGTTCCTCTAGATATGACACTTCCAGGACCTGTACCAGGCTTTCTCTTATTAAACTTTATAATCTCATCTGAAATACAGACAGTAAGATTTTGAAATAATAAATTACAATAAAAACATCAGGGTAATATACATGAATCTATTGAAACAACTCTTGTTAGTGCCAACTATGCAGACTTTCTGCAAATAAACTGAAGCCTGCTATGAAACTCAGATGATAATGATGTAGTGCAAAGGGTGCACACCATAGTTTATAAATCACAATATGCTGTACATTTCCTCTGTACTTATTACGTCTGGCTAGTAATTTTCATGCCCACAGTCCCTCTCTCCTCAAGGTGTGTAGTTCTTGATGGTTATTATTGGCACATGTGGAAGTTTATTACTTTCTTCTGTGTAAAACAAGACAGGCAAAATATTGTGAATGGTGAGTAGCTAAGGATGTGAAAGGGGACTGTCATTGCCTATTTCAGCATTATATACCTGGAAAGACTTCAGAAAATCTCAGTCAGGATAGCTTCTCTGTTCGAGTTCTAATGAAGGAGGTTTCTGTTGCTTGGAAACTAAACACAACTGAAAAATGGAGCCAAAACTGTTTGTTTTCATGAGGAGATTACAGAACAAAGGCCATACAACCTTGAAAATCTGCCCTGTGATCAAATCTTGGTGAACATTAGTTCTTTGGCTTGGAAACCAAGAATGACAAAAGAACAGTGCCAAGACCAAAGTTGTTACATTCAGCAATGGGATTACAACATCAAAGGCAACAACACAAAAAAAATTGATCTTAGTTTGACTCCCAGTAAAGGTAGTTCAGAAACTAGGCACAACAGAAGAGTTCCAACACCAGAGTTGTTTGTTTCAGTGGCAAGGATACAGGAACAAAGGCCACAACCTCTTCCCAGAGGTTGTGACCCTTGTTCCTGTCCCAGTGAAGATGGTTTCTTCAGCCTGGAAACCAACTAAGACAGAACTGTACCAACACCATGGATGTTTCAATGGAATGATTACAAGAACAAAGGAAAGAAACAAAAACCTGTCCTGGTCACAATGGTTTCTCCAACTTGGAAACTAAGCACAACTGAAGAATGTTACTGAGCATTTGTCAAATATCCCTATAGTAACACCATGGGCATTTTGCTAGTTCACAAAAATAAACATATTTTCATTGTTTTTGGGATATAACTTTGGTGATGGAGAGAAGAAAAAAGTATGACATGGTTCTTTTAATTTAAAACCAATGTAGTAGTAACAAAAATGACAAGTAAAAACATATATCATTATGAAGCCATCAGCAGTATTTTATCTGTTTCCTGACAAGAACCTAACTTATTATAAATCTACTGCTAATCTAAAGAAAGATAATGTTTAGTGAAAGGAACAAAAATTGTCCCCATTATGGTGACCTGAAAATATTAATATTTAAATGTAGTTTTTTCAACAAATCTTAAACTTTACCTACCAAACTAAATCTTGAATACAAATACACTTTATTCAAGAGCTCACAATACCTTCTACAGATTTGGGATTCTTTTTGATAAACATTAATTCGACATTAAATTACCCGTTTCCTGCTCAATACGTGAGACATTCTTACCATTTTTTGCAGAATATTAGCATATACATACCTAGAGACATCCCCAGCTTGTCTGTCTGAGATGTCATGTTCGTTTTTGTTACCGAAGGCTACAGAATCATTGCTTCACACACAACTTGCTTTTAATTTAATAATTGGACATGTGAATTCATCCACACCTGAAATTCGAGAAATCAGTTCACTTTAACCTTGCCCGGAAATACTTCTCTTCTGACAAACAGCAACAAACAAGGGCAACCGATGTTATTGCACGGTGAATTATGTTTACGGCTTCAGTCATAAGAGTGCAGCAGAGGTGCTAGTGTCAGATAATTCCTTAGGAAGGATTCAGCGACAAGCAAGAAGTGATAGGTGATATTATCGCCTACACATTTTATTCCAGCAACAATGCAGCCACTAAATTATATACAACATCGGTAACATTTTGTTCTAAAGAATCTTGTTAGATCTGTAAAGCCCAGTGTTATTAGTGCCACCTATGTTAACATTCAATAACCCTGTAGTTTGTATTCATTTTTCCTATGTAGTGCTTCAAAGCACAGATTACCTTTCCGGTGCCTAGTATGTTTCGTGCCCGTGCTCTCGCCCTCGGATATTTTTGTTTGTTTGTGAGTTAGGTCGCAGATTAATTCGGGAGCTGGGGCGTATCTCTGAGGGTACGGTGTAGTTCCCATATAATATCCATGGGAAAATACGAAGAAAATGCAACACCAAAATTTGCATATTAATTATAATTACTTTCTTATTAGTTCAACTGTTGGAATGTTTTAATAAAAAAGCTTTCTATCATATTTCGTGGGTTTAGTATGCATACCAAGTCTCATTAACATGAGTCTTTTCGGTTGATATGTTGGACGAAGATTTGTTTTAATTATAACTTTGGAGCAGTTGGAATGATAAGATGGTTTATAATTGTAATGATTTGACAAGGTTGAGAATATGAAGACGGGCGTATGCCAGAACATATTACCTGGCCTTTGGGTGCTTGGGGGTGTGTCTGGAGGTTGCAGTTATGGTGTTACATGTGCACATGTACCTATTTGGTTGCTATAGGGTTGTCATGATTAAAGCATTTACAATGAAATGTGCGTGCTCAACAGTAAACTATTAAAATAAAATAGGGAAATTATTTAGTTAATGATCAAACACCTTTTACAAATTATTCTCATTCATGGCAGACTGGCAAATAGATTTTCTCTGAATGAGGAAGAATGGAAGAAGCTTTTGAAGAAAGCCAGGACCCACAGAGGGCTGTAGAGCCAATGATGATGATGCTACTACTGGTTTCTTCCTTAAAATTGTGTATTTGCCGGTAGATGATGAAGCTACTACTGGTTTCTTCCTTAAAATTGTGTATTTGCCGGTAGTCACAACTGTTTATAATTTTTACTAGCCTCCAACTTCATTCTCCACACCTTGCTACTGAAAAAAATATTAAATCGCTCATAACTAATAGACACTTCTTTGGTGTTTGTAGTACTATCCTTTTTATGTACTCTTATGCACCTAAAAGAGTGGATACTGCATGACCATTCCATCGACCTTTTTATTCTGACCTGGCAGGCTTTGGTTGGTTTTAACCTTCATGAAGTGTGCCTGTGATTCAGATTGTAGTATTCTGGGTTGTGTTGTATAGTCTTTTGTTGCATACCACTGGTTTAGAGGAACAAGGTGCCTGCATCTTTAGGGTTGAAGTAAGTGTCAGGATGTTGAAGGGTTATATAGGGGTAGGCAGATGATTGGGATATGGAGCACATAAAGATTGGACTGTCAGAGCCATAAAAGAGGAAGGGAGATGAAGCTCAGTACAGATGGGCCTCAACAACCCAGATCAGTGTTATGAAAACCTGAAACCCTAGATATGTCTATAGTCTTGTTTAGATTATGTAAAGTACAATGTGATATTTTAATATTATGAATGAAGGGTTGGGAGGATGTCACAACATACTGTGGCTTAATATTTGGCTGGACAGACTGAATAAAATCACAAAAATTAAATGTGGAACACTCACATTACCAATTGTAAAGATTTGCAACAACTGTTTTCCTTGGCAGAATTTGATACCTTTTCTTCAGTCCCTTCAGGTGAATTCCAGTATATTAATTCCTCCCACATCACTTAAGACATTAGATTCTACATAAATTTAGCAGTTAATATAGCATTGTGAATGTACCATATACCCAGCTTCTATTCAACTTCATCCAGAAGTACTTGTTGCAGTTAGTTCTAATTATGATTCTGATTTATTGCTTTACAGGTAAAAAGAAACATTTAATCAAAACTTATTTATAGGGGATAAACTAATATTTAATAATGAATGGATTCACTATCAGGGAAGCTAGACGTGAAGATTGTAGAGAAATTCGGAGACTGATACAGGCAAGTTCATAGCTGTCATTTAATACACTCTTTTAAGGTACTGGCATGAAAGATATTCTTTTATATTAGAATCTGTTTTCTTCTAATATCAATATGGTTTTAAATTGAAACAATTCTTTGGCACTACAGATTAATTATCCTAATTTAGTTGTCACTAGTGAATGTGTAAATCTTCTGTCTTTAAATACACCATAATGAAACTGCTTATTTAATATGAATGGAATAGAATTTATTTACATTCCATAGATCGTTCATAGGCCTAAGCCAAGGATGTAGAACAGGTCATAGCACAAATACAATACTAGTTTCTAGCACAAATATAAATACATATTTATAACAGCTATTTACAGATTTTTGGAACTATAGTATTACAGCAAAATAATTATGATGAGAAACCATCGCCATTGTTACATACATGTATTTATGAATTCTTCAACTGACTAGAAATTTAGTTGTATGTATTTCCTCGATTATTTTATCATCATACCCCATATTTAAATTTACACAAGTTCTGTCATAGTACAAAATTTTATGAAATTTGTTTTGTCAAAATTTAACGTGAGTTTATTGGCTTTAGTCAATTTGTTCAATGTAGCAAAGACATCATTTATGCACTTTTGAAAACAGTCAATTTCTGGATATGAAATAATAACATTAGTATCATCAGCAAAGAGTATAGGTTTAGAATGAGTGTTGATGGTTGGGGGCAGATCATTGATATATATGAGAAATAGCAGAGGACCAAGTATTGAACCTTGAGGCACTCCATGCTTTACAACTCCCCAATTTGAGTAGGTGCTATCATTTGATGATTTTATTTCTACTTGTTGCTTTATGTCATGAAGGTATGATTTAAACCACTTGCCAGCTATATTTCGAATTCCATAAAAAATTAGTTTTGATAGTAATAATTCATGATTTATGCAATCAAATGTTTTAGCAATATCATAAGATATTCCACCAACATTCACTTTATTATTTAGTGCACTTAAGATTTCATCTGTAAAATTGAATAGGGCTTTATCAGTTGAGAGATTTTTTCTAAATCCAAATTGTTCACCTGCAAAGACGTTCGAGTTTAAATCACTTACTCTCTTATTCATAACATGACTATCTAATGAATTTATATTACTATGCAATGTTATGTTATTTACCACCTTAGCACTGCGTAGTGATTTCTTTATGAATGGAACAACTGCTAAGCAAGAAATTGCAATGGACATATATTTCGTCAGCACTAAATAAAATGTTTGTAATGGAGAACAATGTACAAAAGGATTTTATGTATAGGATAATCAAACTGATTCTTGGTTTTTTATTCCATCCCTTTCCACACACCAAGAATCAACAAAACACACCAGGGTGCTACACTACAGACTTCATACTCAATCTTCCTAATCTGTGATGGCACAATTAGGTTAATGACAACTATCTCTGGAGGACTGAGTCTTTTTCTGTGTCCAGGTTGATGTCTTTCTATTCCTCCATCACTCTTTCAAAATTAATTTTTCTGCTCACACAGCCTCTTCTATAATGAGAATATAGATGCCTGTAGCAGAGTAGAGTAGAGTTTATTTACATTCCATAGATCCTTCTTAGGACTCAACCAAAGGATGTAGAACATGTCATTTCATGCAATATACATACACTTCAGAACTTTCAACACAAGTACAAGAACATATTTCACATATCAATGTACATAAATTTCAGATTCTGCAATACAAGTATGAAAAATAATTTTACAAATTAATATACATAAACCTCAGAATTGTAAATATAAATACAAAACTTGCTTTACATATACGTAGATTATGGATATAAAGCTTAAACATTTTCAGCAGAGATGAAATCATCTACAGAATAGAAGGAGTGAGTAAAGAGGTAATCTTTCAATGCAGGCTTGAATACCTTTATATCATAATTTAGACTTTTAATTGTTGGTGGAAGATTATTAAACAACTTGATACCTGTATAGTACACTCCTTTCTGATATTTAGTAAAGTTAGCATTTGGCACATATAGATCATGTTTACGTCTTGTATTTAAATTATGTACATCTGTATTTCTTTTAAATTTATCCATGTTTTCCACCACAAATGATAGCAAGCAGAGTATAAATTCACTTGCAAGTGGAAGTATATTAAATTTACGAAATAATTTTCTACAAGATACCCTGCTTTTGACACCGGCCATTATTCTAATTATTTTCTTTTGCATGTAAAAAACTTTATTACTGTCTGTTGAATTTCCCCAAAAGATTAATCCATATGACAATACAGAGTGAAAGTATGCAAAGTAAACTAGCTTTAAAGTATCTATTG
>NW_019059928.1:698487-717939 GCF_000696155.1 Zootermopsis nevadensis
TTTTTTCAAATATGCTTAAAAAGATGTTTAGAAAAGAATTGAACTTCGAATCCATATCACCGCCACTGAGTAATAATTCCATCTTCACTACTGAGATGTTGTATAAATTCATTTAAAGTGACTTCATTTATCACTCTAGTTACCTTTTTATCATTGCGAAAGTTAGAAATAATGTTTATGTTTTTTATAACTAATAGTTGAGCATCATGATCAGATAGCCCATTTAGTACCGGTTTAATGGAAATATGTTCTAACCTGTAACTATCTACAAAAATATTATCAATGGCAGAGTTGGAGCTATTTAGAATTCTTGTGGGAAAGCTAACTGTAGGTGTAAGATTAAACATTGCTAAAAGAGAATTTAGACATTGCTTATGGCAGCTTTCAGAGAGATAGTCAATATTTATATCCCCAGAGATGACAAATTCTGTTTTCGGTTTGTAAAGGTAGTCCATAATGCTGTTTAACTTGTTAATAAATGTTTCAAAGTCACCTGTTGGTGCTCTGTATATTGCTAAAAAACATAATTTAGAAACATTTATATCAAGTTGTACAGCACAGCATTCTAGCATGAAGGTAATCATGCACTTGCTCCTAAAACTGATGTGTCTGAAATTTGGATGCCTGTTTTGACAGTGTAGGCACAGTTTTGGTAATTGAAAATAGTGATATGAAAATTAAGTTCATGAAGGACTATTTGGTCATACAGGGGTTTGGTACCCCATTACTAAATTTTGTCCTTACAAGACATATTTGAGTAAATTCTGTTTATGTACTTTGTATGTCAAATCCATTCAAGATAAAAGTTTAAGTGCAATATTCTTAAATTCTGCAGTTTCCACAGATGTCCTTCTATTGTTTGTTCAAGTCCTCACCCTTATTATTTTTTATCCATAAATAAATTTACTTCATTTATTTTTATTCTTGTGTTAATTTTCCCTCCATTTTTATGTGTTGTTTCCAGGAACTAGCAGATTTTGAAAAGATGCCAGATGAACCTAAAATAGATGCTAATGGTCAGTATAATTTAAGAATATTCAAAATATATGTTTACTGCAAAATGCATGGAAATTAAATTTGGAAATATTAATAAAGAAATTTTTATTAATTTCACAATGGAAACATTTTTGGTAATTAAGTTTTTCCTACCACTAGAATAGAATGAATACATTTAAGGACAAATTATTGTAAAATAAATGATTTGTGCATGATTGGAAAACATCAAAGTTCTTAAGATTGTTGTTTATAAGTACTATAAATAGTTTTTCATAACTCTAATATACACCACCATACCAGCAGTAGGTGTTGTATTGTATGTTAATTCATTATTATTTCTAACTTATATTTTATATGGGTAAGCAATTAAAACTACAATTCATTTTGGAATTTCATTTCTATATGTAATTCTCATACATTATTTTGTTTAATGATCTTCAATGTATACCTGCAGACATTTGAGTCCACCATGTTGCATTAATATTGTTTCAGGAACTGGCAAGTTATTCACAGTACCCAGAAGATCCAGCAATTGAAACAGACAGTAAGTATCGTGGTGTGGGCCTTTTTGGGGGGAATTGATAGTATGAGTAACTGTTTGGGTTCAAGTTTGTCATAGAGAAGAGTGGGAAGACAAGATGTTTCATATGGGTCTTAAATAATCCCAAGTAATATTATCATCTTCGTAATATCTAGGCTCCTTGATCACAAGCTTTAAAGACATCCTCATAGAAATAAAAGCAAGAATTGCTGCAGGTAACAAATGCTACTACGCTCTAGGCCAAGTTCTCAGGAAAAGGTATATCTACCAAAACCTTAAAGTGTGGTTGTACACTGCTATAATACGACCTATAGTATTGTGCGGATCTGAATGCTGGACTTTAACATCTCTAGCTGAAAGAATGTTTATGTCCTGGGAAAGGAAAATTTTAAGGCAGATTTTTGGTGCAATATGTGACAATGGCCTATGGAGAATTAGAATGAATATCGAGCTGGAGAAGCTGTTCAAAAGCTCAGATATTGTAGCCATAATAAAGGCAAGAAGGATAGAATTGCTTGGACATATACTCTGAATGAGTGATGATAGAGGATGTAAGATGATCATCAATAGTAAACCTCTTGGCAAATTAAAGAAAGGAAGACCGATCGAAGACTTGGAGTCTGATCTTAAACGGATGGGCGTAAGAGGCTGGAGAATAAAAGCACAGAATAGGGAAGACTGGGCATCGATCGCAAGAGAAGCCAAGGCAACACTGAAAGGGCCATAGTACTAAAGAAGAAGAAGAAGAACTATAATAATCATCACCAGCTATAAGCTTGTAGTCATTGAAGTGTGTTTTTAATGTTTTTGCTTATATGGATTGGACTGTTGGGCATGTTTGAACTCAGAAATGATTTTCACAGTATTGATGTTCACAAGTTTTTGTGCAGTTTCTAAGCATAGTTGCCAAATTTTGTTACCTGTTTGGATTACCAGGTCTATTAATCTTTCAACAAGCTTATTGAATTAGGTCTTTAAATACACGATATGTGTTCAGACATAGTGTTTCATATTTTATTATAGGTATCTTCAATGGTCCATACAATTGATAGTTGTAGACCAAATTTGTTATATCTTATATTCAGAAATTATTTAGACCCATGTTCATACTCTGTCAGAATTTTCTGTGGCTGGTGTGGTGTATAAATTAAGTCTGCAGAATTTCGTAACATATATGGAATTGTGGTTTGTCACTCATTGTGTCAAAATTCTTTGGTTCTCTTGGTTTTTAAAGTGATTAGTTTCAGGTGTTGAACCTGTAATGCACAATTAAATCAGTGGGTTTGTTCACATGACCTACATTTGTTGCAGTTCTGGAAGAGGACGGTTTTAATCCTGAGCATCCATATTTCTACTGTTTTGTTGCTGAACGATCCCTTGAAGACAGTGGTGATGCTGTTGTTCCAAATAATAGTGGGGAGTTTTCTGACATAGGTAACAAATATGTATATATATGTATGGATCTGTATGTGAACTAAAATAAAGAATTCTCATTTAGTTTACGTGGCATTCAGACATAACAGTATAAAAGTTACATACATGCAAATTTTGAGCACACTGTGATTTATTACCAAAAATTCAACAAATTTGCTTTTCTTTATAAGACAGGCTGGTGAACACATTGTTTTCCTTTTGCATTTCTCTCCAGATTTTTTTTAGGAGCAGTGGAATGTAAAACAATCTACAAATAGCTTTGGGATTCAAACCCATTTTAAGGACTTTTTTATTTTTCTGGCAGTAAGTTATGGGCTCACACATACATTGAATTTGATATATAATTCAATCTGCAGTGCCTATAAAGTAATGACACACTGAGAGGCATTTCATAATTGTTATATACATTTATAAAGAAGCATGCAAATGAATATCGGAAATATTACTTCAAAAACTTAATTTATTTATCATGCTTGAAAGCTGAATTTAACCATAGCCCATTTTATTTCCTTATAGGAGCATGTGGAAGTTCAAATACAGGAACAAGTGATGATTCTAATGCAAATATATTGTTAGGATATGCACTGTACTATTATACTTACTCAACTTGGAAGGGAAAGGCACTCTACTTGGAAGATCTTTATATAACCCCTGGTTGTCGAGGGCAAGGTCTGGGATCAGCCATATTTAATAGAGTAGCCAAGGTAGGAATCTGTTAATAAGTTTTTGTTGTTTTCTAATACCTGGTGTGTTGTATAAACTTTTAAAATTTCTTGTAACTATAGTGTGTCCCGTGCCTTAGCCGCGCGGTCTGAGGCATCATGCTTCGGACTGGTGATATGGAATGGTTCGAGTCTCGGGGAAAGAAATTTCTCATGAGATTTTCGGCCGGTGTGTGGGACAAGTGCCAACCCAGCATCGTGAGGAAATTGGGGAGCTACAATGGGTAGCGTAATCCGGTCATGAAAACTAGCAATGGCTGGGGGTTCATTGTGCTGACCACACATCACCCTATATCTGGTTGGATGATCATTCACCTCTGCTCAAGCATGTGAACGTGAGGCCAGCAGCCAGCTAGTCAGCTTTGGCTCTCAAGGGCTATTACGCCACGGATAACTATAGTGTTATGATTTTATTGCAAGACAAACTTCAATATTTCTTACTTCTTTTATAAGCAAAAACAGATTTATAGTAATGTTTCTTAAACTTATGTGAAACCTTTCTCTGCCCAAGAAAGTACTGACAGAATCATAAATAAATATTGCAGGTAGCAAACAAACTAAAAACATTTTTTGATGAAATTATGATGCCTAATGTCATTCAGATCAAAGAATCTGTATTGTATGGCTAGTGGAAAGTATCAGTTAACATTATAGAATTGATGATCCATTTATGTATGATTTCTACTAGTACTGATTCCCATCACATTAGACATAACCTTAAACCATAGTCATTATGTTTGTAATTGTTAATAACTTCATCAGATGGATCATTATGTAGACATATATTAGACTTTTTTTGGCAGATAGATCACACTTTTATGTACAACCTTACATTTTATGTGCTTGTTAAAAATTACAAATGTTGTGGTACAATACTTTGAGGTTATGTCATGCAGTTGCAAATCTGTACTAGCAGTAATTATATACAGAGTAGGTCACTAAGGTGTATAATTCTTAATTTAAAATATCCATGTGTCTGTATAGCTATAAACAAAAGAAAATGTTTCATTAGGGTTAATTTTAAATTCTTGTATTGTTAGTTGGCTGCCTGCTTAAGCTGACATTCTAGTGGAACCAAAAGTCATTAGTGTAGTCTGATTTAAATGCATGTTTTTTTATTCTATTTTATGTGACACTTTGATTGATTTACTTATTTCAGAGAGCTTTTGAGTCTCGTTGCTCTCGATTAGATTTTGCTGTCCTTAATTGGAATCCAGCTCGAGATTTCTATAAAGCAAAGGGTGCAATTGACATCACAGAAGAGGAAGGCTGGCATCATTACAGACTAGATCGTGAAGCACTGGCAAAGTTGGCATTGGAAGTAAACAAGGTTAATGTCAATAATGAGTAGAATTTGTAATAAGTTACCAGTTCTTTTGCTTAAACAATATTATTTCTCTTAAATACAGCAGAACCAGGGTTGGTTTCAGTATTTATAGTGTGTTATCATCTTTCTTACACAGCCAGAGATATCAGTTATCAGAACATTTTTTTATGGTATGCAACAATATGCCATGCTAACAACTTCCTAAAAAAAAACATATGCCAATAAGAATTAATCAGTAATAAAGATTCAAATAATTACAAACTTTTTGTGTTTATTCAAATTCCTTATTTCCAGTAATTCTATATAAAAACAACAGACATCCCCACCCCACCCCACTTTCACTTCCCCTTCCCCTTCTGGCACCTTAATTTCTAGAAATAAACTTATTTAACCAAAATGAAAACATTGACAGTGGAACCACGGTTCCGGAGAATCTGACGTAAATACGCAAACGCAGCAGTAGCGTGAAGTGCGATGTGCCTTTATTTGTATAAATAAAGGTTTGTATGACCTAAACCATTTGTGGTATGTAAAATCTGAAAACAGATATGGAAAGCTCAAGAGGTAATACGCAATATGTCCAGATCCATCTCTTACGGTTTTCGAGAGGCGGGCGCTTAACGCGACAGATGCATTGAAAATTGTATACATTGGTTCATTAAAATTACAATAAATGTATAAACAATTATAATTACAATAAAATACATTACAGATTCTTAAAGGTCCTTATTTACTGATCATTTTACATATAGTTTACATTACCCTTACTCTTACCATTCCTGAGGAATGAACGTTTAAAGGTGACTCGGCGCTGGATCTTACACATCTTCGTAACGCTGTTTTTGCCGAATGACCCTTCCTTATAGACGTATTTACGTCAAAAGAAGGCATGCCTATTTCTCTTACATGAGTTCACAAATGCAGATGAAATCATTAAATGTGATGAACAATAATAATAAATAGGAATCCCTTACCTCAAACTTTGTTCAATTGTAAGAGACCACGATGTCCACCAGCGACGATCTATTTAATCAAAACTAAAATGGACAGAGTGAAGGGCGGTATCACAGAGTTCTTAATAATTCATATATAAGATAAGTACTTGTGATATTCTAAAACGTTTTTAACAGCACAATATTATCTACTCTACGACGCACTTCTTCTACAAGCGATTCACAGCGCAGCTCTTTCCACAATAAAGAAGGCGGATTGTTGACGGCAGTAATGAAACACAACAATGCCGAGTAAACAGATGACATAACAATTAGTTTCTTAGGTAAAGGAGTGGATTTCAATACGGTTTATTCAGGCAATTATACAGCATGCATAATAAATGAGAAAAGAGCCGTATGGCATGCTCAGCCAATATTGTTGCAGGCGTGTGTTAGAAATTCGAATCCTTTTTCTTGCATTGTTATGCACGCAGGAGTTCATATAAATGTTGACCATTGTCGGTGCATATTTACACATTGTTGGTATGGATCTTACACAATTTCCTAACGCAGTTTTGCCGAATGACCCTTCCGTATAGACGTACAAATCAGTTTGCACACATTGGCTTGAAAAGCTGATATTCATTCAGCTTGTCAAAGGCTGCAGAACTGTATGTTCTTGCTGGCGTATTCTAGGATTAATTTAGCTATTTTATCTTTTACAGTTAATGTTTACAGAAATTAATAGATCAAATCGTAAAATACTATTAAGACTTGAACATGAAATGTAACTGAGTAAATCTAAAATACTAGTATTTAAGAAAGGAGGTGGACTATGTATGGCCATATATATATATCAAATGTCACTATTGAGTGGTTAGAAGTTCTCTGGAGCTTTTGTAACAGAAATCTGTCCATCTCTGATTGCAATGTAAAAACTCACAGATTTCCATATGTGCACTTCCTAACATGTTCATATTTGGGTGGTCGTGGATCCGAACATTGTTTAAGAGGCTGGCTATCAAGAATTATAAATTTACATTGTTCCTCTCAGTTCCAGCAGGCAGATTCTGGGACAGTACTTTAAGATTGGCTATGATCACTTCCTTTCACATCCCTTTCCTTTCATCTTTTATAATAATCCTACTATTCGAGCCTATGGAATTGGAAAAGTATCATTAAATTAATCTGGTTGACACATCATTAAATGAGAAAAGGATAGAAAAATTAATAGCCTGATGCATACGTTTTTCTTTCAACTCACTTTGGTGATAAATCAGAAATATTTCAAATGGTAACCTATACTCAAATCATAACACATTTAAAAACAAATTATTTAGAAGGTCACTAATGTGCAGGAGATACTGTTCAGTTTGAATGTTATTCTCTTGTTGTCACTCCTCTCAGTCACTGAGGACAAGGACAAGGTGCATAAAATAGAAGCACAATGGTGAAATGGCAGTTCTCCATCTAAATACTTAATCTCTAAAAAAATGAATGAATTTCGATAATATTTTACACTGAATGTTTGCACTTAAAACTATCAGTTGAATTTAATTTTAAATCATGTAAAACTACTCTGAAAAAAACCCGAAATCGAATATTACCAATTCTCTTGAAAAGAAAAAAAACCCCGTCATACGACAACTGGTATGTGACATAACATACAGATCTCATTAATATTTGCAACATTTAGTTGAAATGTTGCGAATAGCTGGTGGATGGAATTTACTGTAAATCATGAGACTAAAGAAATTACAAATCTGATAAACGTTGTCCGAAAGTGAAAATCATTTTCATGTGTGTTATGAATATCCACACATGGATGCAAGTCAACAACAAACATTAAAACAAAGTCTCATGAAACAATGTCCTCTTCTTTTGTACATACTCATGACAAATTATTTTTACAAACCTGTTGCTCATATATGGATACAAAGTAAATAATAACCTTCTTCTTCTTCTTTTTCTTCTATGGTTCTCCGGTCAACCAGTTCAATATAAAACATCAATTTAGTAATGACTGCATGCATATCCATAAAAATTTGATAAAAACAATAAATTTGCTAGATCAATACAACAGACACAAAACATTTCTTTAATTCAGCATGTTCTATACAAAGTTGCTTACCAGGACAGTGGTTCATATATTATATAATGTGTATAAAATATCTACATAATATTAAGGAATACATTGTGTTTTTCAATAAAGTCTTCATCCATATAAAGTTTTATTTTACCAGTAAGAAGATATTTTCTCAGGTATTATATATGGTTTGGTAACCACATCATTTCTTTTTATAATCACATTTTATATTTGGGTATGAATGTTTAACCTTTATCCGTAATGACAGACATATTTACACTGTGTACATGAATGTATTTCACATTACATAATTTTAATAAAAATAAATGTACTTAAAGGACACAACTAAAATATAATGACATCTTTATGCTTGAGAGTGCAAGTACCATCTGTTCACTTTCTAATTTTTCACCCTATGATACTGAGTGTTTTTCTGACCTTCTGCTGTAATCTTGAAACTTCTACAAAATCCAAACATAAAATATAAGAGCATACTTACAAAGGCCAGTTAAATATTAAGCAATAAGCTGTACTCTAATAATAGCCATACATATTTTACGTGATTAAAAAAGAATAAAACAGGCTGCTAAAAAGTATTGTATTAAATAAAATGTTTAACTTCAAAACTAGCACACATTTTCAAGGTCAAACTATTTTCATCAATCTGTTCTATGAACAAACACTTTCTGTGCACAGTGAGAGATCAGTTATCTATCACACACAGTGTGGTATATAAGGTAACAAGCTATTCTTGAAAACATGGTTATTTTGTTATTGTAAAGGTCACTTGTGCAAGCAGTATTAAAGCCCTACTGGTCAGTGTTTGAAGGAAATAAAGAGCAAATGAAAATAAACAATTTACACCAGTGGTCCCCAACGCGGTGTCCGCGGGTGCCATGGCGTCCGCCAAGGCTTTTCTTGGGTGCCCGCATTATTATGGAAAGAGGTTATACTAAATAATGAAGGCCGTTCAACCATGAACATTATAAAATCAAAGCTCAGATCTCGACTTACTGATGCCCATCTTCACGATTGTTTGCGAGCAGCAACATCATCCTACACTCCCAAATTTGAAAAACTGGCCGATGAAATGCAATGCCAAACATCACACTAACTTCCCACTTGAGTAATAATATTTGTACTTATAAAACTACGTATTTTTGATTGCGTGGTTTCTTGTATCATTAAACGTCGTGTTGTTTTGTGTATTATTTGGTGTCCATATTTGATTTGTCCAGATAAAAGAAAATTTGGCTTTGTTAACTGGTTGGTGCCTGCCATGATCTCATAAACTCTCAAATGTGCCCGTAGGCACAAAAAGGTTGGGGACCACTGATTTACACTCTATTCTTGCCAACATACATAATACAATAGATATTTCAAAATGGTGTAAACCTTCAAATATTCCTTTAATGGGTTCTAATGAAGATGTGTTATGTTCAATACTGTATTGCTGTTCTTCTGGAGCACAATCAGCTCCTGAAATGTAGTGGACTCATTTTAGAATTTTAAACGATAGGCAACGTCCAGATGAATAACAATAATGGACTTCATATGTTCATTGGTTGCTTCTGTTCAAGGCTGCAAAACATGACTGATTATATCTTTAGAGTGTAGGGGTTCTTACACTTTATGGGTGTCACCTACACATATTTAAGTTATTCTTAACTTACCAATTAAGCAATAAGAATTTTGGTATGGAAAAAATATTAAAATATTCAATATGAATGCTTCTGTCTTATTTAACTTAATAATATAAGGCAAGATAAAAAGTCCTTTCACACACACACTCTTACATAAAATAATTGACTAACTCCATGGAACAGATACTTCCTTAAGATGATGACAGTTACTTGATCAAGAAATTCCCCAGTTTTTATGGCTCCCGAGTTTGGGTTATGTAGCACATTTGGAAGATGAGAAATGTTTATGAAGTTTTGGTTGAAAATATGAAGGGAAGAGACTACTTGGAAGAACCAGGCATAGACAGGATATCAAACTGGACCTCAGAGAAATCATGTGGAAGGATGTGAGGATTATTTAGGTCAGAACAGGGATTGGTGGCAGGTTCCTTAAAAACCACTAATGTCTTCACTGGCCAAACCATTATCATCTCAAGAAGGGCTCTCCATGATAACATTAGTTTTAGGATCAAAGAAATGACATACATCAAAACTTCATTTTAATTATTATTTTTGTTTCAGTTTTATCAAAAATAAACAAAATTCACCCAGACTTCAAATGTTAAATTCCTGATTAAAAGTAAAGAGAGGACCTCTGGGCTGAATGAAACATATCTTGAAGATGTGTGGGGGAATAAAGATAAAGCTCCATGCTTTATTAACCTTGGCACTAGATGGTGGTCAGCTTCATGCCCTGTCTGCTTTACCCCTGGGGAAGAAGTCCTCAATACCTAATGGATGGGAGACCTAGTAGGCTCTAGAACCAGTCTGGATTTGGTGGCACAAGACAAATCAGTGGCTCCACCAGGAACTGAATCCTGATCATATATCCCATAGCCAGTTCCTTTAAGTTCCTGAATAGGTAAATTAATTTAATAATATGGTTTTACAAGTATAACAAATAAATTGTATGTTAAATTTAATAGACTGAAAAATTTCTGTCCTGTATGGCTTCCATGTATGGACATCTCTGTAAGTTGGACACATTTTCGTGGAACCCCAAGTGTCCAACTTAGAGAGATTTTACTGTATAAAAATAATGACTCCTAAATTACATATAAAGTATATATTATGATTTGTATGACACTATACAAAATGTAATTTTTCATGGTAATTACATGCAATTAAGTCTTCCCAGGTGATGAATTGCATGTTGATATGAAGTAAGCTTTTCACCGTTTGGGAGAATCTCTATAATGTATCATTTTTATTCCATGTTAATGGTCAATTTTTCCAACATGGATTTTACAGTTGAATCTGCTTTTTTTTACATGCTCTTGAAAAATGTGAGAATGCAAACAAAAACATTAGTTGGGCATGTGAGAATGTTTCACAAGAAGTTAATTCCACCAATTTTCGTTTCCCCATCACAAAAAGAAAAATTCCATTTCTGTTAACACAGTCAGAACTCAAATGCAAGCACAGAACTGATGGAGTTAAAGCTGTGTCTTCTGCAATACTGTAGTCCAATTAAGGGTTCAGCAAAAGAATAGTTAAACACTTGCAATGCATTCCAATGATGGCTTCAATGTCCATAAGATAATCCTCCAGAGAGGAGGCATTCATCAGTCAGAAATTCAAAATAACAAAATATGTAACTGAAAAAGTTTCCCTGAAAAGCATCGAAGTTAAGTGCACGAACCTGTCCAACTTACAACAAAAGGGGTGTTCAAGTTCCAGGATAAAGGGGTGTCCAAGATATAGGGTATTCTGGACATGTAAAATTATAGCATATTCGCCGGTTCCAATTAGAAGCATCCAATATAAAGGGGTGTCCAGGATATAGGGATGTCCAAATTGAGGGGTTTTACTGTAGTTCCTTTTTAATGTCTCAGAAGACAAATATTATATGTTGCAATTACATAAGAAAGAAATTAAAACTATTAATATTTTTGAAGATTTAGAAACTATTAATAATTTAAACCCAGGAAAGGCTAATTCTGGAGACTGATGAAACCTGATTTATTCAGATTAGAGTTTGGCTGCATATCCATATGTCTCACACACATTGAATTTTAAGTCTTTCATATTTACAATAGTAAAGGTGTCATTTCAAGATTAATGTTACAAAATTCTCTCATATAGTTTGATTTTCGAGTAATGCTGTTATATTGTTCTAAATCTGAAACAGACATTTTATCCAACTACACAAAACCATTAAGTAAATTCAATTAATTTACACTTCTTTGATGCTTGCAACAAAGTACAGCCTCAAATCAAATTGTCAAAGATACTCATCTTAAGAAATAATATATACCCTAATTTAGTATATGAACTGGACCAAGAATTGAAGAGATAACAAATCTAGATAAAGTATAAAATATTTATATTTTAATTACAATTATAAAGTGTTTCTCACTGTTACCTTATATCAGTTAAAAATAAATGGCATCTTTGTTTGAGTTTGTAACAGTCTTCATTACTATATAATGATTATGTTGTACACTAACCACATACAACACATAAAATGTATGAAGAAGCCTCAATGAAAAGTCAACTGAAACTTCCTTTTGTTTATATCTGAACATTTCACTTCTTAATGGCTACAGATGTCTCTTCATTTGGGTGGCATATCACCAGATCAAACTGAAATGGTGCACTTATTGGGGAACAAATCAACATCATGGATTCTCTGAACTGAAAGGGTCTGTATTATGTGGAAAATTTAAGTACAGACAAACCTAAGGACCCAACTTCCTGCATTATAATGCTGGAATTTAGACTGTTTCAATTAACTTCAAATGAAAAACAATAAAACATGCAAAAATTAAGAAGTCAAACAACAGTATTATGAAATAAATCACAATTAAAAATAAACATCAGCTAAGTATACATGTATGAAATTTATGTATCTGATAATCCCATTAGCAACAAACTACTGTGTATCAGTTTTGAGGAACAGGTTTAACTTATATACTAAGGCCAGTCATAGTTAGGTTCACCGAGGTTTCCTTCTGCTTCTTCAGACAACTACCAGGACAGTACCGGAAGTAGGCCATAATACAAGTAGCTTTCTCCCTAAATATCACTTACGTACAATCCATCACCATCAATCACTAGTAATCATAATTATTGTCTTGATTTGCCTACCAACAAGAATAAAGTGTGCACAAAAATTAACAAGATCTTATTAAAGCATAAAAGACTTCCACTTTGAGAAAGAGACAATTTTATGAGGATGTATGCTGCTATAAATACATGAAAAGTGCATGCTGTATGTTCATTACAGACATCACATTGGACCTGCTGCCAATCATCAAGAATCTACTCTACTGTTATTTGCGAATAAGTGTTCTCAGTTATTGTCTGATGGAAACATATTAACACGAGGTGTCAGAGATGAATGAGGGTTTGGAACATTTGGAATGTGATGTGGGGGTTGACTGACAGGTGGGGGGAGTGAAGAGTGACCTCCAGTTAAACATGAAGGCAGAAGGTTCCTACCTACACTCTGTCCTGGGCCAAGCCCACCACCCAAAGTAGTCATATCTGATAAGATACGATGCTGATTTTCCAAAACTGCTGAAATGGGAACCATCTTCGCAACATTACTCTCCATTCCAGAACTTTCAATCATGTCACTGTCCATAACCTTCCCTCCAAAGATCATATGATGCCAGCTCTGCTGATGTTGATTGGTCTCTGCCCTTAAAGTAGTCAGTGTATGATGGTGAGGAGAAGTTGTGTTGCTAAGTGTTTTGCTGTCATTTTCGGAACCATGGAGGTGAGACTGGAGGAGAAGGTGTCCATCATTGACACCTCTTCGTCGGGAGATATCGGTTGGTAAGGGTGGGTTAGGTTGATGGAGAGACAGCTGACCAGTACCCAGTGAAACATTTGATGAAGACGGTGCTTGCTGATTCAGTTCATTGCTGATGAGATGACCAACCCATTTACGGCTATCATCAGAGTCACTTATTTTGTTATGGCTTAATGCAAGGTGGTCTTCAAGTTTTGGTTTACGATCAAAACCTGCACCACAAAGTTGGCATCTAAAAATACAAAAACAACAAAAGTAACAGAAATATTAGTACTAACACTGTTTTTCCTTCTCATGATGACAATAATGAGATGGTGACATAAGGTTGCTTGAGTTTGTAGTTGATTTGCCTACACTGGTTATACATAACTGTCAGCACTGCAAATAACAAACCAAATTTAAAACAATCTATTTCCACCCATCTTAATTTTTATTTTAAAAATGAAATAGCATAGTAAAATTATGATGACAATACTTACAAATATAAAAAATGTGTTTAAAGTTGTGATTACTCATGACACTGTACAGATATTACTAATGAAGAAGGGACTTAGATATTTTTTATACATTCTGTGTTTATACCACACAACTATATATTATACTCATGCATTATACATATGTAAGATACATGTTATATCATGATAAATATGCATCAGGTCCAACCCAAAGATCTCAGATTGACTTTTTTATGTTTGTAACAAAGAAAAATTGATACATGAAAACATTTATCATGGGCTCTTGTGAATACAGTAATGAACCTTTGGGTTCTATAAAAGATGGGTAACTGCTTGACTAGTTAAGTGACTATTAGCTTCTCAAGAAATTCCCTGCCTCTTATGGAACCTAAAAGTTCATTACTATGTTCACGAGAGCCAACCACCAGTCCATATCCTGTCCTAAATAAAAGTAATGCACACCCTCCAACCCCATCTACATCTAGGACCCAAGGCCCTTTATAAAATCTGTGAAATAAATACTGCAACATTTCATCGTATAAAGTGTGAAGGTAAGAAATTTAAGAAGGAGAACTCTTTCATCTAGAAAATAAAATCAAAATCAAAAAATCACTTATAAATACAGATGCAGATGATAACATAATTTCCAAGAAGACAATGTACCTGTGTATTTTCTTGAAACTACCTTCCCTGGCATTGGCTCCCAAAGGATCATGAATACGATTGTGCGCAACCAAGTTATAACGTTCAGCAAATCTTTTACCACATGTCTGGCACTGATATGGGCGCTCCCCTGTATGAACACGGGAATGGCGCTTAAGATGTGAGCCTGACAAAAGTGCCAACCCACAGACCTTACACTTGTAGCTCTTCTGACCAGTGTGTGCCAGTGTATGCATGTTGAAACTTGTGTGATGAACAAAACGCTTGCCACAAAGTTCACACTAGAAAGAAGTCAGATTTATATCACATTAGATTTTAAAACAGTCATCTTTCAGACACGAAAATTATTTAATTTTTTTACTGCAGACAGGTTGTTTGTCCCAAGAATTTCAAACTCTATTTGCAGAAACAAAGATGTTAGTCTTCTATCAGACAGAAATCAAACATTGGAAATTACCTGCATGATAATAATAAGTGATGGAAATAGAGTGAAATATGAATGAACAGGCAATGCATTTAAAAGCATAAAACATTAAAGAAATAAAACAAATGAGTTCTCAAATATAACTGCTTATCTGGCAATATGGAACTATTACCAAACATACCTCTGAATATAGGTATTTAAAATTACACTGTATAAATCAGTCATGCCTAAATTACAAGGCTACAGTGGTTATTTTTATAGCTTGCATTCTGCATAATGGAAATGACACCACTTAATAAATGCAATAAAAATAAAATAATGTGGCACTCCTTACTCTAAGACTGCAGCTAAAGATCTATTAAAATCATACTGACTTGACTACATTAATAACTGATAGCTATATAATGACTGAAATATAATACCACTGCTGGTAAATTTGCAAAAATATGTAATCTAATGCCTTGATTACCACAGGAATGTCAGACTTGGATGAATCCTGCGTCTACTTGCATTACTATCCGCTCACCTCATTCAAGAGAACTAACAAAACCTACCTCTGGTTATATTACTGAAAAATAAATTAAATTATCAACATTTGTTTAGCACAATTTAGTGAATAATACCTGAAATGGTGCTTCCCCAGTATGAATGGGCAAATGCCTCTGAAGGGCTCCTTTCTGAGTAAATGCTTTATTGCAGAATGGGCAGCTGAACGGATTGATGCCATTGTGCATGCCCACATGGATATCAAGAGCAGCTTTATGCTTATATGCTTGTCCACAGATCTCACAGATAAATGGCCTCTCATCACTATGTGTTGCTACATGGGATTTGAATTCACTCATTGTTCTCCACATTTTACCACAAATAGTACACTCATGTTTTGGTGGTTTTGGAAAAGGATCTCTCTTCTTTGGTTTCTTCTCCTTAGCACCTCCTCGGCTATTTCTTTTCCTTTCACCACTTTCAGTCTTTCTTTTGACTGGTTTAGAGCGAGAGGATTTGGGTTCTACTTTTACAAATGGGACATGGTCATTACTTTCTTCTTTCATGACATCATTTTCAGAGCTTTGCTCTTCCTTTGTAACATTTCCATTTGAATCTTCCTTCTCAACTTTTGTGGAAAGAAGAGCATCTTCACTGTCTGTATCTCTCTCTTTATCCTCTTTTTCTTCATTCCTCATATCAAATACATCCTCATCCATCTTCCACTCAAAATCATCATCACTTGAACTACTGCTGTCTGACTGACTACCATCAGGGTCACCTTCTGCTTTATCACTATTTCCTTTTACATGACTGGCCACCTCTTTTAATGTAGCTGGGGTAAGTGATACTGCAACAGTTTCTAAAGGAATGTGACACACTTCTATGATATTTTCAACAGATACATCTTTTCCATGTTGTTTTAATGCATGAATTCCTGCTCCAGATTTTGATCCAAATCTTTTGCCACAGTCCCTGCACTGATATGGTTTTGCGCCACCATGTGATAAAAGATGCTGTTTCACTTCACACGGACGGCGGAAGAGACGACCACAGAGCCTACAAGGATGAACATAACGTCGTCTTCTTCGTGCATCCTTCGTTTTTATCTCATATTGTTTTCCTGATGTAGAGGTACTAGTTTTGTTACTTTCTGCTACATTTACTTGTGGTTTTGCATTTTGGGATTTCTTTCGAGGATTGCCTTTTCTTTTACTACGGTCCTTATTATTATTACTGCTGGATTTATCAACATCTTGATTGTCAGATGCAGTGATGTCATTGTATTTTGATTCATCTTCACTATTCTACAACACAGAATGTGTGATTACAATGTTTCCAATGAAAAGTAAAAATTAACTTAATATTATATTCAATTATTGACATAGTACAACTTACCAGTGATTGGGAAGCATTTTTTCCTTCTGGTTCATTTCCTATGAATTCACACTTTTCAACCTTCAAGGCATTTATGCAATCTATAGATTCATTGTTATGCTGATCATCAGTCTGGCATCCTATACCTTGAACATCCTCCAAATCATACCCATTTTCATGACAACTTCTAGCAAAACAAGTTAAGATATCTTTCTTTAACTTTATGCACTTTTCCTCTGAATAATCTAATTCTTCAAACAATGCAAAACATTTTGTACAAATAAAGGTGCTAGGTATTGAGGACTGTTCTACATTTCTACGTATCACTTTCTGAATAGAATTTGCAAGTAAAGTGCCACTGTGAGGAATAACAGTATAAAATATACTATAGCTTGCATTGACTGACACTTCAACATTACATATTAAACAGTTCAACTGCTTTACATTTTCACCATCACTCATCTTAAAAGCACTTTCAAAAGCGATTTAGAGTAAATCAAAACACTAAAATAATTTCCATTTGTGTGACAGGTAAGGTTAGATTGTACAGGGGTGACCTTGCAGTGACAACAATGGCCCAGGTCTTCTTCGCTATTTACAGACTCAAATATTTAACGTGTCGAGACACTCAAAACTGTAAAGTTATGTTATTAAATATGGCATCACCTGAAGTAGTTTATGCAGCCTTAACAAGTTTCAAAAGATTACAAAATTAGATTGAAAACAAACGTAACAACTTGTCTTTTTTTGTCGACCCCTTTACACCGGATACTATATTGACATGATATCTATTGCAGCCAACATAACTAGACAACTTACATTTCTTACAAAATAAGTTCACACTTTTAAATGTAAGACACATAACTAAGAATATAATATAGTAATAAGTATTACATTATCACTACTACTGCACGGCAAAAACTAAATTAACGGTTATGAAACAGATGCATATTCATTTTGTAGGTTGGTGTAAATGCAAATATTTTGTGGTAATCTTTCTTTTGTTATTGAACTAGTGGAAGAAAATAAATGTCCTTCACGAAAATAAATCTAACGTTAATTACTCTAGAAATGTTAAATTATGTGGTTTTCCTTATTAGATACCTAAACATATTGTTCATACACAATCCAAATTAAATTTACGGAATATACCTTATCATCTGAAGTAATTTAAACTTCCTGAAGAGAAAGAAAGAGAAATTTTGATACATCACACAGTGCATACATTTTACTATACTATTCATGTCAAATCTATACCTAAAATGAGGCCTTTTAATTTGGCGTGAGGACATACTGAAGAAAATAGATAGCATATTCTTGAAAATTAATTAACACATATGTGAGGAAGTTTAATGTCACTACTACAGAGTTGAATGTATTGGGTAAATACATGAAATATGTTCTTTAAAAAGTTATTACATTGTTGTTACATGCTTTCACCGTAAGGTAGCAAAACAAATCAGTAACTGATACAGATAATAGCTTGTGTCATATGTAATTTGTCTTTCATTGTGTGTTGAATGAATTTATTGGGTGAAGTTGACTACGAGAGGAATGTATACCGCAGGTCCCGTTTACTCACAGTGCGATAATTGATTATAATAGCCACAGGTGTGTTTTGAATGCAATTTAATTATGCATTTGCTGAAATTGGACGAGTGTCTTGTAAGGTTTTGTTCTTTGAACATTTCAGCTGGACTGTGATTATTCGTACATATGTGCTGTGAAATATTTGCACATTATTTGTTGTCATTTTCTGTTAATGGTATATTTCGCAAAGTGGGTACTGCATATGTAGAGCACACTGATCTTCGAATGGATCTCTATGTAGAATGTTGATTTTGTAACAGAAGAACCATTTGGTGCAAATTGCCTCTTGGGCGTCATTGCTGTGTGGTCAATACATACGTTACATCTTTTAAGACATTTTTATAAATAAGGATTACGGGCAGAGTCCAATAAAGTCTACTTTCGTTTTATACAGACTACCTGTTGTGGTTAATGCAAATTACACGGCCAGATTCATGCTTTCTAAAAAGTATTTTTTCTTTTGCTCATGATGTAGGTTACAATATTCAAATATAGCGAAATGAACTATATCAAGGATATGGTATAATGTTAGACCCTGGAAAAAAATTTCTATAATTCTACGGCTGAGTGTGTCATTTGAGGATAAGGGCTCAATTCCTCTTTTTTCATGTATATTTTTTGAAGTTCATCCATTTCCACTACTCTTCAGTATGCAATTTTCTCTTGCTCACCTTTACCATTGTTACAAATGCTAAACAACTTTATCCCAAACTGGCTAAACTAGCTATAGTCTTATAGGATTGTATCTGTATAATAATTGTTAGTATTGAATTTCAGCTGTTGCATAAACATGGATTTGATGAAGTGGCCTATCTTCAGCTTACTGGAATCAGATTTTGTTTCACAAATAAGAATGGCTTGTGTTTTTGGTATGTATTGCTTCTTAACAATTTGCCTCTTTAAAATTTGCTTTATCCCAGTACATAAATGTGAAGTCATACATATTTATTAAGATTCTATCAGATGAAAGTGAACTG